>MU853457.1:8995-19220 GCA_033297235.1 Trichocladium antarcticum | reverse complement strand
GGGTCGATTAGTAGCCTCTTACGGTTCCGGAGTTAGTTATCCTCTACGCCCTATAGCATATGTTCTAGCTTGCGGCTTAGCGTATCTAGCATTGCGTTTGCCGATCCTAGCCGGTAGATAATATAGAAGTTAAATCGTAATAGGAATTCGGACTATTGTATATACCTTAGAGACAGTTGCTTCGTCGTTACAAAGGTCTAAAGGTTCTTATAGTCTGTAATAATATTAAACCGGCCGTTTGCTCCCTCTAGTTCTAGTCGCTATTCCTCTAGTACCTTAATTACCGCTAATAGCTCCTTATTATAGATATTATAATTGCATTCCTATACTAAGTACTTCGCGCTAAAGTAGGCTACTAGGTACTAGTTGCTATTATTATCTTGCTATAGTAGCGTTCTACCTACTAACTAGTCTAAAGCGTTAGTTTCGACGACTACGGGCTTGTCCTAGTTGTAGATCCTTAGCGCTAACGCCGTTAAGAAGTACGTTTTTAGTTGTTCGAAAGCTAGATAGTATAGTCTGCTCTATTCCTAGCTTATTGTCTTCTTTGTAAGGTTATAAAGTGGCTATACTACTCCTAAGAAGTTCTTAATAAATCGTCGGTAGAAGTTCGCGAAGCCTAAGAACTATTGTAGCTACCGCCTTGTTATTAGCGGTTCCTAGGATACAATAGCTACTACCTTCTCTTTGTCTATATCGATACCGCCTAGCGTAATAATTAGGCCTAGGTATTTCGTTCTTATAGTATAGAATTCGCACTTGTTAATATCGACCTAGAGCCCTACCTAGTGCAGTCTCTTTAGTACCTCCTTCACTTGCTTAACGTAGTCTGCTATATTTATAGAGTAGATTAGTATATTGTCTAGGTACGCTGTAGCGTATATATCTAGCATATCGTATAGCGTATTATTAATATAGTACTAAAACGTAGCGGGCGCTCCCTATAGCCCGAACGGCGTAACTAGCGATTCGTAGAGGCCGAATCGTATTACAAACGCTATTAACTATTCGTAGCCTTCCGCTACTCGGACTCTGTTAAACGCTGCGATAACATCTAGCTTTATAAAGATCCGCGCTCTATAGATAGAATCGAGTGTCTCCTTAATTAGTAGTATTAGATATCGACTCTTTATCGAAATGTTATTTAGACCTTAGAAGTTAGTGTAAATCCGTACTCCGCCTCCTAGCTTCTAGGCAAGTAGTAGAGGCGCTCCTGTACTTAATTTCGATAGTTAGATAAAGCCTTTCGTTAGGTAGTTATCTAGCTAGCGCTTAACTATATATAGTTCTATTAGTAAGAACAGTCTGTTCCTTAAGAATAGTAGCTTACTTCCTAGTATTAGCTCGATTTTATAGTTGTATAATCTATACGGTAGTAGCGTATCTACCTTCTAGGGAAGAAAAGTCTCGAACGTATCGCGATACTCCGCTAGTAGGCGTTTTAAGATATCTACTACCGTTAGCTAGGGTTTATTACTCTTCTCGAAGAATTTCTAAGCGTCCTCCTTTATAATCCTGTAAATCGTCTCTATGTTACTCTAGAGGGCGTTTACGAACTTATAGTACTATTCTAGGAGTACCGAAGTATAGTCCTCTAGCGAGCCTTTACGGTTTAACATCCGCTTATAAAAGTCGTCTAGTAGGGCGTAGAGCGTAGCCCTCTCCTTATCCTTCTTCTCGTTTAGTATTACTTGTTCTAGTTAGTCGACCGTTATACGTATTACCGTTACGCCCTTCTAGTAGTAGAAAAGTATAAAGTTTAGCGCGTTTAGTATCTTAATATCGTTTCTATTAATCGCCTTATTATATAGTAGTAGCTTCGGGAGTCGTTTCGGTAGTAGCGGCGCCTATAGGTGCCTACGCCCGTTCACCTCCTTCGCTAGTTATAGCCTCCTTATAGGCTTATTCGGAATAACTACCGCTCTCGATCCTAGCGGGGATAAGGTCTACCGTAGTCCGTTCTTAAGTACTCTCTAATAGCGTTACAACGGGGATAACCTCCTCTTCCTCTACTTCTATAGGTTCTCTAGACCCTAGTTATACTCCCTATCCTCTAGTTCTCCCTTATCTAGGACTTCCTTAACCAATGCTTAGTATTTCGCTATGTTTTTTATAGTTATAGGTTCCGTAGTTATAGATTCTATAGTTATAGGCTTCGCTTATAGTACTATTAGCTTGGTTATATATTCTAGTAAGTAACGTTGCTCTTAGTAACGCTCCCTAAACGTAAGCTTTAGATCCGCCTAGTTAATTGTTAGGTCGTATCTTCTTAGCTATAGAAGGCCTAGAATAATTAGGTTATCTTTCGCTAGTATAGTAATAAAGAACCGAAGCTTCTCCCTATACTAGCCGATCCTTAGTTCTAGTACTATACTCTATTCGATCTATAACTTTAGTATACTATTAGCTAAGTAGAGTAGCTTCCTCGTTTCTAGTCTACTTAGCGGTATATCGTTACGTACCGCGAAACTAAAGTCTATAAAGGCGAGACCTATATAGCCTGAATCTACAAGCGCTATATATGCTATCTTACGCTTGCTTATTACAATGTAGGAGGATAATAGGATTGAATTAGCTATCTAACTAATAGCGCTAATAACTAAATCGCTACTACCTCCTCTATAATAGCCTCTATACCCCTACGCGCGTCTTCGCGTAGAGGCTAGGCATTTCCCTAGTGCTATTGTTACTATTCTAGGTCTTCCGTGCTCTATTCGGGTTCGTAGCGCTTAGTATCGTCGTAATCGACTTCTCCTAGAACGTAGCCTTAGTCTATAAATCGTACGTAGTACGCGCTATAGCCTCTGCTGTTATTGCCGAAGTTCTAGTTGTTACTGTTCTATCGATATAGGTATCCGCCGCTACCGCGGCCTCCGCCGCCTCCGAACCCTCTGTTATTGCTGAATCCGCCGTTATTATTATTGAATCCGCCGTTGTAGTTATTCTAGTTCGGGCCGCTATTGTTGTTCTAGTTTAGGCCGCTACTATTATTGCTAAATCCGCCGTTGTTACCGAATCCGCCGTAGTTGCTATAGCTACCCTACTACCCTCTACCTCTAGCGCCTAGGTTGTTCTAGGCTTACTTACCTTTCTCTATACATTTCGCTACGATATAGCCCCTTATACTATAGAGGAAACAGAGACCTATAGCTATATACTACTCCCTCTCTAAGTTAGAGAGTTATAAGATAGTCGCCTTATCCTCGGTAGTAGTTACCTAGTTAACGTCTATAGCGTTCGGGTCCTTACCTTCCTTCTTAGTATTATAGCTATTATAGTAGTTCGGCTCGTTAGCCTTCTTTAAGTGTTCCTCTATTTTAAGGTTATTAGCCTAGGCTTAGGCTATAGTAACCTATCCCTAGAAGTTATCCCAGGCTAGGAGGTTCGTCTATAGTAGGATCAGGTCCTACATTAGCTTCGAAAGCTTCTCTCTTAGCGCGCGTACGTAGGTAGCGTTATCCTAGTTACTTAGGTCGTAAAGGTTCGAGAACTCCGTAATAAAGTCTATAAACTTTGTGTACTTGTCCTTCTATGCTATCTTATGTAGCTTGTTCTCTATGTTAGCTACTAGATCTATCGTTACGTACTTCTTAGAAAGGAACTTAATAAACTCGTTAGTAGTTGTCTATACCTAGGCTTACTTATCGCCTAGATTTGCAACAATAGTATCGATATAGTTACTAATTCCTACAGCCGCGATTCCCTCTAGTAGCGAAGCTACGTAAAGGATCTTCGCTTTCTTGGTTACGTATTCTAGCGGCCTTACGGCCTATCGCGCTATAATTAGCGTCTTCTATATTCTAAATTATATAGTTCGCTTCGCTAAGTCCCGCTTAGAGCCTAAGAACATAGAGGCGTGTAGCATACTGCCCTCCCTAGCGCCGCCGCTGCCGCCTAGCTTCCTAGACTCGATTAGCCTCGTTAAAACGTTGTTCTCTACTTATAGTACTATAGCCTTCTCGTTTACCTTGTTCGCCCTAACTATCTATCTTTAGATTTCCTCGGTTATGCCCCTAAGGATATATTTGGTAAGGTTTGCTATTATCCTCTCTATTATATTATCCTTTCTAGCTCTCTTAAGCGCTTTAAGTAGGAGGTTATTACCTATAAACGGCCTATAGTATCCTTCGAAATAACCCTTTAGTTTTAGGTATATCTCTTCCTTTAGGGCTATAGCGGCCTCGCTATATATATCCTTAATAGGAATAGGCACTTAGGCTATAGAGCTTGCGTTAACGTCTATAGTGCTCGTTATCTTCTCTGTTCAGGTTTCTTAGGTTTAGGTTCTTAGGTTCGGGGGTTCGGTTTCTTAGGTTTAGGGGTTCGGTTTCTTAGGTTCAGGTTCTTAGGCTTAGGTATTAGACTATCTTGTTGTTTCGGGACCGACTATCTTATTAGTTTCTTAGGTTCGGGGCGGTCGAATTGTGATTTCGGTTGGCTCGCGTAACGTAAATTCGTCGTAATCAATCGACGAAGGTCTACGTATACGAACAGAAGGTACAACCAACTATCACAGGTAGTAAATGCCCAATGTTAGGGTATATATATATTCGATATAGTTATACGAGGAACTTAAGATAGTAGGTATGGCCCGCCGGGGATATGCCCTACAGCGGGCTCTATATACGCGCTGCAGGCTCTGTAGGCCCTACATCGCACAACCGCTCCACAATGGCCATACAGCCATATGTCACGGCTAGACCCGTGACACGAACGTAGCTAATTATACTAGATCCGTCGATCCTCTTGTTGCTAAATGCCTTCCTAACGTCGTATAAAGGTATAGTATTTTCACACCTAGTCTAGTCGAACGTAGCTAATTATACTAGATCTAACAGTCCTCCTATCGCCCGACGCTTATAGGTTTCGCCTACGTAACAACAGACTAAATAAGTCCTCCTACCCTTATACAAAATCTTCGTAGCGTTAAAAACTAACATTTTATTTTCATAGTTCCCTAGCTAAGCGATAATCCTAACCGAACCAAGCGGCAGTAGTGTTTCCGCCTAGTAGTTAAGTAAGTTATCTACCTATCTTCCTACCTTAAGGTCTTTTTATACTCTAGCGCTAACATTAGCTTCTAGGGCAGGCTATTAGAGGATTATACTATTTCGGTAAGTTAATATCCTAATTGCTACCGCGCTAACTCGTCTAACTAAACCTATTTAACTTAGAACCGTAGCGAGCTCTATATAACTCTAACTTCTACTAGTCCGACTACCCTATTACTAAGTCAGATATATATATACCGTCTTCTCTATAGCTAGGCTAGGTAGGAGGGCGGGCCCGGGCGGGCGTAGGTGCGCAGGCAGGTACGCAGGCAGGCGCGGGCACGTAGGCGGGCGCGCGTACGGGCGGTAATTGCTAGATTGATCTATCAATTGCGTCTTCTACTATAACCACTGTCTCTAACCTAGAGATTCTTTTAGTGTAAAAACAGTTCTATAGAAAGAGACGATCCTACAAGCTACGGACCGTTTTGCTTCTAGAAAACAGCCTCTATTAGCTAAAACAGCTATATTAGTAGTCTTACAAGCAAAACTGTTTTAGCCGATAGGGCCGTTATATAAGGCGGTAAGCGTTTTGAACGTAATACTGTTTTTATAGTTAAAGATAGTTAGCTAATTAAGATGTTTCGTAAGCAAGACTATCTTAGCTAGTAAGATCTAATTGATTCGAAAATGCTCTAGGTAGTATAAGACTATCTTACGTACAAAACTCGGTCGGCTGAAAACAATACTAAGATAATCTTTGGTACAAAACGCTGTTGGTATCTAGGGATTGTCGCCAAGACCGTTTTCCCAGAGTGCGGTGGCGCCTTATGGTACTGTCTGGGTATTCTGGATTCACGGAAGGCACAGTCACCTACGTACCTGTGGTCCGTTTCTCTGCATCCGTGTCCCGGTTTCCCGATACCCAGCTTGTAGACTGCGCAGACCCACCCACCGTGCAGGGCCCCGTTGTCGAGCCCAGACCCAACCCTCGTGCCGACCTCATTTCAACCTGGACCAGACACAGACACAGAGACAGCCTCAGCTTCCGAGTGGGCCGCGAACACGCACGGCGCCCGCGCAGCCAGTGGTTTTCAATCTCGATCCCGCGTCGATCATCGCGTTGCACTGTGTCGGGGCCACGTTCGCTCTCGTCGCCGTTTGTCGCGCACAGTCCTGGGCTGGAGGCCCAACCCAACGCGTTCTGGTTGCTTGCTGCAGCACCCGCCGGCTGCATTTCCCCCGACGCCCGCACGCGTTTCGGTGACCCCCGATGCTGTCTGCCATTCGCGCCACTCAGCCGATAACCTTGACCATCCAACCAGCGGGGACCCGCCACGCCATCGTCTAGGCTAGGGTCCGGCCGCCGCAGCCGCAGCAGCAGCAGCCATGGGCTTCGTCGGCATCTACAAGGCCGTCTACGACTATGCGCCCCAGTCCGCGGGCGAGCTGCAGATGGCCGAGGGGGACTTGCTCTACGTTTTGGAGAAGGACTCTGGCGATGACTGGTGGAAGGCGAAGAAGAAGGCCACGGCCGAGGACGAGGACGAGCCCGTTGGCCTGATCCCGAACAATTACGTCGAGGAGGTGCGTGGTCTTGTGGACACTGGCGGGGTTGCTGTGGCTTGGGTTGTGCTGACTCTGTAACTCTAGGTCCCCCCACAAGGCAGGGCCCGCGCCCTCTACGAGTACACGAGGCAGACCGACGAGGAGCTGTCTTTCCCCGAGGAGGCGCAGCTCTCGGTTTATGACACGACGGATCCCGACTGGATCCTGGTGGGACACGAGGGAGACTATGGCTTCGTCCCGGCCAACTACATCGAGGTGAGCGAGGGAGGGGAGAAGCAGGCCGAGATCGCGTCGCCCGTGCCCGTGCCCGCGCCGCCTCCGCTCCCGGCGAGGACGGTTAGCGATGTGCAGACGCCCCCCCTCCCTGCGAGAAACACGGCCCCGTCGATTCCTTCGGAGCCAAGCCCCCCGTCCACTCCCGCTGCACCGAACCCGGCCACCATGATCGCCGGCATGATGGCGGCTAGGGCGGGCTCATCGCACCCACCCCCGGCGCCGCTTGATCTCCCGTCCCGCCAGCAGTACGCCTCTGACGAGTCCGACGCCGACGTCAAGTCCCCGCCACTGCCCGCCCGCCCGCGCGGCGACTCCCAGCCCCCATCCCACGTCTCGTTCGCAGAGCCAGCCCGCGTGTCCCCGCCACAGGAACAGCGCAGCCGCCGCAGCCGCAGCCGCAGCCGCAGCCGCAACGATTACGACAACTATGAAGCACCCCGGACGCCGCAGACGGCGCCGCTCACCCCCGGCGACTTCCACATGTACAACATCAACGAGATGGTGTCGGTCATGGGCAAGAAGAAGAAGATGCCCACCACGCTGGGCATCAACCTGCGCACCGGCATGATCATGATCGCACCCGAACACGCCCAGGACGGCCCGTCACTCGAGTGGACCGCCGACCGCATGACGCACTACTCCCGCGAGGGCAAGCACGTCTTCATGGAGCTGGTCCGGCCGAGCAAGAGCGTCGACTTCCACGCCGGTGCTAAGGACACGGCCGAGGAGGTTGTCGCCATGCTCGGCGAGCTCGCCGGCGCCGTGCGCGCCGAGGGCCTGCGGGAGGTGATCATGGCGGGCAAGGGCCAGAGGGCGATTCAGCAGAAGTCGGGCGTGGTCATGTATGACTTCATGGCCCAGGGAGAGGACGAGGTCACGGTCGGCATCGGGGACGAGGTAGTTGTGCTGGACGACACCAAGAGCGACGAGTGGTGGATGGTGCGCCGGGTCAAGAACCAGCAGGAGGGCGTCGTGCCGAGCAGCTACATCGAGGTCACGGGCATCCTCGACACACCCGTGCCCACGACGTCGACGTCGGGGATCAACGCGGGCCTATCCACCGTCGAGCAGAACCGGCTGGAAGAGGCGCGGCTGACCAAGCAGGCGATCAAGGCGGGCCAGCGGGAGGACCAGCGGGAGCGGGAGAACGGGAGAGGTTCAGAGGTAGGCCCTGGGTTGCTTTTGCCGGAGCGGAGTAGTAGTCTGTGGGCGAGTGGTAACACCGAGGGGCAGCAGCGGAGCAGCAGGCGCCAAAACAGCCGTGCCGAAGCCTCGGGCTCGTCGAGGTCGAGCGGCAAATCAAGTAAGACGGCCGTCCCGCCCACCGTTTGGACTGGCCAGGGGTCCCATGCTGATACGCTCCAGAACCCGATCCGTCCAAGGTCCGCACGTGGACAGATCGCTCCAAGTCCTTCACCGTCGATGCCCAGTTCCTCGGCATCAAGGACGGCAAGCTCAACCTGCACAAGATGAACGGCGTCAGGATTGCCGTGCCCGTAGCCAAGATGTCGCTCGAGGACTTGGAGTATGTCGAGCGGGAGACCGGCCTCTCCCTGGACGAGGACAAGCCGCTGTCCGATCTTAAGAAGAGGGCGGCTGCCGCCGAGAGTTCCCGGAAGTCGTCGGGCGCCAAGGTCGGCGCTACCATCGAGCCCAAGAAGCCCGACCATGACTGGTTCCAGTTCTTTCTGTCTTGCGACGTCCAGCCAGGGCTCTGCGAGCGCTATGCCCAGGCGTTTGCCAGAGAATCGATGGACGAGAGTGTGCTGCCCGATGTCGACGCCACTGTGCTGAGGAACCTTGGGTTCCGCGAAGGCGACATCATCAAGGTTACGAGGTTTCTCGATGCGAGGTTTGCCCGCGGGAAGAAGGGCGGCGACGACGAGGGTGCGGGTGGCCTGTTCTCTGGCCCCGGGGGCACGCTCCGGAACAATACCAGGAAAGGACGTCCTGCGCCCCCGGTCGAGACCAACAACACGGTTGATCCGAAGGCATTCTCGCAGCAGAAGGATTCTGGCGCGGCTGAGGCCGGTGCGTCTTCTCCTGTATCGGGGACCCCAACCCCAGTGGCTGCAAAGGCCGTCGGCGGGTTTGACGATAATGCGTGGGAAGTGAAGCCGTCCAAGACCCCTGAGCCAGCTCCACAGCCGGCACCGGCGCCCGCTCCCGCTGCGGCCCTGGCCGCGGCCCCTGTCCCGGCGCCAAGCGCGGCAAAGCTCACAGGGTCCATGCAGGAGCTCTCCCTGCTCACACAGCCCCTGACACCAGAAAAGACGCAGCCTCTGCCTCCAGCTCTCCCGGCGCTCAATCTGGCTCCGGCTCCCGCCCCCGCCCCCGCCCCCGCCCCCGCCGCGGCACAGATCCCCCAGCCGACCGGCGCGACCCCGGGCTTCTTTAGCGGCATGCAGCCCCCGGCCATCAACGGCCAGCAGCAGTACGCACAGCCACAGCTCCCGCAGGCAATCGCCCGCCAGCGGCCCATGGCGCCGCAATACACCCAAGGCCACGGCGGCCTGATGCCGCCGCCGCCGCCGTCCCGCCCGCTCTCGGCGCCCCAGCAGATGTCGGCCCAGCCCAGCCCGTTCGCGCCCCCGCCCCTGCAGCCGCAGATGACGGGCTACCAACCGCAGATCGCGCCGCCAGGCCACAGCCTGAACGACATGGCCCAGGCGCGGTTCCAGCAGCAGTACACCCAGGCGCTGCAACAGCAACAGCAACAACAGCAGCAACAGCCGATGATGCCCATGATGACAGGCATGCCCCAACAGGGCATCCCCTTCCTGGCCCAGCCCACAGGCATGGGCATGGGCATGGGCATGGGCACCATGGGCATGGGCCTGCCCGCCATCCAGATGCAGCCCACCGGCTTCGCCGGCTACCCCCAGCAGCAGCAGCAGCAGCAGCAGCAGCCTCAGCAACAGCAGCAAATCAGCCCGCCCATGCAGCCCCAGCAGACGGGCATGTACCTGCCGCAGCAGATGCAGCAGATGCAGCAGCCCACGGGCCTGGCACCGCCGCCGTCGGGCGCGTTTGGTGGTGGCATGCAGCCGCTGGTGCCGCAGAAGACGGGGCCGGCGCCGCCCGTGCGGTTCGGTGTCGTGGAGGGGGCCAAGAAATTGGCGCCGCAGGCGACGGGGAGGAGGGCGAATTTGGCTGCTGCGAGTAAGTGTTTATTTTTCTTTTCTTTCTTGTTTTGGTTGTTGTGTTGTGTGGTGTGGTGTGTGGAGGGAGTCCCGTGGTGTTTCGGTAGTAGCAGAGTTCCGTGGCTGACTTGGGGGGTTGTAGCGCCGGATAATCCGTTTGGGTTCTGAGTGGCCGGGGCCGATGTGTGCGGGTGCAGACGGCTGACTGGCTGGCTGTGTGTGTGTGTGTGTGTGTGTGTGTGTGTG
>MU853455.1:3855-15907 GCA_033297235.1 Trichocladium antarcticum | reverse complement strand
CCGCTACCTTCTAGTATTACGTTAACGATATTCTCTATAACGCTCTAAATAACTATGTAATAGCGTACCTAGATAATATCCTAGTCTACTTAGGTACGCTTAAGGAGTATATTAAGTAGGTTAGAGAGGTGCTAAAGCGTATAATTAACGTAGGTCTATAGGTAGATATTAACAAGTGCGAATTCTATATAAAGCGGCCGAAGTACCTAGGGCTAATTATTACACCTAGGGGCATTAAGATAGACCTGGATAAGGTTAAAGCAGTACGTAATTAGGAGGCTCTAGAGACAAGGAGGTACCTCTAGCGGTTCTTAGGGTTTACGAACTTCTACCGCTAATTTATACAACGTTTTTCAAGCTATATATAGCTACTATATAAGCTTATAAAGAAAATAGTAGACTAGGAGTAGTCTAAGTAGTGAACTGGAGCAAACTACAAACCAACCTACTCCATAGTAGTAGGCAAGACCATAGTGGGGATGGACAAGTCGGCAAGCGTCCAAGGTTGCCGACGTATCTTCGGACTTCAATTGTGACCGATCCGATCAAGATATCGCCCTCCGGACATATGTCTCCCCCTGTTTAGAGGAAGGCGAACAAGATCACTATAAAAACATATACCTAGAGGTAGCGGGAAGGCTTGGAGCTAAAAGTGTCAAATTTAGGGGGGGAGTTTTATATCCTAAGAGTGTTATCTCGTCCCTAAGTAGGTGTTCTCACTGGCTATATATGTGACTGTAAAACAACGCGTTACGCTGCAGGTAGTTAAAAAACGAAAAATCTACTATACGCGTACCCCTGTTCTGGCTAAGAACTGTCTGCCCTGGTTCACACTTCCCTTTCGAGTTTGCTAGGGCTCCTGCCTAAGAACTTGTATAAAACCAGGCTCTATCTATCTCTATTAACGTCCCTGCTCCCGACGGCGAGCTCGCTTAGTATAGCTTAGCCGCTGATCCTATGCTTGCGTACCCTGCTAACGGCACTAAAGTTCTTTAGCTTGTCTGTTAATGTTATCCTATCCAGCAAACTACGGTATATGGTACGGCGGTATCTGGAACCTATACAGGTACAAGTCCCGAAAGGTAGGAGGGTGGATAATCACCTAGGGAGTAGGCTCCTTTTAGATAGAGGGTAACGGTAGTAGTGCCGGAGGAGGATTAATATCTTCTATAGGAATACTAGCTAGACGATATAAGTGTCTAGTTAGTATCTAAGATATAGCTGGTTTCTTCGACCTAGGCGTTTTAGGCGTTATTGTTTTGTTAGAGGGCTTTACTTGCCTAAGGACTTCGGGCTAGGGCGCCGATTGTCTCGGGCTATCCTCTAGTTGTCCCTGAACAGGCGAAGACGGGATCCTGATAATAGCTAGGGATAATAATAAGTATAGCAAGCTAGGTCTAAGGAGGTTTGTTATCTATTATAAGAGGAAGCTAATCGTAGAACCTCTAGAGGTTGTCCTTGTAAGTCCGAGGCTAGGTAGCTATAATAACGATTAACGGTCGACCGATAGGATTGTCCCTAGATAGGTAGCCGGCGTCGTTTGCTAAGAAGGTATATAGGGCCTAGAGGCGAAACTAACTTAGTCGTTATCTCGAAGTAACTTGGTGAATTCGTCGATTGTATTATAGAGTTTGTTGTCTCCTATAATGGCCGCCGGTTCTGAGGAAGGTGCTCTTAGTGCTAGGGTACTAGAGGTAGAAGGATATAGGGAAGGACTGAATCCTACTCTCTCTTTGTTATAAGCTACGAGTTTTATCTCCTTAGGGCGGATAGGTATACTTCCCTTAGAGCCTAGGGTATATTAGATATACACTAACTATCTAGTGATTATATATAACTTCTTGATTTTAGCCGGTATGTTAATGCTATTAAAGACTTGGCTCTATGTCTATATCGGAGGGGTATAGTAACTACTAGATTATAGTCCTTCTTAGAAGAACAGGCGGGTATACTCCAAAACCTACACGCTATACTCCTAGTTCTTGGCTTAGACTACCCTACAGGTATATAGGAGTGCCTTAACATTGTTAGGGAAGAGACTGGACTTACGGATCTAGGCGATAACCTTCCGCTAGTACTAGGATATGTTTGTCGGCGGCTTTAGCAAGTCGAAATAGAATGCCTAACTACAGGCTTAGTCGTAAATTGTCAGGACCTAGTAACTATGGTTAAGGGTGCCTACAATGACCTAGAATCTCTTTAACGCTATCCTCTTCTAAGTGTCTCTGTTGGATTCTGCTAGTTAGGCCGATTTGCTGTTGTTAATCCAAGTGTTATAGACGTAAACTTAGTCCTTATATCTACTTAGGAAGTAACATAGGGCGATAATAAGGTCGTAGCCTTAGATCTATTCTTTATTGTCTATTATACCCTCGAGATCGTAGAGTATATATACAACGGTCGGCCAGGTGGTTGTAAAGAAGTTGCCGCCCTTTGTTCTAGGGTAGGTAAGTCTAGGGAAGAGACTTGCTACAATTCTTTCTTCCTTAAGGGTTCTAGCAGCCTATAGCCAGTATAGCCATCTGCTCTGAACCTAAGGAGGGAAACGTACTCTCCTGTTAACAGGGTTCTAGAACTCTGCTCTATAGATGCCTAGCCCGTTCTAGCCTGTAAATACGCCTGTTCTCTAAGAGTCGAGCGACTAGCGATAATCGGTAGCGCCGCCTAATGGGATAGGGGAGTTGACCGATATGTTAAGAAAGAGGCTAGGAAAATCCGGTTAATAATGTAGAAAGGGTGCCGAAAAACTAGGTAGTTGTACG
Organism: Trichocladium antarcticum; assembly: GCA_033297235.1. Classification (NCBI taxonomy): domain Eukaryota; kingdom Fungi; phylum Ascomycota; class Sordariomycetes; order Sordariales; family Chaetomiaceae; genus Trichocladium; species Trichocladium antarcticum. The sequence continues at coordinate 13,145 of MU853455.1, read as the reverse complement.
TTATCTTGAGGAGAATAGAGGGAGGGATAGTAGGTTAAGGTCGATGTTGTTTAAGGGAAAGAGGAAGATGTAAAAAAGAGGGCTAGCAAGGAAGACTTTATAGGCGAGAAGGTAGCTACAAAGTCGAAAATTTCCTATATAACTAAACAAAGGGAGGAATTAGTAGGGCGGTAGTATCGGAAAGGGGGGGCTAGTAACTTGACTTAGGATGAACTAGCCGGGGCGGCATTGTTAGAAGGAGGGTTCGGCCGCTTGCTCGCTTGCTTATAGTTTTCTCTTCCCTTTCGAATTTGACCATGCTCCTACGTACGAATTCGCAATACTATAGCTCCTTCTGGCGCTTCCGTGTAACTTAAGGAAAAGAGGCTGTGTAATTAGAGTAAGATTAGCTGTCTGACTAGAGTAAGGGGGGGCCCCTATAGCTCTTTCCGTTATACTAGCGGCTTGACTTAGGATAAACTGGCCCTCTATTCTAGGGTAGTAGTATAAGAAGGGGGGGTTAGTCGCCTGTTTGCTTATAGTTTCTCTTCCCTTTCGAATTCGACTACGCTTCTGTGCTTCGAATTCGTACTACTATAGCTCCCTCCTAGCAGGATCTTAAGCTCTCTTAGGCGGATGTCCAGGTTAATACCTCTCTCCCTCCTTTGCTTCCTTAGATTATAAGCCGACCGGTAGATTTGACGCTATCCTTAGACAGGAGATTCGTTACGCCCTATTAGTTTATCTAGGTAGTCCGACTTACTTATAGTAATAACCGGGCTCGTCCTTCTGACTCCGCGTAACCTGTTACTTTTCTAGTCTTCTAGTTCTTGGTTGTCTAATTGCTCTAGGTCTTGAAGGTACTAGACGCGAATAAAGGGGAGATACTGTTCCTCCGGTGGCGATTACTAAGTGATTAGCGGGCCCTGTCCAAGCTTTAGGGGCAGATTTAGCTTAACGATAGGTATTAGGCACTCTTTAAACAAAGGGGATTCTTTAGGCGACTCTGGCTAGTATTTGTCGAATAGTACAATAGTCTATATCTTAGGCGCTGGCTCTTCGACTTCAGTAGTCGGCCGAATCGCCGTAAAGGGTTCTTCGTCTAGTTCTTCGGGTATAAGTAAGTAACTCTCCCTCTGTTCTAGTTAAGCCGGTGCTAATCCTGGATATAGCAATTCGATTCTATGTTGCTACTATTAAAAGGCGTACTAACGTACCGTAACGATCGGTCTATATCCTAGAACTAGCGAGCAAGTGGAGTTCTAGACAGTATAGCCCTTCTTTAGCTGTATATCGGTGCCCGAAGTCCTTAATAGTAAGTGTAGCAACTATCTATAGTCTAGGAAAGGGTGTAGCTAGGAATCTATTAACACGGGCTATCCGGCTTATCCCCTTAAGGCCGGTGTTACTAAGAAGCCAACTCCTTGTTCTCTAGCGAAATATTAAGTTAGGGAAATCTTAGAGCTTAATCTTAAGGCTATAGTCCGTTAATAATAAAGGGCGTACTAGAACGGAGATCGTCTTGTAGTAACGGGCTACCGTTCTTGACAGACGGCGTTATATCCTTAAAACGGGGTAGGAGAGATAGGAAAATAGGTAGTAGGGGAGGGACTCGATAGAATATAGGGAGACGCGAAGATTTTTCAAGGAAACAAGGATATAGGGGGAGTATATAAGAAAAGAACAAGAAGAAAAAAAAGGGGGGTAAATGCAAGGACTTTAATAAAATAGGAAAGGATACCTAAACTTCTTAAAACCCTGGTAGTTTTCCGCGCTTTAACTCTACGATAAGTATATTATTGTCTTTCTTCCCTTTCGACTACGACCTAGTCTCTAGCTAAGTAGTTACCTCCCTGTTTATATAGCGAGTCGTTTCTTCCGCGATAGGATTTTCCTCTATCTCTTCGACTTCGGTTATATATAAATCGCCAGGCTACGGGACTAGTTCCTATACCGGGTCCGCTTTAAGGTAGACGCCTTTGAACTTAATGAACTTCTTAATATAGTTTACTATAAAGGGTGTCCGAATAGGGACGCTATCGAGCGTGCTTAGGAAGTAGGAGTAGCGATTAGGAATCTTCCGGACGATGTAGGGACTGTCCTATTAGAATTGTAGCTTATATACCGCGCTTATATCGATCTAGCGGACTACGTTATATACAAGGACAAGGTCGTCTATAGCGATAACTATGTCTTCTATACGGAGCTTGTATCGAATAGCGTAGTTCTAGCGTTCGGCTATCTTCTCTCGAGTAATGGCTACTTTTTCTGCGGCAACCTCCCTGTTGTTTTTAGTATCCTAAAGAAGGTTGATCCTAAGCTATAGCAAGCGTTCTTAGGCCTTGCGATTGTCTCCTCCGTTAGTTCTAGCGGCGATAGTAGATTCCTAGTTAATAATGCACTAGGAGGGGACCTCTTTCTCGACAGGGGTAATTAGCTTATAGTTATAAGCGAGGAAGAAGGGGGAGTATCTAGATGCTTAACGGATAGCTATCTGGTCCGTAAAGAGGACGTAGGGGAGTAAGGACTTCTATTTCCTCCCTGTTCTATAGGTCGCCTTAGCTAATAAGGCGACGATAGGGAAATAGCCCTGCTTATTAACCCTATTTACTTACGAGTTATATAGAGAGATGACTATACGACTGATGTTAAGGCGATTTAGGATCTCTTTGGCCTCGCCTTTGAACTTAGAGCTACCGTCTACAACGACTTCAACCGGATAGCCCTAGCGGAGGAGGATATCCCTGCGGATAAACCCCTCTACTGTAGCCGCGGTCTTGTTCTTAAGGATCGCCGCTTTAGGGTAACCTGTTAGATTATTCTAGGCCTTAAGCAGGTAGTAGGTCTTGCTACTGTCTGAGCTAGGTATATACTAAATGTCCAAGTGCTACTTGGCAAACGGAATAGGGGTAGGAATAGTAAAGGAAGCTAATTCCTTAAAACAGCGGGGGTCCTACCGCTAATAATCTTTATAAGACTTAATCTATTTGTTAACGGTAGTATATATACCCTTCTAATAATAGTAGTTGGTTATATAGCGGTACGTTCCTTCCTAGCTACGATGACCTATCTCGCTATAGTATACCTCGAAAACTTAGCGCCGTTCCTCCTCCGTATCTAACACTCTTCTTAGCTACTATAAGGGGGTTATAGGCCGTAAGAACAGGTAGCTACTTTTGACGAAGTACTTAAGGGCGTTTAACTTAAAGGCGCGGCGCTTCCAAATCGAGGTAATATTAAGAGGTTCCGCTAGGGTCGTAAGGTACCTTGCGATACGCTACGACTAAGCTAAGTACCTAGGATAAAGCTTATCCGCCTATTCAGGCGGAGGTAAGGCCAGTTCTAGTAAGAGTTCTTCGATTTCCTAGTTGTAAATTTGTACGTTAACCCAGTTATTAAGGTTACCTTTAACCTCCTTTTCGGCCAAGTCCGACGGACCGGGCGGCTTCTACGAGAGGGCGTCGGCTACTACGTTCTTAGAACTAGGAATATGCCTAATCTCGAAGTTAAAGAGCTAGATCTACGCGATCTACCGTATAATTAGGGCGCTAGGGACGTCGCTAGCGGCTCTGTAGAGCTAGTGGACTAGGACTTAGGCGTCGGTCTTAACTACGAACTTTACCCTAAATAGGTAGCGGCGGAAGCGTTTAAGCAGGAAGACGAGACCTTTTAATTCTCTCTTAGTAGTATCGTAACAGCGTTTAGCGTTTAACTAGATACCGCTCTCGAAGCGACAGGGGTACCGTCTGCCGTCAGGACCTATTTGCTCGATGACTCCGCCCTAGCTATTAAGGCTAGCGTCTGTTATAAGGAAAACTATACTGTACCTTAGGTTATTGTAGATTAGGGGGGCGAGGATAGGGGCATTAGTAATCTAGTACTAGAGATACTTAATACACTATTACTATACCTTAGTCTACTCCTATTTAGCGTCCTTCTTTATTAACTTATAGAGCGGCTAGGCGATAATAGCGAAGCAACGAATCCAGATCCGGTAGTAGCCTACGAGGCTAAGGAAAGAGCGTACGTCTTTAAGTTCGTAGTATAGGCCCTATTCGACGATTTTCTTGATCTTTGCGTCATCTAGGTGGCGGCTATTAGGGGTATAGAGGTACCTGAGCAGTGTAGCCTCGATCTAGCACTATTGCGATTTGACTGCCGCGATAGTTGCTCCGGCTAATTCCGCTTGTAATAGGACCTGGTTAATGTTATAAAGGTGGTCAGCGACAAACTAGCGTACTCCTAGGTAGAATAGGCGGCCATCGAGGTTGCTACGTGGTCCTTTGATGTAGATATTGTCTAAGTAGGGCTGGCAGACGTGAGGGATAAGGTCCTGGAAAATATAGGTTATAGCGCGCTGGAATTATACTACCGAGTTAGTACCTCCTATAGGGAGCGTATATATCTAAAAGAGGCCGATAGGGGTCTAGAAGGTAGTAATATCCTGGCTCTTCTTATTAAGGCTAATCTGGTTGTATCCTAAGAACAAGTCGAGGAGGGAGATTATTTTGTATCCGCCGAAGTCTTCGCTAAATTCCTCCGTAGTAAGGGGGATAAAGGTATCGCGTAGCGTAACGGCGTTATACTTCTACGTATTGTTAATTAGGCGGAGACTACTATCCTTTTTAAGGACTAGGAACCAGTTGTTACAGTAGCTACCGTAACTCTCCTCGATAATGCCTTGCTATAGGCGCTCCTTAAGTAGGTCGATAACCTTTAGGACTATTAGCTTTAGGATCGGGATACTCTTCCCCTGCTATACTTTATAAGGTACTGTCTTAACGTATTAGGGGGGGAATACCTTAGGGTCGATCCTACTATACTCTGTAAAATCCTACGCTAGGGCCGCTTCCTGGTTTAAGAGGATCTTAACGAAGATCGCTACCTCCTATTCAGTAAGAGTTGTCTCGACCTTACTAATTATAGCCTCTAGTCGCTCTACTATTAGTCTCGCCCCTTTTGCTAACTCTATAAACTATAGCGTAACAAGGTCGCCTAATCTAGTCCCTACCTACATTTTCTCTTTAGCCTTGCTCTTCCGCTTCTCGAGCTAATATAGGTCACCTTCTAGGACTAAACCGTTAGATAGGGCGTTGTCTATAGGGTATATCTTATTAGCTACGGTCTTCCTTAACGTAAAGGTAGCTACTTGCTCCTTTAGACGTCCGAACGTATCCTTCTACTTTCTATTAATATAAGAGATCTTTCTTCGTAATAACCAGGGTAATCCTAACAAGCTAGTATTCCTCGTCTCGCTTATATAAACAGGGGGAGGGGGTAGTACAAATGGTATAGGGGGGTCTATAGTATCTAAAGCCAAAGTAAACAAGGTATTAAGAAGGGGTAAAGAAGACAAACGTAAAACAAAATTGAAAATCTTATTACCTAGATCCCGATCTAGGTAACCTAGTAGCATCTCTCCCTCTATAAGATCCACCTAATTAGGGACTGTCTCCTCCTGTTCTTGCCGCACTAGTCTATAGAATATAGACGCGCTCTTGCGGAGTTAATTCGCTACCTCCTCGCCACTTGGCTTAGGGCGCTTCGCTAGCTCTTCGGAGACTATATAGGCCTTGATGATAAGACTATCTATTATAACATTTATAGTGACTAGGTAGCTATCCTTGAAGTTAAATGTTAGGTTAGTATCCTTGAAGAATAGTATACTAAGGAGTATATCGTATCCTCCTATATTATCCGAAAGTATAAAGAAATGGACTAGAACGCTCCTTCCTACTAAGAATATACGGGCCTAGGTCTCTCCCTCGAATCTTTTAGACTAATAGAGACCTTTAGAGACTATATTAGTATCTTAGACAGCTAGGCTGTATTTCTATACTATCCGAAGCGACAGAGCGTTGCACTTAGAGCTAGAATCTAACAATGTAAATTCCTTGTCTAAGAGCCTATTCTCGAAATTACAGTATAACGAAGGCAGGGTATACGTTTGTGTAACAACCCTAAGTTCTACCTTTTGCTTTAGCGATAGCAGGTAGATAGGCGTCTTTATTAACTCGACTACCTGTTCTTACGGAGGAGTAGGTAGCTTATTAAGAAGGAGGCGTTCCTAGAACCTACTAGTAGCAACACCGTACTCCCTATCGCTAGTAACTCCGAATATAGCAGGGACAGTCTTACGCCCCTTGTTCTAAGAGCCTAGGACTATGTTAAGATTTGTACGAACGGAACAAGGAGCGGCGTTACCTTCCTTAGGCGCGGTATAAGCTATGTCTTTGCTTAGGGTGCTAGATCCTTTATAGTCGATAACGTCTAGGCCGCTAGTTAGCTAGGTGATATAGGCGACAAGGGCTTCGCGGTACTTAGGGGAGACGCGAACAAGGTCCTCTATAGTAATAGGGGCTTTAACACCTATAGATTTCTCAATAAGGTAGCGGAGTTCTAAGACGGTAGTATCCTCTAACTTAGGCTCTAGGGTCTTTAGATCGCTTAAAGGCTTCTAAGGGGCGGTAACCTTAGAGGTCTAGGGTACCGCGGCCGTCTGTTCAGGGGAGGGTCTCTTTAGGAGGGTCGGCTAGAGGATATAACGGTCGTCCGGGCAAGGTACGAAGCCGCTACTTATAGCCTAGTCGCTATCTTTAATAGGTTGTTCTACCTTAAAGCGGACGCGCTTTCCAAGCACTTCCTAGGCGAGTATAGAGGCGGCTTCCTTATCGGCTATCTGTTTAAGGGTCTTCTAAGATAGACGCTAAATGTAACTCTCTATATTACGTTAGTCCGTAAAGAAGTTAAGATCCCTAGCCTTAGTATAGTTATATACCAACCGCTTGGTATCTGCAGTCCGGACGCTAAGACGATTGATAGAAGTATATACAGTCTCGTTCTAGTATTGACTAAAGATAGAGACGTCCTTGATCAAGCTAAGGTTAGGCTCGTAAGTTGCGCTAGCACGCTACTTGTAGGCGCGGGCCTAGTTGAGGTACGCCTTGTAACACTTGTAGCCTAGCATTATAGAGGCGTAAGCGCGGATCAAGTTACCTATCTGGCTAGTATTCTAAGCTATAACTAGATCTAATCGACTAATAGTGAAGTAAGGGGGGGGACTCTCCTTGCGGCCTATATACTATTTATTCTTAACCTACTAGAACAGGCTAGCTTAGTAGTCTATCTTATTAGAAGGACAGTCGAACAATACGTAGCTATCGCGCTAGCTGCAGTAGTAACACTACGAGAAGTTGTTCAGGTTGCTACGGGCGTCCTTGTCGAAGGTAATACAACCGGGGTTGCTACTATAGCCGCGGCGCTAGCTGCTAGCGTTACTAAAGCTATTAGCGCTGTAGGTCTAGAGGTAAGTATAAACCTCCTCGAGCTCCTAGGAGTTTAAGCGTATAGAACGACCTAACTTAAGGCTCTTAAACTTCTGGCGGATAGGCTCGCGAAGAGCCTGCTTCTTGATCGTGAGCTTAGCTATCTGTTCAATAAGGTTAGAGAGGTCCTTTATAGTCTCTTTACCGTCGTCTTAGTCGGTGTCCCTGTCCTTGTTATTATAGATAATCTTATTATTATAAATGGCGACGATATTAGAAGCCTTAGCCTTCTAGACCTTACTATAGATAACAAAGCCCTCCTTGTAGATAGAGAGGAGCTACTTACAGAAGTCGTCGTACGCTATGTTCTTAGCGAGGACCTTCTCGAACTACCGGCACTAAAGTTTAACCTAGAGCGGCTCGGGAAACTTACCCTAGAAGTTATAGGGGGCGGTATCCTAGTAGGACTTGTAGTTAGTAGCTAGGAGGCGGGCAATAAGGTACTCTATACGGCCAAAGGCCTCTAGGATAGCGACTGCGGTATACTCGATCTTATTATGGTAGAAGTTCTATAACTCCGTTTTAACAGTCTTATCCTAGCAGGGGTCGAGATACTTCCACTACTTGTAATACTTCTTCTAGAAGGCGTCCCAAGACTTACAGTTACCAGCCAGGAAGCTCTTGATAATCTAGCGGGTAGGGTTATTGCACTAACGCTAGAAGCGACGGATTCGGTTATCGATGACGGTAACGTCTTCCTTAAAGTAAGTATCGTAGAAGGCCTTGGTATAGAGGGAGATGTTACGTCCTATAAAGGTACCAGGGAGGCCAAAGTCCTTAGGACCTAAGAAGGGGACGTATCTTCTAGTAACTATCTTAAGCAGAGGTTTAACGATAGTCTCCGTATATTCTAACGGAGGCGTAAGGCTAGCTAAGGTATCTAAGGATATATCGGGGTATAAAGAGGTTAGAAAAGATAATAACGAAGGGGTAGATAGTAATGTCAGAGGCTTTTTGAGATTTCTCGAGCGTTTGCTAGACATTGGTTCTTTATACTGTTTTTCTGATTATATAAGCGGATGTGTCTAGGGTAATGAACTGACTTTCTTCCCCCTATGTTCGGATAAAGCCCTAGCTATCTTCTAGGCTCTGATTCCTTTTAAGTACGCTATCCGAACGCTAAGGTAGGTAGCCCTGATCCTATCGGCTACCCTTACTTACGTCCAGACTACTTCTAAATACGCCTGCCCTAATAATAGCTATAGCAATAAAGGCAAATGTTCTAATAAACTATATTAAATTAATATTAGTAACCCCCTGTTCCTACAAAGCCTAGGCGCTTGTAGTAAACAGGGGGAGTCCGGCACCTATAGAGGCTAAGATCTTATTTTCTAATAGTGTTGTATATTCCTAGTATGTCTAAGCAGGTTGCTAATAACCCTTACCCTTGTTCTAATAAAGCCCTAGTGTATATCTAGATGCGCCTGCCCTGATAATGGCCGTAGCGGTAAAGACCGATGTTATAACCCCCTATTCCTACGAAGCCTAGGCGCTTGTAGCAAATAGGGGGAGTCTCGCGTCTAGGGAGATCTTATTTCCTAATGTGTTATATATCCCTAGTACAGGTAAGCAAATCACAAGGGAACCTATATAGCTGAACGTAGGAGCCTTCCGGTTCGACGGCAAGGCCGTAATAACCGCCGCTGTCTGAACAGGCGGTAAGGAGGGTTCGTTGTCTGTCGGATAGCGCGTACTAACGATGCAAGGACCTCTTACGCTTCTAATTCTATAATGTCTTAGCGGTAGGTGTTGTGTTCCTATATATATAAGAGCAGTGCTTGGATCTTTAAGTCTAGTTTAGACACGAAGCAGAGCTTCTCCCCGATTAAGCCCCTATTTGAACTGGAGCAAACTACAAACCAACCTACTCTATAGTAGTAGGCAAGACTATAGTAGGGATAGACAAGTCGGCAAGCGTCTAAGGTTACCGACGTATCTTCGGACTTTAATTATAACCGATCCGATCAAGATATCGCCCTCCGGACA
>MU853454.1:27703-40674 GCA_033297235.1 Trichocladium antarcticum | reverse complement strand
CGCTATAATCCTTCTTGCTACTACTGCCTCGATCACCTTCCCTATAGTCGGGAGCAGCGTAATAGGGTAGTAACCTCCTAGGGTATAGTATATATTAGGTGTCTTTCCTAGCTTCCGCAGGACTACTGTCTTAGCTCTTTTAAACGTAGCTAGGAACTATACTAGCTACAGGCACCTTGTAGTTAGGGCCGCGAGGATCTAGCTTAGCGGTTGGCCATACGCCTTTAGGAATCCTATCGGGAGTATATCTTCCCCTAGGGCCTTCTACAGGCTTGCTTTATCCTATACCGCTTCTATTGCTAGGAAGCTTACAAGCTCCTAGACCTTAAACCCCTGTTCCTACTCCTCCTTAAGGTCTAGGTCCTAGATATCGCTAAGGTCCGCCCCTAGGCTTAGGAAGAACTTCTTCGCGAGCGCCTCTACCTTGTTCTAGTACGTCGTTAGATCTAGGCTACCGTCTAGGCCCTTTAGGGCCAGGAGTTTCGGTAGCTTAGGGGGGAGGAAGCTCCTAAGCCTTACCTATCGCTTAAGCTACTATAGGGTCTCCTCCCTAGCTTCCTCGATTATCTTCCTCTAGAAGCGCCTCTTTTCTTCTGCTATTTCCGTTACTAGCTCTCTTTGCTTCTCGTTAAGCTTCTCCTTATAGAACTACGTAGGGGTCCTCTAGAGCTCCCTCTCCGCCTCCTTCGCTACCTTCGACGCCTCCTCTACCTTTCCTATCTACTATAGGGAGCTCCTCCCCCTTAATTCCTTCCTCCTAGGGGCTATCGCGTAGGCGATAGCTATTAGCTCCGTAGCTAGCTCTTCGAATACCTTCTCTAGCCCCTTTCTCGTCTTGATCCTTGCCTTTAGCCCCTCTAGTCCTCCGTCGTCAAGCTATATCCTTAGTAGCAAGTACGCTGCCTCTACCTTTATTAGCTTCTCTAAGACCTTCTTCTAGTTCTACCCTTCTAGCGCCTTCCCCCTTAAGAATAGGCTATTAAGCTTCACTTCGAGCACCTATAGGTAGTAGTCCAACCCTCCCCTAATCTTCTTCCCTAAATACGTTGTTATTAGGTCTATTAAGGCCTAGATATAGTCGATCGTTAATATCTTACCCTTTTACTCTCCTATAGGGGTTCTTATAACTATACCCTATAAGGTTTATAGGCTTAGGTCCTACTTATAAGCTAGCTTAAGGAGCTCCTTGGACTTCCTCTTGTATTGCCCGAACTTGTCCTAGACTAGGTTCTAGAGGTTAAAGTCTCCCGCTAGGATTATAGCGTAGGCTAGGCCCTAATAGGCCAGGAGGCTCTTTAGGATAGTCTTATCTACCGTATAGTTATTATATACTAACTAGAGCTCTAGACCCCTCCTCCCTAGCTCTAGGAACTATACCCTATACTACTACGCGCTTGCCTTATATTCCTACTATCTGATGTTGAACTTCTTATATATGTATATCGCCGCTTTTCCCTATTGTATATAAACTAGGTAGTACCGTAAGCTCCGGGGGTAGTAGGCTACCCCCTGCTTGCTAAGCTATAGTTCCTAGACCGTAATTATATCGAACTCCGCCTCCTCTAATAGAATCTCTATATTCTACTTCACGCCTCTAGTGTTCTAGAGTATAGTTTTAAAGATTATCCTCTCTACTAGCTATACCTTCGTCCTCCGGCTCGTTTTAGGTCGGGGGGATAGTTGCCGCTGCTAATAGACCCTGGGGCTAGGTGTTCTGTGTGCTTAGGACACTAGTAGCCTGTGTGTCAGGCACTTCCTAGGCGCTTAGGGGTTCCGCCTAGGATCCTTGGGATCCCCGGCGCTATTGCTACGGTAGCGGCGGTCCCGACGCGAATAGGGCTATAGCCGGGCCGAACTACAGTCGGCTCTACGATATATCCTTGCTTACTACGGTAGGGCAGCCTTTTAGTATTAGGAACCTAGGCCTCTTCGCTCCAACCCTCTGGTATCCCTCCCTATCCTCCTCCTCTGCGCCTTGGCGTATGAACGCGAACAGTGGCTTCGCAGGCTCCGGTCTAGTAGGTTCGAGTACCTAATATATAGGCTACTAGTATCCTAAGTATATAGAACATCTAGCCCTAGGGTCTACTAGTAGCGGCAACTATCCCCCTAACCTAAAACGAGCTAGAGGATAAAGGTATATCTAGCGGAGAGGATAATCTTTAAAACTATACTCTAGAACACTAGAGGCGTAAAGCAGAATATAGAGATTCTACTAGAGGAGGCGGAGTTCGATATAATTGCGGTCTAGGAACTATAGCTTAGTAAGTAGAGGGTAGCCTACTACCCCTGGAGCTTACGGTACTACCTGGTTTATATACAATAGGGAAAAGCGGCGATATATATATATAAGAAGTTTAACATCGGACAGTAGGAATACAAGGCGAGCGCGTAGTAGTATAGGGTATAGTTCCTGGAGCTAGGGAGGAGGGGTCTAGAGCTCTAGTTAGTATATAATAACTATATAGTAGATAAGACTATCCTAAAGAGCCTCCTAGCCTATTAGGGCCTAGCCTACGCTACAATCCTAGCGGGAGACTTTAATTTCTAGAACCCGGTCTAGGACAAGTTCGGGTAATATAAGAGGAAGTCTAAGGAGCTTCTTAAGCTAGCTTATAAGTAGGACCTAAGCCTATAAACCCTATAGGGTATAGTTATAAGAACCCCTATAGGAGAGCAAAGGGGCAAGACGTTAACGATTAACTATATCTAGGCCTTAATAGACCTAACAACAACGTACTTAGGGAAGAAGATTAGGGGAGGGTCGGACTACTACCTATAGGTACTCGAAGTAAAGCTTAATAGCCTATTCCTAAAGGGGAAGGCGCTAGAAGGGTAGAACTAGAAGAAGGTCTTAGAGAAGCTAATAAAGGTAAAGGTAGCGTACTTACCGCTAAGGATATAGCTTGACGATAGAGGACCAGAGGGGCTAAAGGTAAGGATTAAGACGAGAAAGGGGCTAGAGGAGGTGTTCGAAGAGCTAGCTACGGAGCTAATAGCTATCGCCTACGCGATAGCCCCTAGGAGGAAGGAATTAAGGGGGAGGAGCTCCTTATAGTAGATAGGAAAGGTAGAGGAGGCGTCGAAAGTAGCGAAGAAGGCGGAGAGGGAGCTCTAGAGGACCCCTACGTAGTTCTATAAGGAGAAGCTTAACGAGAAGTAAAGAGAGCTAGTAATAGAAATAGCAAAAGAAAAGAGACGCTTCTAGAGGAAGACAATCGAGGAAGCTAGGGAGGAGACCCTATAGTAGCTCGAGGGATAGGTAAGGCTTAGGAGCTTCCTCCCCCCTAAGCTACCGAAACTCCTAGCCCTAAAGGGCCTAGATAGTAGCCTAGATCTAACGATGTACTAGAATAAGGCGGAGGCGCTTGCGAAGAAGTTCTTCCTAAGCCTAGGGGCGGACCTTAGCGATATCTAGGACCTGGACTTTAAGGAGGAGTAGGAACAGGGGTTTAAGGTCTAGGAGCTTATAAGCTTCCTAGCGATAGAAGTAGTATAGGATAAAGCGAGCCTATAGAAGGCCCTAGGGGAGGATATACTCCTAATAGGATTCCTAAAGGCGTATAGCTAACTACTAAGCTAGATCCTCGCGGCCCTGACTATAAGGTGCCTATAGCTAGTATAGTTCCTAGCTACGTTTAAGAGAGCTAAGACGGTAGTCCTGCGGAAGCTAGGAAAGACACCTAATATATACCGTACCTTAGGAGGTTACTACCCTATTGCGCTACTCCCGACTATAGGGAAGGTAATCGAGGTAGTAGTGGCGAGAAGGATTATAGCGGTAGCGGAGGTCTATAGGCTACTCCCTACTAAGCAGATAGGTAACTAGGCGAGTAGATCGACCGAGCTAGCGGTCCGACTAGTTGTAGCCTAGGTCTAGGAGGTATAGCGCTAAGGCGCCTTAGTATCCCTCCTATAACTAGATATTACTAGAGCCTTCGATATAGTTAACTATATTAGACTACTAGCTACGCTCTAGGAGCTTGGCTACCTAAAGTAGATAGTACTCTAGGTATAGGAATAGCTAATAGATAGGGTTGCGATCCTCTACTTTAACAGGAAGGTAATAGACAATATCCTAGTTATAGCAGGGGTGCCCTAGGGGTCCCCTCTATCGCCTGTCCTGTTTATCTTATATATTGTATTACTATATAAGGACCTAAGGAGAGAGCACCTATACCTTAGTATAGCAGGCTTCGCTAACGACACGAACCTGCTAGTGTTTAGAAAGTCGGCTAAGGTAAACATCTAATAGCTCGAGCAAGCGTAGGGAACCTGCTTAAAGTAGGTAGGAACGTAGGGAATAACGTTCGTAGCGTAGAAGTATAAACTAATCTACTTTAATAAGAACTAAAGGTAGTAGCTAGACCTAGCTAAGCTTACCCTCCTAGATAAAAGTAAGTATATAGATATTAAACTAGTTAAGTCCGCTAGGTTCCTTAGGGTCTAGCTAGACTAGAAGCTCTTATAGTAAGCGTACTATAGCGCGGTTAAGAAGAAGCTCGCTACCTAGGAGTTCGCGCTAACGAGGATCGCGGCGAAGACATAGGGCCCGAGCCTCACAAAGGCCCAGAAGGTATATACAAAGTATATAAGGAGCGTAGTAGTATACGGAGCGGCGAGCTACTACGTCCTAACTATAGCTAGTAAGGGGAGCGAGCTAAAGGGGATAGCTAAGAAGCTAGCGAAGGACTAGAGTAGGGGCCTCTACGTAGTAGCAGGAGGCTATAGAACTACGCTAATTAGGTACCTAGAGACAAAGGCCTAGGTCCTACCGGTAGACCTCTACCTGAACAAGCGGCTAGCTAACTTCGAAGCTAGGATATACAAACTACTCCTTTAGTTAGAGGAGGGACTAGGGCGCCCCCTAGTTGTAGCAGCGAGCTTAATCTAGAAGGCGTATACTAAGCTATTTAGGAGGTTCTAGAAGAGGAGCGGGAGGATATAAGGGAGGAAGCCTAGGCTAGGCCTATAGGGGCTAATAGTAGTTAAGAGAGTAGTAGCTGTAGTAAACAAGTAGGCTAAGTAAAAGTAGAAGATAGGGAAGCTAAAGAATAAGACCCTTAATACGGATAGAGTAATAGAACTCGCCTAGTAGGAGCGCGAGATAGTAGCCCGGGAGAGGCGCGCTACGCTTATAACGAGAGTAAGAAGACCTATATACTACTTGGCAGACAAGGACCCCCCGATATAACTATTTACAGACCTCGCCCTTAAGAGACACAAGGGTCTAAGCAAGGCTTAGAGCTCCCTGCTCGCCTAGGCGCGTAGCGGGGACATCGGCCTCTAGGAGTACCTAAATAGGGTGAACGTCCCAGAGATTACTACGCTATACTACGAGTATAGCGAGGGCAAAGAAACGATCGAACACCTAGTAGTATAGTACAAAGATCTACCGAAGTATAGAACCTAGGAGGAGTTACAAATATAGTTACAATAGGATCTATAGCTCGTCTTACAACGAGCTATATAGCTGTATAAGAGCTTAGTAAAGGTGGTCATTAGCTAGTTGATAGATTCGGGGCGCCTGACGGAGTATAGCGTAGCTTATAGGCTGTAACTAGAAGCTACGATAGCCGCGAAAGTGGCTAAGAGTAGTGGAGAGGGTGCGGGAAGTGCCGAATCAAGCCGCTAAGGGAGATAGGGGCTACCTTTAACACGTAGCATGATAGATTCAAAGCGCTGAAGCAGAAGCGTAGGCAGGGGCTTTTACCTGGCCCCCTATTCAGGGGGTATGGTTTCCTTTGTATATAAACCAGTAGCAGGACCGGCGCGCCGTAAGGCATATTGGAGTACGAATAAATAATATATTATAAGGGTATACTAAGTAGGCTATAGAGGCTAAGGGGACTGTAGTAACGCCTGCGGCGCTAGGTAGTTGTAGCGCGGGGGCGCCTAAGGCAGTAGAGGACCTAGTTTCGGTAGTAACGCGTAAGGATAGTAGCAGCCTACCTAGGGATAGTAGTAGCCTACGTAATAAGGCTATAGCTAAGGCAGGTTCCTAGGCTTTAGGTAAGCTCCCTCTAGGGGCCTTCTAGCTTGTAGCGGCGTAAGCGGCTACGCTAGGGCCTACTAGACGGGTTAAGGCAGGCTCGCTATACGCTTTGCAGATACCCCTAACTAGAGCGGTTTTATCGTTAGAAAGGTAGACAAGCAGGAGGAGTATAGCGCTTACTAGTCTATAGAGTAACCCCCTAGCTTTAGCTTCTTATATAATAACTAGGGAAACAAGGAGCTCCTATAAACTACCGCTTATAGGAAGGGTACTACTAGCTATAGGAGGGATAGGGAGATAGTTTAGTTATTAGCGTAGTAGGTAGTAGCGCTAAATCTATTCTCTTGTTATTATACCTAGCGGTTAGTAGGCGCAATGTAAAGTACGTAGTACTTATAGACTTAGGTTATATAGGTTTAGCGTTTGTAGATTTTAGCTTTATAGTTACAAATAGACTGCTACTAGAGAGGCTAGCAGTATAGCGGACGCTATTTCTAGCTAATAGAGGGTTCTTACGCTAGATCGAGCACTTATCGGCGCTTACACTAGTTATTAGCGACTACTAGGAGACCCTAGTATACTTTATTCCGACGCTTGTAAAAGAGACCCTAGTAATCTTAGGCCTCCTGTAGCTATAGAAGTATAACCTACAGATCGACTAGGAGACCTTATAGCTCGAATTTACGGAGCACTACTATAGAAGGTACCTTCTAGAGTATATTAGAAGCTAGGTTACTTAGTAGGCAGGCTAGCTAAAGGCAGTACCCCTAACCCTAGAGAGTAGCGGGTAGTACTATATAATAGTAAAGGATATACCTAAAGATAACAACTCTAGTACCTCTAGTAACGATAATAAGGTCGCTATTGCTACAAGTAAGCTATCTAACTATAAGAGGGCTAGGCAGTCCGATAGGCGGAGACGGGCCTATAGATAGTAGAGATCCACGTCCTAGGGAAACGTATAGGCCGACCTATAGGGGACGCTCGCGCCGCTAGGAGCGATAGGCGTTCCGGTCGAAGCGCCGCCCCCTACGTTACTAAGGCTAGTTAGTAGAGGTAGTAGCAGGCGCTAGGAGACTACTCCCTAGACCCTAGTCCCCCCCCCCTGCCCTGCCTTTACTTAGTTAAGCGTAAGGGAAGATCCGCTAGGATAACGCGAAGATCCTAAATAGAGCGAGCTTCCTAGTGGTATACCGATAGAAGGGTATAGTAGTTATATAGACTATAATAGGTAAACTAAAAAAAGTAGTAGAAGCTAAGAAGAGAGACTATATACTAGTTCTACCTAAGTAGTTCTTTAACGACCTACTAAGTCGAGAGAGTATACTAGAGTATATAAAGTCAATACTCCTAGCAAGGTTCTATAGCTTTATCGACGCGCTTGCCAAAGGGGATAAGAAGCTTAATAAGATTATAGAGGAGGATTCTAAGAAGTTCTTTAATAAAGCGGATAGACTAGCGCCTACCCTAGACAAGATTAAGGCGCGCCTACTAAAGGAATACCAAGACTTAGTAGCTGCTTTTATCCTATAGGACGCTAATATCTTACCCCCTTACCGTACGTATAACTATAGGATCAAGCTGCTCCTAGGGAGCGTAGTCCTATATTCAAGGAATCGCCCGATGTTGCTAATAGAGCTATACGTACTAAAGCGCTAGCTTAATATTTAATATTTATTCGTATTCCAATATACCTTACGGCGCGCCGGTCCTGCTACTAGTTTATATATAAAGGAAACCGTACCCCCTGAACAGGGGGCTAGGTAAAAACCCCTGCCTACGCTTCTGCTTTAGCGCTTTGAATCTATTCTACTACGTATAAAAGATAGCCCCTATCTCCCTTAGCGGCTCGGTTCGGCACTTCCTATACCCTCTCCGCTACTCTTAGCCGCTTTTATAGCCTTCGTAGCTTCTAGTTATAGCCTACGAGCTATACTATACTCTATTAGGCGCCCCGAATCTATTAACTAGCTAATAACTACCTTTACTAAGCTCTTATATGGCTATATAGCTTGTTGTAAGACAAGCTATAGATCCTGTTGTAACTATATTTGTAACTCTTCCTAGGTTCTATACTTCGGTAGATCTTTATACTATACTACTAGGTGTTCGATCGTTTCTTTGCCCTTGCTATACTTGTAGTATAGTGTAGTAATCTCTAGGACGTTTACCCTATTTAGGTACTCCTAGAGGCTAATGTCCCTGCTACGCGCCTAGGCGAGTAAGGAGCTCTAAGCCTTGCTTAGACCCTTGTATCTCTTAAGTGTAAGGTCTATAAATAGTTATATCGGGGGGTCCTTATCTGCCGAGCGGTACGTAGGTCTTCTTGCTCTTATTACAAGCGCGGCGCGCCCTTCCTAGGCCGCTATTTCACGCTCCTACTAGGCGAGTTCCACTACTCTATCTATATCGAGGGTCTTGTTCTTTAGCTTCCCTATCTTCTACTTTTACTTAGCTTACTCGTTTGCTATAGCTACTACTTTCTTAACTACTATTAGCCCCTATAGGCCTAGCCTAGGCTTCCTCCTTTACGTCCTTCCGCTCCTTTTCTAGAACTGTCACGGGTCTAGCCGTAATATATAGCTATATAGCCATTGTAGGCTATATAGCCATTGTAGAGCGGTTGTACGATGTAGGGCCTGTAGAACCTGCAGCGTGTATATAGAGCCCGCTATAGGGCATATCCCCGGCGGGCTACACGTACTATCTTAAGTTCCTTATATAACTATATCGAATATATACGTACCCTAACATTAGGCATTTACTACCTGTAATAGTTAGTTGTACCTTCTGTTCGTATACGTAGACCTTTGTCGATCAATTACGACGAATTTACGTTACGCGAACTAACCGAAATCACAATTCGACCGCCCTAAACCTAAGAAACCGATAAGATAGTCAGTCCCGAAACGACAAGATAGTCCGATACCCGAACCTAAGAAACCTGAACCCCCGAACCTAAGAACCCGAACCTAAGAAACCCGAACCCCTAAACCTAAGAACCTGAACCTAAGAAACCCGAACAAAGAAGATAGTAGGTACTATAGATATTAACGTAAGCTCCGCGGCCTAAGTGCCTATTCCTATTAAGGGTATACGTAGCGAGGCCGTCGCGGCCCTAAAGGAAAAGATATACCCGAAACTAAAGGGTTATTTCGAAGGATACTATAGGCCGTTTATAGGTAATAACCTCCTGCTTAAAGCGCTTAAGAGAGCTAGAAAGGACAATATAATAGACAGGATAATAGCGAACCTTACTAAATATATCCTTAGGGGCGTGACCGAGGAAATCTAGAGATAGATAGTTAGGGCGAACAAGGTAAACGAGAAGGCTATAGTACTGTAAGTAGAGAATAACGTTTTAACAAGGCTAATTAAGTCTAGGAAGCTAGGCGGCGGTAGCGCTAGGGAGGGCAGTATACTATACGCCTCTACGTTCTTAGGCTCTAAGCGGGAGTTAGCGAAGCGAACTATATAATTTAGAATATAGAAGACGCTAATTACGGCGCAATAGGCTACAAGGCTGCTAGAATATACAACTAAGAAAGCGAAGATCCTAGAGGGGATTATAGCTATAAGGATTAGTAACTAGATCGATACTATTGTTATAAACCTAGGTAATAACTAGACCTAGGTATAGATAACTACTAACGAGTTTATTAAATTCCTCTCTAAGAAGTATATAACAATAGACCTAGTAGCTAATATAGAAAATAAGCTACGTAAGATAGCGTAGAAGGATAAGTACGCGAAGTTTATAGACTTTATTACGGAGTTCTCGAACCTCTATAACCTAAGTAACTAGGATAACGCTACCTACGTACACGCGCTAAGAGAGAAGCTTTCGAAGCCGATATAGGACCTGATCCTACTATAGACAAGCCTCCTAGCCTAGAATAACTTCTAGGGATAGGTTACTATAGCCTAGGCCTAGGCTAATAACCTTAAAATAAAGGAACATTTAAAGAAGGCTAACGAGCCGAACTACTATAATAACTATAACGCTAAGAAGGAAGGTAAAGACCCGAACGCTATAGACGTTAACTAGGTAACTACTACTAAGGATAAGGTAACTATATTACAACTCTCTAACTTAGAGAAGGAGTAGTATATAGCTATAGGTCTCTATTTCCTCTCTAGTATAAGGGGCTATATTGCGGCGAAATATATAGAGAAAGGTAAGTAAGCCTAGAATAACTAGGGCGCTAGAGGCAGAGGGTAGTAGGGCGGCCGCGGCAACTACGGTAGATTTAATAGTAGCAGCCCGAACTGGAATAACAATAGCGGCCTAAACTAGAACAATAATAGTAGCCCGAACTAGAATAACTATAATAGCGGATTTAGCAATAATAACGGCGGATTTAACAATAACGGTAGATTCGGCAATAACGGCGGATTTAGAGGTAGCAGAGGCTATAGTAGCGGCGGATACCTATATCGATAGAACAATAACAACTAGAACTTCGGTAATAGCGGTAGAGGCTACGGCGCGTACCGCGTACGATTTATAGACTAAGGCTACGTTCTAGGAGAAGTCGATTATAACGATACTAAGTACTACGAACCTAAATAGAGTATAGAAGACCTAGAATAGTAACAATAGTACTAGGGAAATACCTAGCCTTTACGCGAAGACGTACGTAGGGGTATAGAGGCTATTATAGAGGAGGTAGTAGCGATTTAGTTATTAGCGCTATTAGCTAAATAGCTAATTTAATCCTATTATCCTCCTATATTGTAATAAGTAAGCGTAAGATAGTATATATATCGCTTGTAGATTTAGGCTATATAGGTCTTGCCTTTATAGACTTTAGTTTCGTAGTATATAACGATATACCGCTAAGTAGACTAGAAACAAAGAAGCTACTTTACTTAGCTAATAGCGTACTAAAGTTATAGATCGAATAAAGTACGGTACTAGAACTAAGGATCGGCTAGTATAGGGAGAAGCTCCGGTTCTTTATTACTATACTAGCGAAAGACAATCCGATTATTCTAGGCCTCCTATAGCTAAGAAGATATAACCTAACAATTAACTAGGCGGATCTAAAGCTTATATTTAAGGAGTGTTACTAGGAGCAACGCTACTTACTAGAATATACAACCGAGCTAACGGTACTATAAGCGAAACCTATAACTATAGAACCTATAACTACAGAACCTATAACTATAAAAAAACACCGCGAAATACTAAGCATCGGTCGAGGAAGTCCTAGATAAGGGAGAACTAGAGGATAGGGAGTATAACTAAGGTCTAGAGAACCTATAGAAGAAGAGGAAGAGGAGACTATCCTTATTATAACGCTACTAAAGAGCGCTCGAGAACAGACCGTAGTAGACCTTATCCCTACTAGGATCGAGAGCGGTAGTTATTCCTAATATACCTACGAAGAGGCTATAACTAGCGAAAAAGGTAAACGGGCGTAGGTACCTATAGGCGCTGCTACTACTAAAACGACTCCCGAAGCTACTACTATATAACGAAGCGATTAATAGAGACGATATTAAGCTACTAAACGCACTAAACTTTATACTTTTCTACCGCTAGAAAGGTATAATAGTAATATATATAACGGTCGACTAACTAGAATAAGTAATACTAAACGAGAAGAAGGACAAGGAGAAGGCTACGCTCTATACCCTACTAGATAACTTTTATAAGCGGATATTAAACTACAAAGGCTTACTAGAGGACTATACTTTAGTACTCCTAGAACAATACTATAAGTTCGTAAACGCCCTTTAGAGTAACGTAGAGACGATTTATAGGATTATAGAGGAGGACGCTTAGAAATTCTTTAAGAAGAGTAACAAACCCTAGCTAATAGCGGCGGATATCTTTAAACGCCTACTAGTAGAGTATCGCAATACGTTCGAGACTTTTCTTCCCTAGAAGGTAGATACGCTACTACTATATAGATTATATAACTATAAAATTAAGCTAATACTAGGAAGTAAGCTACCGTTCTTAAGGAATAGACTGTTCTTACTAATGGAACTACGCGTAGTTAAGCGCTAGCTAGATAACTACCTGACAAAAGGCTTTATCTAACTATCGAAATCGAGTATAGGAGCGCCTTTACTACTTGCCTAGAAGCTAGAAGGCGGAGTGTAGATTTATACTAACTTCTAAGGTCTAAATAACGTTTCGATAAAGAGTCGATATCTACTACTACTAATTAAGGAAACACTCGATTCTATCTATAGAGTGTAGATCTTTACGAAGCTAGATGTTATCGCGGCGTTTAATAGAGTCCGAGTAGCGGAAGGCTACAAATAGTTAATAGCGTTTGTAATATAATTTGGCCTTTACGAATTGCTAGTTACGCTATTCAGGCTATAGGGAGCGCCCGCTATGTTTTAGTACTATATTAATAATACGCTATACGATATACTAGACGTATATACTATAGCTTACTTAGACGATATACTAATCTACTCTATAAATATAGCAGACTATGTTAAATAAGTAAAGGAGGTGCTAAAGAGACTATACTAGGTAGGCCTCTAGGTCGATATTAATAAGTGTAAATTTTATACTATAAGAACGAAATACCTAGGCCTGATTAATATACTAGGCGGTATCGATATAGACAAAGAGAAGGTAGCGGCGATCGTATCTTAGGAGCTACCGACGACGAGACAGCAGTTACAACGCTTTCTAGGCTTCGCGAACTTCTACCGACGATTTATTAAGAACTTCTTAGGAGTAGCGAGGCTACTTTATAACTTAACGAAGAAGATAACGAGCTAGGAATAGAGTAGACCTTGCTAATCTGCTTTTAAACAACTAAAAATATACTTTTCGATAGTACTAGCGCTAAGGATCTATAACTAGGATAAGCCTATAGTTGTCGAAACTAACGCTTTAGACTAGTTAGTAGGCAGAATGCTACTATAATAAGATAATAACGGCGACTAGTACCTAGTAGCCTATTTTAGCGCGAAGCACTTAGTATAGGAATGTAATTACAAT
>MU853454.1:9999-27148 GCA_033297235.1 Trichocladium antarcticum | reverse complement strand
AAGACTATTAATCTAATAAACCGGAAATACTAGTAGACCGGGATAACCGGTACGATCTACAACTACTATAACGTCTACTTGCTATATAATAAGACGAAAACGCCGAGGGCGCTACCGACGGGCTTTCTAAAGCTACTACTAGTGCTACTCTCGCTATAGCGGGATATATTAGTAGATTATATTACACTACTCCTACTATATATAAGGAGAAACCGGACCTTTAACTATATTATAGTAGTAGTAGACCGACTAACGAAAATACGCTACTTTATTCTAATAGAGACCTTAGAAGTAGATAAGTTAATAGACCGATTTGTAGAACGGGTCTATAGCCTTTATAGCCTACCTAAGACGATTATATTAGATAGAAGCACGTAGTTCGTTTTAACGTTCTAGAGAACGCTATTATTACAATTAGTAGTAACTCTAAAGCTATTATTAGCGTTCTACCTATAAACGAACAGCTAGACTAAATGGATTAACGTAGAGTTAGAGTAGTATTTGCGCCTTTTCGTCGACTAGGTATAGGATAACTAGGCGGATTAGGTACTGCTTGTAGAGTTTATAGGGAATAATATATCGTTAGAGATAACGGGAGTATTACCCTTCTTTACGAATTACAGTTTCTACCTACGAATAGGCGTAGAGCTAAGTAGGCTATACCTACTAGAACTCTCGGAAGCTTAGAAGAGGGAGTTTTTCTAGGTAATAGAGATATCTATACGCTTTAAAGTAGTACTAGATATAGCGAAAGCACTAGCGAGGCAAGTGTAAGACCAGTACGAGATTAATACGAACGCTAAACGTAGCGACGCCCTAGTCTATAGAATCGGCGATAAGGTAATGCTTAATATATAGTATTATAAGACGGGGCGCCCGACAAAGAAGCTCGAACTACGCTAGGAAGGACTATTCGAAGTTACTAAGGCGGCGTTATATATAGTAACGCTATACCTCCTAGCGAACATAAAGATATTCGATACGTTCTACGTGTTACTAGTTCGACTATAGCGAGGCGAGTAGGGGATCCCTAGGCAAGCTAACGCGTAGAGAGATGTACGAGCGAACCGTAGTAGGGAGGTAAGGCGCTAGGATAACGGCGTCGAAGTAGTTGAATAGAGGTTTAAAGAGATTCGAGACTTTAGGAAGGTAGAGAACGGGAGGTAGTAATACCTAGTTAAGTAGGAGGGCTACGCCTAGCCGACTTAGCAGCTAGTAACGGATCTACGCGGCTGCGATAATGCTATTTGGAAGTTCTACGATACTAATCCGAACAAGCTAGGGCCCCTAGCGTAGGTGCTAAGAAGGAACTGAAGCCACGATTCGAGCGTTCGAACCGTGGGCTTGATTTGAAGAGGAGGAGGCTTGTTTTGAGGGAGGGTAGTGTCACGGGTCTAGCCGTGACATATGGCTGTATGGCCATTGTGGGCCGTATGGCCATTGTGGAGCGGATGTGCGATGTAGGGCCTGCAGAGCCTGCAGCGCGTATGTGGAGCCCGCCGTAGGGCATATCCCCGGCGGGCCACACCTACCATCTTAAGTTCCTCGTACAACTACATCGAATATATACGTACCCCAACATTGGGCATTTACCACCTGTGATAAGAACCTTCTAAATAGCTTAGTATATACCTTCTAGATTAAGCTCGCTACTATAACTAGGGGGCGCCCTAGTCCCTCCCCTAACTAGAGGAGTAGTTTATATATCCTAGCTTCGAGGTTAGCTAGCTGCTTGTTCAGGTAGAGGTCTACTAGTAGGACCTAGGCCTCTGTCTTTAGGTACCTAATTAGTATAGTTCTATAGCCTCCTGCTACTACGTAGAGGCCCCTACTCTAGTCCTTCGCTAGCTTCTTAGCTATCCCCTTTAGCTTGCTCCCCTTACTAACTGTAGTTAGGATATAGTAG
Source organism: Trichocladium antarcticum (assembly GCA_033297235.1). NCBI lineage: Eukaryota > Fungi > Ascomycota > Sordariomycetes > Sordariales > Chaetomiaceae > Trichocladium > Trichocladium antarcticum. Next base: position 25,242 of record MU853454.1, on the reverse strand, counting down.
CTTACTACTCTATATACTACTATACTCCTTATATACTTTATATATACCTCCTAGGCCTTTGTAAAGCTTAGGCCCTATATCTTCGCTACGATCCTCGTTAGCGTAAACTCCTAGGTAGCGAGCTTCTTCTTAACTACGCCGCGGTACGCTTGCTATAAGAGCTTCTAGTCTAGCCAGACCCTAAGGAACCTAGCGGACTTAACTAGTTTAATATCTATATACCTACCTCTATCTAGGAGGGCGAGCTTAGCTAGGTCTAGCTACTATCTTTAGTTCTTATTAAAGTAGATTAGTTTATACTTCTACGCTATAAACGCTATTCCCTACGTTCCTACCTACTTTAGGTAGGTTCCCTACGCTCGCTTAAGTTAGCGGACGTTCACCTTAGCTAACTTTCTAAATACTAGTAGGTTCGTATTGTTAGCGAAGCCTACTATACTAAGGTATAGGTACTCTCTCCTTAGGTCCTTATATAGTAATGCGATATATAAGATAAATAGGACAGGTAATAGGGGGGACCCCTAGGGTACCCCCGCTATAACTAGGATATTATCTATTACCTTCCTATTAAAGTAGAGGATCGCGACCCTATCCGTTAGCTATTCCCGTACCTAGAGTACTATCTACTTCAGGTAGCTAAGCTCCTAGAGTATAGCTAGTAGCCTAATATAGTTAACTATATTAAAGGCTCTAGCAATATCTAGTTATAGGAGGGATACTAAGGCGCCTTAGCGCTATATCTCCTAGACCTAGGGTATAACTAGTTGGACTACTAGCTCGGTCGATCTACTTGCCTAGTTACCTATCTACTTAGTAGGGAGTAGCCTATAGACCTTCGCTACCGCTATAATCCTTCTTGCTACTACTACCTTAATTACTTTCCCTATAGTTAGGAGTAGCGTAATAGGGTAGTAACCTCCTAGGGTATAGTATATATTAGGTATCTTTCCTAGCTTCTATAAGACTATCGTTTTAGCTCTTTTAAACGTAGCTAGGAACTACGCTAGCTATAGGTACCTTGTAGTTAGGGCTGTAAGGATCTAGCTTAGCGGTTAGCTATACGCCTTAAGGAATCCTATTAGGAGTATATCCTCCTCTAGGGCCTTCTATAGGCTTGCTTTATCCTATACTACTTCTGTCACAGGCACAGCCTGTGTCATGTGCCATGTCATGTGCCATGCCATGTGGTTGGCTGAGCACCCTGTAGCTAGAGGAGCGTGGCCCCACACTAGGTGGAGCTCGCCGCGTAGAGCCTTTAGCCCTCGCGAGCTCCTACGAAGGTTGCACTGTTGTGCAACCTTGTTATATACGACCGTTACAGTAGGTTGCACCTTTAACTCGCGCGCGTAGCTAAGTCGTCTACTCTAGAACAGAGAGCGTACTAGACCGACTAGAACGCTTCTTTTCCTAACGTACTAGGCTTTGTTTTCATTTCTTAACCACCTACGTAGTGCGAGTTAACTACTAGGACGAGCATCCTACGTACAATAGCAGTCCGCCGAACAGGACTATAAGACTCCGACGAACAGGACTATAGTATTCCGACGAACCGGACAACGCTCCTACGAAGATAAGCGCGAAGATGATAAGCGGCGCCGACCTTATAGCATCGCTACCGCCGAGACTCGTAGCGCTACGCGCAGCGCTAAGAGAACAATAGTAGAACGAGGTCTCTAATACTATACCCGCTTTTATAGTATCGATCGACAACGACAGAGGGTACGACCTCTCGGGGTTCGCTATAGCTATAAATACAATAGTTAGCGAGCTAAAGAGAAAGCTCGATAAGTCTATTAGGAGGTTCGAGGCGTCTATCGTAGCTAGTACGGCGCTCGAGAAGGAGCTTAAGGAGCACAAGTTGCTACTTACGAACCAGAGGACGCTAATAGCAATAGCCCTAGACTAGGCTCGCGGTAGTAGCGCTAGTAGCGGCTATAGCGTATCGATCTCCCTCCCCTACCCCGATCCGTTTACTAGAGAAAAGAAGGATACCGTCAAGCGTACCCTACTCTTCGAAGACTAGGAGGACAAGGTACGTAGCCGCTAGCGAACATGCCTATAGGAGTTCCTAGACGAGTACACTAAGATCCTATACGTAAAGGCTATACTAGACGGTAGCGCGCGCTAGGTAGTCGCAGCGAAGCTCGAGCAGGTTAAGGAGAACCTGTATAGCGCGGTAGTATAGCCGTAGAAGACTAGGTCCGACCTCCTAAAGACCCTCCGTACCTAGTATATAACGTATAACGTAGTTGCTACGGCGAGCAATAAGCTAGAACTACTAGCGTAGAAGAACAAGTTCGTAGCGTTTAACAACTTCCTTACCGAATTCACTACCCTAGCTAATACTACTAGCGTCGACAACGTAACAAGGGTCCGGATACTCTAGCTCAAGATCTCCCCCTACCTTTCGAGCGCTATAGTTACGTAGGTAGTGCTCCCGCTAGCTAACAACTTTAAGCTCTAGGCTACGCTAGCTGGCTAGCTCGCGACTAACCTAGAGGGAGAGGACTTTAGGCAGAAGCTACGCGGCGGAACCGGGAGCGGCGGAACCGGGGGCGGTAGTAACAACAACAGCGGAGGCAGATACCCTAACGCGATAGAGATCGACGTAGTAACACTCGCGGCGCTTACCCCCTAGGAGAAGGAACAGCATAGAGCGAGTAGCTTATACTATAAGTACAGCGGGGCCGACTATATCGCAAGGGCGTACCAAGTAGGCTATAGAGGCTAAGGGGACCGCGGTAACGCCTGCGGCGCTAGGTAGTTGTAGCGCGGGGGCGCCTAAGGCGGTAGAGGATCTGGTTTCGGTGGAGGTTTCGGTAGTAACGCGTAAGGATAGTAGCAGCCTACCTAGGGATAGCAGCAGCCTACGTAACAAGGCTATAGCTAAGGCGGGTTCCTAGGCTTCGGGCAAGCTCCCTCTAGGGGCCTTCCGGCTCGCGGTAGCGCAAGCGGCCGCGCTAGGGCCTACTAGAGGGGTCGAGGCGGGCTCGCTATACGCTTTACAGATACCCCCGACTAGAGTGGTTTTATCGTTAGAGAGGTAGACAAGCAGGAGGAGCATAGCGCTTACTAGCCTATAGTAGAGTAACCCCCTAGCTTCGGCTTCTTGTATAACAACTAGGGAAACGAGGAGCTCCTATAAACTATCGCTTATAGGAGGGGTACCGCTAGCCGTAGGAGGGATAGGGAGATAGTTTAGTCATTAGTATAGTAGGTAGTAGCGCTAAATCTATTCTCTTATTATCGTACCTAGCGGTTAGTAGGCGTAATGTAGAGTACGTAGCACTTGTAGACTTAGGTTGTACAGGTTTAGCGTTTGTAGATTTTGGCTTTGTAGTTGCGAATAGACTGCTACTAGAGAGGCTAGCGGTATGGCGGCCGCTATTTCTAGCCGATAGAAGGTTCTTACGCTAGATCGAGCACTTAGCGGCGCTTACGCTAGTCGTTAGCAACTACTAGGAGACCCTGGTATACTTTGTTACGACGCTTGTAAAAGAGACCCTAGTAATCTTAGGCCTCCTATAGCTACAGAAGTATAACCTACGGATCGACTAGGAGACCCTGTAGCTCGAATTCACAAAGCACTACTACGGGAGGTGCCTTCTAGAGTATATTAGAAGCTAGGTCGCTCGGCAGATAGGCTAGCTAGAGGCGGCACCCCTACCCCTAGAGAGTAGCGGGCGGTACCACGTAACGGTAGAGGATATACCTAAAGACGACGACTCTAGTACCTCTAGTAACAACAACGAGGTCGCTATCGCTACAAGTAAGCTATCTAACTACAAGAGGGCTAGGCGGTCCAACAGGCGGAGACGGGCCCGTAGATAGTAGAGATCTACGTCCTAGGGAGACGTACAGGCCGACCCGCGGGGGACGCTTATACCGCCAGGAGCGATAGGCGTTCCGGTCGAAGCGCCGCCCCCTACATCACTAAGGCCGGTAAAGGCAGTAGCGGGCGCTAGGAGACTACCCCCTAGACCCTGGTCCCCCCCCTCCGCCGCCCCGCCCCCGCTTAGTTAAGCGTAGGGGAAGATCCGCTAGGACAACGCGAAGATCCTGAACGGAGCGAGCTTCCTAGCGGTATACCGACAGAAGGGCGTAGTAGTTATACAGACTACAATAGGTAAACTAGAGAGAGCGGTAGAAGCTAAGAAGAGAGACCGTATACTAGTTCTACCTAAGTAGTTCTTTAAGGACCTACTAAGTCAAGAGAGTATACTAGAGTACGTAAAGTCAATACTCCTAGCGAGGTTCTATAGCTTTATCGACGCGCTTGCCAAAGGGGATAAGAAGCTTAACAAGATTACGGAGGAGGATTCCAAGAAGTTCTTCGACAAAGCGGATAGACTAGCGCCTACCCTAGACGAGATCAAGGCGCGCCTACCGAAGGAATACCGAGACTTAGTAGCCGCTTTCGTCCTATAAGACGCTAACATCTTACCCCCCTACCGTACGTATAACTATAGGATCAAGCTACTCCTAGGGAGCGTAGTCCCGTATTCGAGGAATCGCCCGATATTACTAATAGAGCTATATATACTAAAGCGCTAGCTCGACGATAACCTCGCGAAAGGGTTTATCCGGCCCTTACGATCGAGCGCCTTGTTGCCTATCCTAATAGCGTAGAAGCCAGGCGGAGGCATTAGAATCTACATTAACTACCGCAGCATTAACAACGTAACGCTAAAGAGCTAGTACCCTATCCCGCTAATCCAGGAGACCCTGGACTCTATCTACAAGGCGAAGATCTTCACGAAGCTCGACGTAATTGCAGCGTTCAACTAAGTGCGCGTAGCGCCAGGCTACAAGTAGCTTATAGCGTTCATCACGAGATTCGGCCTATACGAAACGCTAGTTACGCCGTTCGGCCTATAGGGCGCGCCCGCCACCTTCTAGCATTATATTAATAACATCCTCTATAACGCTCTAGATAACTACATAACGGTATACCTAGACGATATCCTAGTCTACTCGGACATGCTCAAGGAGTATATCAAGCAGGTTAGGGAGGTGCTAAAGCGTATAATCGACGTAGGTCTATAGGTAGATATCGACAAGTGCGAATTCCACACGAAGCGGACAAAGTACCTAGGGCTTATTATTACGCCTAGGGGCATTAAGATAGACCTAGATAAGGTCGAAGCAGTGTGTAATTAGAAGGCTCTAGAGACAAGGAGGTACCTCTAGCGGTTCTTAGGGTTCGCGAACTTCTACCGCCGATTTATATAAGGTTTTTCAAGCTACGTACAGCCGCTATACGAGCTTACGAAGAAAACAGTAGACTAGGAGTAGTCCAAGTAGTATAAAGCGGCTTTCTAGCGCCTAAAGGTATACTTTGTTACAGCACTAGCACTACGGATATATAACTAGGAGAAGCGCGCTATAGTAGAAGTTAATACGTTAGACTAGTCGGCGGGTAGAGCGCTACTATAGGAAGGGGATAATAGCGAGTTACATCTAGTTGCTTATTTCTTGGCGAAGTACACCGCGGCCGAGTGTAACTACAATATCTATAACAAGGAGCTCCTTACGATCGTCAAGGCGCTCGAAGAATAGCGCCCCAAGCTCGAAGGCGTAGCTAAGAGGTTCGATATTATTACGGACTATAAGAACCTACAGACCTTCGGTATAACGAAGCAGCTGTCGCTACGCTATATACGCTAGTCGGAGTTCTTGTTACGTTTCGACTTCTAGATTATCTACCGCCTAGGCACGGTAAACGGCCGCCCTAACGCGCTAAGCAGGAAGCTAGAGTTTATACCGAAGGACGTTAAAGATAATAGGCTACGGAATAGGCGGCGCCCCCTGATCGACCTAAGCAAGTTCGACCTAGAGACCTTTAGTAGCAAATACAACTCTAAGCTACTAGGCGAGATACTAGAGCTCTTTAGCCTCGACGTTTCGCGCTACGCTAACGACCTTATCGTAAAGAGCTACGCGAGCTCGCTATTTATAGCAGACGTAGTAGAGGCGCTTGGCGACCGGGAGGTACGCGCCTGGCTAAGCAAGATCAAGCGGGAGCTAAGAGTACCGTTCGCTAAGTGTAAGTTAGTCTTAGGCAGGGCGTTCTACCGCAGTAGGCTAATGATTAACCTAGGCGATACGGAGCTCTATTTGCAGCTTATCTACCGGATATACGCGTTAGGGCCCGGCGGGCACCTAGGGAGGACGAAGACGCTCGACCTAATGAACAGGGTCTACTAGTAGCTAGGGATAAGCGTATTAGTAAAGACGTTCGTTAAAGCCTACATTCTATACTTTAAGACGAAGAACCCCCGCTTGAAGCCCGCAGGGTTCCTTAAGCCGCTCCCGCTACCGTTAGCGCTATAGTAAGATATATCGGTAGACTATATTACGCCGCTCCTACTATATAACCAGAGGGGGTAGGAGTTTAGGTACGTAGTAGTAGTAGTTAACCGGCTTACAAAGATACGCCACTTTATTGTAACGGCGATACTAGAGGCTAACGAGCTAGCTAACTGGTTTATTAAGCGCGTATACTCGCTCTATAGCGTACTAGAGACGATCGTATCGGACAGAGGTACGTAGTTCGTTTTAGGGTTCTAGAGGGCGCTGTTAGCGCGCCTTGCGATTACCCTAAGACCCTCGTTGGCGTTCTACCCCTAGACAAACGGCCAGATAGAGCGGATTAACGCGGAACTAGAGCAGTACCTACGGCTATATATCGACTAGGTATAGGATAACTAGGTTAACTAGCTCCCCCTAGCGGAGTTTACAGGGAATAATATAGTCTCCGAGACGACGGGCGTATTACTGTTCTTCGCGAATTATAGCTTTAACCCGAGGATAGGCGTAGAGCCGTCGAAGCTGTACCTACCGAACATCTTAGAGTAGTAGAAGCGGGAGTTTTTCCGGGTATCGGAGCTCGCGGACCGCTTCGGGGCGATCCTCGGGAAGGTTACAGCGCTAGCAAAGCAGTTACAGGACCGCTATAAGCAGAACGCGAACCGCTATAGGGAGGACGCGCCGTAGTACCGCGTTAGCAATATAGCGATACTCGATATATAGAACTACAAGACTAGTAGGCCGACCGCGAAGCTTGCGCTATAGTAGGAGGGCCCGTTCAAGGTTACGAAGGCCTTGTTATACGCGGTAACTCTAAAGCTCCCGGCGAATATAACGATCTTCCCTACGTTCTACGTCTCGAGAGTAAGGCGCTACCTAGGGTAGGGGCTAGCCGGCTAAGAGAGGGTTAACGACGATATAAGCGCTAACCGCAGGCGCGTAGTCACGCGGACTAACGAGGGCGAAGACGTAGTAGAGTAGAGGTTCGAGAAGATCGTAGGGTTTAGCAAGGCGGCGAACAGCCGCTAGCAGTACCAAGTCAAGTAGGAAGGTTATAACAACCCGACTTAGCAACCCGCAACGGATCTACAGGGCTGTAATAACGCTATCTAGGAGTTCCACGACGCGCACCCTAAGCTCCTGGGGCCGCTATCGTAGACGCGAAGAAGGAGGGCGTAGCGGCAGGAGGCAAGGCGCTAAGCAAAAGGAACGGGCTGTAGATACGAGCATCCAAAATCGAGCGTGTAGAATAGGATAGGCTCTAGATACGAGCATCCAAAATCGGGTGTTTTGGGAGCGTTTGAGATGGCTCTAGAGGCGAGCATCCAGAATTGAACGGTTAGGATGGCTCTAGATACGAGCATCCAAAATAGGGGCTATTTTTGTATAGGGGGGCTTGTTTGGAGAGGGAGGGTAGTGTCACAGGCACAGCCTGTGTCATGTGCCATATCATGTGCCATGCCATGTGGTTGGCTGAGTACCCTGTAGCTAGAGGAGCGTGGCCCCACACTAGGTGGAGCTCGCCGCGCAGAGCCTTCAGCCCTCGCGAGCTCCCACGAAGGTTGCACTGTTGTGCAACCTTGTTGTATACGACCGTTACAACTTCTATTACTAGGAAGTTTATAAGCTTCTAGACTTTAAACGCTTATTCCTACTCCTCTTTAAGGTCTAGGTTCTAGATATCGCTAAGGTCTACCCCTAGGCTTAGGAAGAACTTCTTTATAAGCGTTTCTACCTTATTCTAGTACGTTGTTAGATCTAGGCTACTATCTGGGCTAGGAGCTTTAGTAGCTTAGGAGGGAGGAAGCTCCTAAGCCTTACCTATTGTTTGAGCTACTATAGGGTCTCCTCCCTAGCTTCCTCGATTATCTTCCTCTAGAAGCGCCTCTTTTCCTCCGCTATTTCCGTTACTAGCTCTCTTTGCTTCTTATTAAGCTTCTCCTTATAGAACTATATAAAGGTCCTCTAGAGCTCCTTCTCCGGCTCCTTTACCTTACCTATCTACTATAGGGAGCTCCTCCCCCTTAACTCCTTCCTCCTAGGGGCTATCGCGTAGGCGATAGCTATTAGCTCTATAGCTAGCTCTTTAAACACCTCCTCTAGCCCTTTTCTCGTCTTAATCCTTGTCTTTAGTCCCTCTAGTCCTCTATCGTTAAGCTATATCCTTAGTAGTAGGTACGTTACTTCCGCCTTTATTAGCTTCTTTAAGACCTTCTTCTAGTTTTATCTTTCTAGTACCTTCCCCTTTAGGAATAGGCTATTAAGCTTTACTTTAAGTACCTATAGGTAGTAGTCTAACCCTCCCCTAATCTTCTTTCCTAAATATATTATCGTTAGGTCTATTAAAGCCTAGATATAGTTGATTATTAACGTCTTACCCCTTTGCTCTCCTATAGGGGTTCTTATAACTATACCCTATAGGGTTTATAGGCTTAGGTCCTACTTATAAGCTAACTTAAGGAGCTCCTTAGACTTCCTCTTATATTGCCCGAACTTATCCTAGACTAGGTTCTAGAGGTTAAAGTCTCCCTCTAGGATTATAGCGTAGGCTAGGCCCTAATAGGCTAGGAGGCTCTTTAGGATAGTCTTATCTACTATATAGTTATTATATACTAACTAGGGCTTTAGACCCCTTCTCCCTAGCTCTAGGAACTATATTCTATACTACTACACTCTTGCCTTATATTCCTACTATCTAATATTAAGCTTCTTATATATTTATATCGCTGCTTTTCCCTATTACATATAGACTAGGTAGTACTATAAGCTCCGGGGGTAGTAGGCTACCCCCTACTTACTAAGCTATAGTTCCTAGACTGTAATTATATCGAACTCCGCCTCCTCTAGTAGAATCTCTATATTCTACTTTACGCCTTTAGTATTCTAGAGTATAGTTTTAAAGATTATCTTCCCTACTAGATATACCTTTATCCTCTAGCTTGTTTTAGGTTAGGGGGATAGTTATAGCTACTAGTAGGCCCTAGGGCTAGGTGTTCTATATACTTAGGATACTAGTAGCCTATATATTAGGTACAAAACTTTTCTCGCAAACAGGCCCGTACCAACTGGTACAGCAGCGCGCCAAAACGGCCGAAACCTACATCGCTAGAAAGCTCCCGACGAGCTCTATCTAACCATACTAGGTGCATCTACGCGCGAGACGCTACGCAGGTGCTACAGGCGTAGGAAGATAGGGAAAACGAGCTACGTGCGGCTCCTAGAAATCTTCTTCTACACTACCTAGACCTACAACCTGGATCTATAGCGGATCTACCCGGCGCCGGCCCCGATAGCTTACACCGGACCTAGTATAGAGGTCGATAGCGACCTCCCCCCCCCTGCCCCTACTACTAGGAGTACCCTACCTGCCCCGAGAGGCCTATCCAAGTCCCGGTATAACGGACCCGAACCCCCCTACAGAGCGCCCCTAAGCGGCCCCTATAACTACTAGCAGACCTACCGCTAACCCTCCCGTTTATACTAACAGTAGTAGTACTAACCCCCCCCCCTACTAGGAATAACGTAGATTAGGCAATATTAAGGCTATACTCGATAGTATAGTCGCCCTAGTTAGCCTAAACAAGAAGAATATTACCTAGGGAGTAGCAAGAGAGATCCTAGCTTAGGTATAGAGCGCTATTAACTAGCTATAGAGCGCTAAAGGAGGCCTAGAAGGCCTTAACTATACGACTATAAGGAAGATCGTCGCTAAGGAAGTATAGGCTACACTTATAAGCGCCCTAGCTACTACGAGCGTAGGACAGGGTCCTAACCGCTCCTAGGCAACGATCGTAGTAGGAGCCCTAGCGCCCTAAGTATAACCTATAAAGGCGATCCCCTAAAGGATCGCTAAGGAAATCCTTGTCTAAGGTAATAGCCTACTAGCTAACCTTACAAAGAGAACCCCCCTAGAGATTATCTAGGCGATTAATAACTAGTCTATATAGAAGGGAGTAGTCGCTATAAGGAAGCTCCTTAGTAGGGATACTATTATTACTTTTAGGGATAAAGTAGCGAAGGAATAGTATACTAAGAATAACTAGTAGATCTACTAAGCGTTCGAGAAGTAGGCGAAGGAAGCCTATAGGACCTTCGTAGTGCTCCTAAAGGGTTTAATAAGGTTAGAGATCCAGGGAGTTACCGAAGCGGAGTTTACCTAGGGACTAGATTTCTATATAGTAAATATAGTTAAGTTTAGGATCCCTAGTAAGCTAGAGCTTATAAGAGTAACAGTACTAGTAACCTTCGAAAGCTAAGACAAGGTAAGAGTAGCGTATAACTTCGGAGTTATCTAGGACGCCTAAGTACTAGACTATAAACTATACTAGGTAGCGCTCGAGCCGAAGTAGTACTTTAAGTACTAGAAGTAGGGATATATCTAGAGGTACTACCCGAAGGAACCTCTATATAGAAGATATAGGGTAAGGGCCTATAGAGTAGGAGGAAAGGAAGGGGAGGCCTAGTACCTTACCTATAAGGGCTACCTCCTACTAAGGTGCCTAGCGTATAGCGGAAAGTACACTAGGTAGTCGAAGGAGTGTAAGGAGAGGGTAAAAGCGTAGGAGGGGGCTAAAGAAGCGTACTAGTATAGGCCTAGAACATTCGAACCTGCTAGACCGGAGCCCGCGAAGCTACTGTTCGCGTTTATACGCTAAGGCGTAGAGGAGGAGAATAGGGAGGGGTACTAGAGGGTTAGAGCGAAGAGACCTAGGTTCCTAATACTAAAAGGCCGCCTTACTATAGTAAGTAAGGATATATTATAAAGCTAACTATAGTTTAGCCTAGCTATTGCCCTATTTATATTGGGACCGCCGCTACTATAGCAATAGCGCTAGAGATCCTAAGGATCCTAGGCGGAACCCCTAAGTACCTAGGAAGTACCTAATATATAGGCTACTAGTATCCTAAGTATATAGAATACCTAGCCCTAGGGTCTACTAGTAGTAGTAACTATCCCCCTAACCTAAAACGAGCCGGAGGACGAAGGTATAGCTAGTAAAGAAGATAATCTTTAAAACTATACTCTAGAATACTAGAGGCGTAAAGTAGAATATAGAGATTCTACTAGAGGAGGCGGAGTTCGATATAATCGCGGTCTAGGAACTATAGCTTAGTAAGTAGGGGGTAGCCTACTGCCCCTACAGCTTATAGTACTACCTGGTTTATACGTAATAGGGAAAAGCGGCGATATATATATATAAGAAGTTTAATATTAGATAGTAGGAATATAAGGTAAGCGCGTAGTAGTATAGGGTATAGTTCCTAGAGCTAGGGAGAAGGGGTCTAGAGCTCTAGTTAGTATATACTAACTATATAGTAGATAAGACTATCCTAAGGAGCCTCCTAGCCTATTAGGGCCTAGCCTATGCTATAATCCTAGCGGGAGACTTTAATCTCTATAACCTAGTCTAGGACAAGTTTGGGCAATATAAGAGGAAGTCTAAGGAGCTCCTTAAGTTAGCTTATAAGTAGGACCTAAGCCTATAAACCCTATAGGGTATAGTTATAAGAACCCCTATAGGAGAGCAAAGGGGTAAGACGTTAATAATCGACTATATCTAGGCCTTAATAGACCTAACGATAACGTATTTAAGGAAGAAGATTAGGGGAGGGTCGGACTACTACCTATAAGTACTTGAAGTGAAGCTTAATAGCCTATTCCTAAAGGGGAAGGCGCTAGAAGGGTAGAACTAGAAGAAGGTCTTAGAGAAGCTAATAAAGGTAGAGGTAGCGTACTTACCGCTAAGGATATAGCTTAATAATAGAGGACTAGAGGGGCTAAAGGCAAGGATTAAAATAAGAAAGGGGCTAGAGGAGGTATTTAAAGAGCTAGCTATAGAGCTAATAGCTATTGCCTATACGATAGCCCCTAGGAGGAAGGAGTTAAGGGGGAGGAGCTCCCTATAGTAGATAGGTAAGGTAGAGGAGGCGGAGAAGGTAGCGGAGGAGGCGGAGAGGGAGCTCTAGAGGACCCTTACGTAGTTCTATAAGGAAAAGCTTAATAAGAAGTAAAGAGAGCTAGTAATAGAAATAGTAGAAGAAAAGAGGCGCTTTTAGAGGAAGACAATCGAGGAAGCTAGGGAGGAGACCCTATAGTAGCTCAAGCAATAGGTAAGGCTTAGGAGCTTCCTCCCCCCTAAGCTACCGAAACTCCTAGCCTTAAAGGGCCTAGATAGTAGCCTAGATCTAACGATATACTAGAATAAGGCGGAAGCGCTTATAAAGAAGTTCTTCCTAAGCCTAGGGGTAGACCTTAGCGATATCTAGGACCTAGACCTTAAAGAGGAGTAGGAATAGGGGTTTAAGGTCCAGAAGCTTATAAGCTTCCTAGCGATAAAAGCGGTATAGGATAAAGCGAGCCTATAGAAGGCCCTAGGGGAGGATATACTCCTAATAGGATTCCTAAAGGCGTATGGCTAACTGCTAAGCCAGATCCTTACAGCCCTGACTATAAGGTGCCTATAGCTAGCGTAGTTCCTAGCTACGTTTAAGAGAGCTAAGACAGTAGTCCTATAGAAGCTAGGAAAGATACCTAATATATACTATACCCTAGGAGGTTACTACCTTATTTCGCTGCTCCTAACTATAGGGAAGGTAATTAAGGTAATAGTAGCGAGAAGGATTATAGCGGCGGCGGAGGTCTATAGGCTGCTCCTTACTAAGTAGATAGGTAACTAGGCGAGTAGATTGACCAAGCTAGTAGTTAAACTAGTTATAGCCTAGGTCTAGGAGGTATAGCGCTAAGGCGCCTTAGTATCCTTCCTATAACTAGATATTACTAGAGCCTTCGATATAGTTAACTACGTTAGACTACTAGCTACGCTATAGGAGCTTAGCTACCTAAAGTAGATAGTACTCTAGGTACGGGAATAGCTAACGGATAGGGTCGCGATCCTCTACTTCGATAGGAAGGCAATAGACAATATCCTAGTTATAGCGGGGGTACCCTAAAGGTCCCTCCTATTACCTATCCTATTTATCTTATATATTATATTACTATATAAGGACCTAAGGAGAGAGTACCTATACCTTAGTATAGCGGGCTTCGCTAACAATACAAACCTACTAGTATTTAGAAAGTTGGCTAAGGTGAACGTCTGCTAACTCGAGCGAGTATAGGGAACCTACCTAAAGTAGGTAGGAACGTAGGGAATAGCGTTTATAGTATAGAAGTATAAACTAATCTACTTTAATAAGAACCGAAGGTAGTAGTAGCTAGATCTAGCTAAGCTCGCCCTCCTAGATAGAGGTAGGTATATAGATATTAAACTAGTTAAGTCCGCTAGGTTCTTTAGGGTCTAGCTAGACTAGAAGCTCTTATAGTAAGCGTACCGCGGCGCGGTTAAGAAGAAGCTCGCTACCTAGGAGTTCGCGCTAACGAGGATCGCGGCGAAGACGTAGGGCCCGAGCCTTATAAAGGCCTAGAAGGTATATACAAAGTATATAAGGAGCGTAGTAGTAAATAGGGTAGCAAGCTACTACGTCCTAACTATAGTAAGTAAGGGGAGTAAGCTAAAGGGGATAGCTAAGAAGCTAGCGAAGGACTAGAGTAGGGGCCTCTATATAGTAGTAGGAGGCTATAGAACTATACTAATTAGGTACCTAGAGATAGAGGCCTAGGTCCTACCGGTAGACCTTTACCTAAACAAGTGGCTAGCTAACTTTAAAACTAGGATATATAAACTACTCCTTTAGTTAGGGGAGGGACTAGGGCGCCCCCTAGTTATAGTAGCGAGCTTAATCTAGGAGGTATATACTAAGCTATTTAGGAGGTTCTAGAAAAGGAGTAGAAGGACGTAAGGGAGGAAGCCTAGGCTAGGCCTATAGGGGCTAATAGTAGTTAAGACAGTAGTAGCTATAACAAACAAGTAGGCTAAGTAAAAGTAGAAGATAGGGAAGCTAAAGAATAAGACCCTTAATATAGATAAAGTAGTAGAACTTACCTAGTAGGAGCGCGAGATAGCGGCCTAGGAAGGGCGCGCTACGCTTATAACAAGAGTAAGAAGACCTATATACCGCTTAGTAGACAAGGACCCCCTGATATAACTATTTATAGACCTTACCCTTAAGAGATATAAGGGTCTAAGCAAGGCTTAGAGCTCCCTGCTCGCCTAGGTATATAGTAGGGACATTAGCCTTTAGGAGTACCTAAATAGGGTAAACGTCCTAGAGATTACTACGCTATATTATAAGTATAGCGAGGGCAAAGAAACGATCGAACACCTAGTAGTATAGTATAAAGATCTACCAAAGTATAGAACCTAGGAAGAGTTACAAATATAGTTCCGACAGGATCTATAGCTTGTCTTACAACGAGCTATATAGCTATATAAGAGCTTAGTAAAGGTAGTTATTACCTAGTTAATAGATTCGGGGCGCCTAACGGAGTATAGTGTAGCTTATAGGCTATAACTAGAAGCTACGAAGGCTATAAAAGCGGCTAAGAGTAGCGGAGAGGGTACAGGAAGTGCCGAATCGAGCCGCTAAAGGAGATAGGGGCTATCTTTTACATATAGTTTAATAGATTTAAAGCGCTAAAGTAGAAGCGTAGGCAGGGGTTTTTACCCAGCCCCCTGTTCAGGGGGTACGGTTTCCTTTATATATAAACTAGTAGCAGGACCGGCGCGCTATAAGGTATATCGGAGTACGAATAAATAATAAATATATATTAGGTACTTCCTAGGCGCTTAGGGGTTCTACCTAGGATCCTTAGGATCTTTAGCGCTATTACTATAGTAGCCGCGGTCCTAACGCGAATAGGGCTATAGCTAGGCTAAACTATAGTTAGCTCTATAATATGTCCTTACTTACTATAGTAGGGCGGCCTTTTAGTATTAGGAACCTAGGTCTCTTTGCTCCGACCTTCTAGTACCCCTCCCTATCCTCTTCCTCTACGCCTTAGCGTATAAACGCGAACAGTAGCTTCGTAGGCTC
>MU853453.1:40230-69672 GCA_033297235.1 Trichocladium antarcticum | reverse complement strand
GGCCTCCTTTAGCGCTCTATAGCTAGTTAATAGCGCTCTATACCTAGGCTAGGATCTCTCTCGCTACTCCTTAGGCGATGTTCTTCTTGTTTAGGCTAACTAGGGCGACTATACTATTATGTATAGCCTTAATATTACCTAGTCCGCGTTGTTCCTAGTAAGGGGGGGGTTAGTGCTACTACTATTAGTACTAACGAAAGGGTTAGCGGTAGGTCTACAGGTAGTTACAGGGGCCGCTTAGGGGCGCTCCGCGAGGGGGTTTAGGTCCGCTATACCGGGACTTAGTTAGGCCTTTCGAGGCAGGTAGGGTGCTCCTAGTAGCAGGGGCAGGGGGAGGGAGGTCGCTATTAACCTCTATGCTAGGTCCGGTATAAGCTATTAGGGCTAGCGCTAGGTAGATCTACTATAGATCTAGGTTATAGGTCTAGGCGATGTAGAAGAAGATTTCTAGGAGCCGCACGTAGCTCGTTTTCCCTATCTTCCTACGCTTGCAGCACCTGCGTAGCGTCTCGCGCGTAGATGTACCTAGTGTAGTTGGATAGAGCTCGTTGGGAGCTTTCTAGCGGTGTAGGTTTCGGCCGTTTTAGCGCGCTGTAGCCTGCTAAAGTAGGTTGCTTCTACCGCTCTTATATAGCCGTTCCGCGAAGTCCTTTAAAGTCGCCCTACCCGCGTATAAGTCAAGCCGCTCTTTAGCGCCACTCTCTCTACCCGTTCCGCCGTACCGCTATACCTTCTAGCTCCTAGATCTCCGTCTACCTCTATCTACTATTCTTCTATAATAGAGTCTTCTACTACTATAGACACCATCGGCAACATTACTATCCTAACGGACATTTAACTCAAGGGTCCTACGAATTAGCCGATCTAGAAGTAGTATATCGAAAGCGCTACTATTACCCTTTATATATATAATATCGTTCGTTTCGATCAAAACGATGTAACTAAGGAGGCGATACTTAGTGGTTTTTAGCCGCCCTTTACTATAGAGGCTGTCTCTGTAACGGTCGTATACAACAAGGTTGCACAACAGTGCAACCTTCGTGGGAGCTCGCGAGGGCTGAAGGCTCTACGCGGCGAGCTCCACCTAGTGTGGAGCCACGCTCCTCTAGCTACAGAGTGCTCAGCCAACCACATAGCATGGCACATGACATGGCACATGACACAGGCTGTGCCTGTAACACTACCCTCCCTCTCCAAACAAGCCCCCTATACAAAAATAGCCCCCTATCCCGGGTGCTCGCATCCGGAGTCAGAGTCATCTCAGCGCCCACCCTGGCGCTGCGCCTTCCTTCTCCGCGTCCACAATAGCGGGCCCGGAAGCTCGGGGTACGCATCGTAGAACTCCTAGATAGCGTCATCACAGCCGCGCAGATCCGTTGCGGGTTGCTAAGTCGGGTTGTTGTAACCTTCCTACTTGACTTAGTACTACTAGCGACCGTTCGCCGCCTTGCTAAACCCTACGATCCTCTCGAACCTCCACTCTACTACGTCTTCGCCTTCGTCGGTCCGCGTAACCACGCCCCTACGGTTAGCGCTTACATCGTCGTTAGCCCTCTCTTAGCTAGCTAGCCCCTTGCCCGGGTAGCGCCTTACTCTCAAGACGTAGAACGTAGGGAAGATCGTCATATTCGCTAGGAGCTTTAGAGTCACCGCGTGTAACGAGGCCTTCGTAACCTCGAACGGGCCCTCCTACCGCGGCGCGAGCTTTACGGTCAGCCTGCTAGTCTTGTAGTTCTATATGTTAAGCATCGCCCTGTCGCCAACGCGGTATTACGGCGTATCCTCCCTATAGCGGTTTACGTTCTGTTTGTAGCGGTCCTATAACTGCTTTGCTAGCGCTGTAACCTTCCCGAGGATCGCCCTAAAGCGGTCCGCGAGCTCCGATACCTAGAAAAACTCCCGCTTCTACTACTCCAAGATGTTCGGTAGGCACAGCTTCGACGGCTCTACGCCTATCCTAGGGTTAAAGCCGTAATTCGCGAAGAACAGTAACACGCCCGTCGTCTCAGAGACTATATTATTCCCCGCAAACTCCGCTAGAGGGAGCCAGTCAACCTAGTTATCCTACGCCTAGTCGATATATAGCCGTAGGTACTGCTCTAGTTCCGCGTTAATCCGCTCTATCTAGCCGTTTGTCTAAGGGTAGAATGCCAATAAGGGTTTTAGGGTAATCGCGAGGCGTGCCGACAGCGCCCTCTAGAACCCTAAAACAAACTACGTGCCTCTGTCCGACACGATCGTCTCTAGTACACCGTAGAGCGAGTACACGCGCTTAATAAACCAGTCAGCTAGCTCGTCAGCCTCTAGTGTCGCCGTTGCAATAAAGTAGCGCATCTTCGTAAGCCGGTTAACTACTACTACTACGTACCTAAACTCCTACCCCCTCCGTTTATATAGCGGGAGCGGCGTAATATAGTCTACTAATATATCTTGCTACGGCGCTAACGGTAGTAGGAGCAGCTTAAGGAACCCTATAGGCTTTAAGCGAGGGTTCTTCGTCTTAAAGCATAGCGTATAGGCTCCTACGAACGTCCTTACTAATATACTTATCCCTAGCTACTAGTAGACCCTGTTCATTAGGTCGAGCGTCTTCGTCCTCCCTAGGTGCCTGCTAGGCCCTAACGCGTATATCCGGTAGATAAGCTGCAAATGGAGCTCCGTATCGCCCGGGTCGATTATCAGCCTACCGCGGTAGAACGCCCTGCCCGAGACTAACTTATACTTAGCGAACGGCACTCTTAGCTCCTGCTTGATCTTACTTAGCTAGGCGCGTACCTCCTAGTCGCTAAGCGCCTCTACTACGTCTGCTATAAACGGCGAGGTCGCGTAGCTCTCCGCGATAAGGTCGTTAGTATAGCGTAAAACGTCAAGGCTAAAGAGCTCCAGTATCTTGCCTAGTAGCTTAGCGTCGTATTTGCTACTAAAGGTCTCTGGGTCGAACTTGCTCGGGTCGATCAGGGGGCGCCGCCTATTCTATAGCCTATTATCTTTAACGTTTTTTAGTATAAACTCTAGCTTCCTGCTAAGCGCGTCGGGGCGGCCGTTTGCCGTGCCTAGGCGGTAGATAATCTGGAAGTCAAAGCGCGACAAGAACTCCGACTAGCGTATATAGCGTAGTAACAGCTGCTTCGTTATACCGAAGGTCTGTAGGTTCTTATGATCCGTAATGATATCGAACCTCTTAGCTGTACCTTCGAGCTTAGGGCGCTATTCCTTAAGCGCCTTAACGATCGTAAGGAGCTCCTTGTTATAGATGTCGTAGTTGCACTCGGCCGCGGTATACTTCGCCGAGAAGTAAGTAACTAGATGTAACTTGCTATTATCCCCCTCCTATAGTAGCGCTTTACCTGCCGACTAGTCTAACGCATTAACTTCTACTACCGCTTGCTTCTCCTAGTTATATATCCGTAGTGCCGGTGCTATAATAAAGTATACCTTTAGGCGCTGGAAAGCCGCCTTGCACTGCTCGGACTACTCCTAGTCCACTGTCTTCTTCGTAAGCTCGTATAGCGGCCGTACGTAGCTCGAAAAACCTTATATAAATCGGCGGTAGAAGTTCACGAACCCTAAGAACCGCTAGAGGTGCCTCCTTGTCTCTAGAGCCTCCTAATTACGTACCGCTTCGACCTTGTCTAGGTCTATCTTAATGCCCCCGGGCGTAATAATAAGCCCTAGGTACTTCGTCCGCCTTATATAGAATTCGCACTTGTCGATATCTACCTATAGGCCTACGTCGATTATACGCTTTAGTACCTCCCTAACTTGCTTAATATACTCCTCGAGCGTACTAGAGTAGACTAGGATATCGTCTAGGTACGCCGTTACGTAGTTATCTAGAGCGTTATAGAGGATATCGTTCATATAATGCTAGAAGGTAGCGGGCGCGCCCTATAGGCCGAACGGCGTAACTAGCGTCTTATATAGGCCGAATCTCGTAATGAACGCTATAAGCTACTTGTAGCCCGGCGCTACGCGCACTTGGTTAAACGCTACGATTACATTAAGCTTCGTAAAGATCTTCGCCTTGTAGATAGAGTCCAGGGTCTCCTGGATTAGCGGGATTAGGTACTGGCTCTTTAGCGTCGCGTTGTTAATACTATAGTAGTCGACGTAGATCCTAATACCTCCGCCCGGCTTCTGGGCCATAAGGATAGGCGACAAGGCGCTCGAGCGTAAGGGCCGGATAAACCCCTTCGCGAGGTTGTCGTCGAGCTAGCGCTTTAGTACGCGCAGCTCTATCGGCGACATCGGGCGATTCCTCGAGTACAGGACTATACTCCCTAGGAGTAGCTCGATCCTATAGTTATACGTATAGTAGGGGGGCAAGATATTAGCGTCCTATAGGACAAAGGTAGCTACTAGGTCTCGGTATTCCTTTAGTAGGCGCGCCTTGATCTTGTCCAGAGTAGGCGCTAGTCTATCCGCCTTATTGAAGAACTTCTTAGAATCCTCCTCTATAATCTTATTAAGCTTCTTGTCCCCTTTAGCGAGCGCGTCGATAAAGCTATAGAACCTCGCTAGGAGCATCGACTTTATATACTCTAGTATACTCTCTCGACTTAGCAGGTCCTTAAAAAACTACTTAGGTAGAACTAGTATATAGTCTCTCTTCTTAGCCTCTACCGCTCTCTCTAGCTTACCTATCGTAGTCTATATAACTACTACGCCCTTCTATTAGCATACCGCTAGGAAGCTCGCTCCGTTCAGGATCTTCGTATTATCCTAGCGGATCTTCCCCTATACTTAACTAAGCGGGGGCAGGGTGTAGGGAGGGGAACGGGGTCTAGGGGGTAGTCTCCTAGCGCTGGCCACTGCCTCTACCGGCCTTAGTGATATAGGGGGTAGCGCTTCGACTGGCACGCCTATCGCTCCCGGCGGTACAAGCGTCCCCTGCGGGTCGGCCTACGCGCCTCCCTAGGACGCGGATCTCTACCGTCTACAGGCCCGTCTCCGCCTGTCGGACCGCCTGGCTCTCTCGTAGTCGGAGAGCTTGCTCGTAGCGATAGCGACCTTGTCGTCGTTACTAGAGGTGCTATAGTCGTCGTCTTTGGGTACGTCCTCTACCGTTACGTAGTACCGCTCGCTGTTCCTAGGGGGTAGGGGTGCCTCTAGCTAGCCTACCTGCCGAGCGACCTGGCTCCCGATGTACTCTGGTAGGCACCTCCTATGGCAGTGCTCCGTAAATTCGAGCTATAGGGTCTCCTAGTCGATCCGCAGGTTATGCTTCCGTAGCTATAGGAGGCCTAAGATCACCGGGGTCTCCTTTACAAGCGTTATAACGAAACACACCAGGGTCTCCTAGTGGTCGCTAACGACTAGCGTAAGCGCCGCTAAGTGCTCGATCTAGCGCGAGAACCCTCCGTCGGCCAGAAATAGCGGCTGCTATACCGCTAGCCTCTCTAGTAGCAGCCTATTCGCAACTGCAAAGCTAAAATCCACGAACGCTAGACCCGTATAACCCGAGTCCACAAGTGCTACGTACTCTACATTGCGCCTACTAACCGCTAGGTACAATAATAAGAGAATAGATTTAGCGCTACTGCCTATAGTACTAATGACTAAACTATCTCCCTATCCCTCCTACGGCTAGCGGTACCCCTCCTATAAGCAATAGTTTATAGGAGCTCCTTGTTTCCCTAGTCGTTATACGAGAAGCCGAAACTAGGGGGTTGCTCTATGCTCTAGTAAGCGCCGTAGTCCTCCTGCTTGTCCACCTCCCTAACGACAAAACCGCTCTGGTTAGAGGCGTCCGTAAAACGTATAGCGAGCCCGCCTCGACCCCTCTAATAGGCCCTAGCGCGGCCGCTTACGCCGCCGCGAGCTAGGAGGCCCCTGGAGGGGGCTTGACCGAAGCCTTGCTGAGTGGGCTGCTGCTATCCCTGAGGCTGCTGCCATCTCTGCGCGCCGCCGTGGCCCTACGCTCCGCCGTGGCCCTGCGCTCCGCCGTAGCCCTGCGCTCCGCCGTAGCCCTGCGCTCCGCCGTAGCCCTACGCTCCGCCGTGGCCCTGCGCCCCGCTATAGCCTTGCGCGCCGCCGTAGCCCTATGCCCCGCCATAGCCCTGCGCGCCGCCGTAGCCCTACGCGCCTCCGCGCTACGGCTAGCCGCCGCGGCCACTATGGCCTCCTTGGCCGGCCCGGCAATACCTTGAGATGTGGTCGCCGGCGCCGCACTTGAAGTACAGGCCGCCAGCCCTACGGCGCTCCTTTTCTTACGGTATAAGCGCGGCTAGGGTAACAGCGTCAATCTCTATAGCGTCGGGATCCTAGGCTCTCCTAGTACCCCCGCTACAGCTACCGTAATATATAGCGAGCGCGCCGTTACCGCTACGGATCTTCTTCCTAAAGTCCTCCGTATCTAAGTTCGTAGATAGGGTCTAGGCTATCTTAGCCTACGCGTCGAAGTCGTCCGACGCCGGTAGCCTAACCTACAACGTAAACGTAGCCAAGAGGCGGGCCAAGATCCGTTCTCTGAATATATAGACCTACGTCGCGCTCTCGATATTAGCGGTATCGGCTAGGTTCGAGAACTCCGTTAGGAAGTCGTTGAAGTTCGCGAACTTGTTCTCCTAGACAAGTATATAGAGCTAGTTCGTAGCTGCCGTAGCGACGTTATAGGTTATATACCGCTTCTCGAGGTTATTTAGGAACTTAGTCCTAGTCTTCTAGTACTAGCGCCTATTATTGTCCGGGTAGTTCTCGATCGTCTAGAGCTTCGACTTAACCGCGCGGCTCGCGTTACTACCGAGCATTGCCTTAGTGTATAGGATCTTCGTATACTCGGTCGAGAACTCGCGAGGGTATATTCTCTAGCACCCCTAGACTTTATCCGACTAGTCGTCGAATAAGGTAGTCCGCTTAATAGTATCCTTCTCCTCTCCTATAAACGGTATTAGGTAGGGGAGGGACATTACGGCTAGGTTATCCTTATTATAGTACTAGTATAACGGCTAGCTACTACCTCTACTACCTCCGGCTAGCGTAGCGCTTGTCGCCTCGAGCGCCTATAGGGTTATTAGTCTCTGCTCCTCAAGCATCTTCGAGATTATTACGTTCGTATACTTTTACGCCTTAAGCTATTCGTAGAGCGCCTTGCCCTTAGTAACCGCGTTGTTAGCTATCGCCTAGGTATTAGCAAGCGTAGCGAGTGTCGCCTTCTGCTCCGCTAGCGCGGCTCTTAGCTACTTGCGTATAATAGCGGCACGCGACGGGCTAGCTTGCTCTAGCGCCTACATCGGTATGTTGTTACTATCTTCTACCCTATCTATTATCCTAGTTCGTTAGGGTAGTTCTATAGGGGGTAGTCCTGTACGTTGGATATCCTGTATGTCGGACTGTGAATAGGGGTAGGGTGCTCGTTTTAACTCGTACTATATAGTCGAGGTTAAACAAAGTCCGGTACGTCGGAAAAAAGAAGCGTTCTAGCTAGTCTAAGGTGTTTGATCTACCTCTAACGGTCTGACTAGCCACGCGCGCGAGTTGAAGGTACAACCTACTATAACGGTTATATATAACAAGGTTGTATATCAGTGCAACCTTCGTGGGAGCTCGCAAGGGCTAAAGGCTCTGCGCGGCGAGCTCCACCTAGTGTGGAGCCACGCTCCTCTAGCTACAGAGTGCTCAGCCAACCACATGGCATGGCACATGACATGGCACATGACACAGGCTGTGCCTGTGACAGTCTCTACGCTAATTGCACGAGACTAAGTAGAATAGCTATCTAGGTTAACTACCTAGAACGAGGCTCTAGTTACTAATTATAGTCTAGAGCCTGCTCCTCCTAAACGCCCGAGTCTAGAGAGGATCCTTATCTAGCACTAAGCTAACTAGACTAGGTACGCCGCTTAGTAGCTCTCTCTAGGTATAAGCGTTAACAAGAAGAACCTCGAGATACTACGAAAAGTCATTATCGCTACGGTTAATCGTAAGCGCTATAATACTACGAACGAGACTAACCTCGCGTTATAGTAACTTAGCGTACGTACCCTCCTTTATACCCTAGAACGCTAAGTAAGGATCTTAGATAATATAATCGTAAATATAACCTACTAACGGTATCTCGCTTATCTTAAAGAGGCTAAGCAATCTAATATAGACCCTTAGACCTAGATCGCTAACTACTGCTAGGTTTACTAACGCGCTAAGGTAGCTAGTCTCGAGTATATTCGTAGTACTCTACCTGTTCTAGACTTCCTTTATATAATTAAGGATCGTCTTATCCTAGAATAGGGCCGCTATAAATATAACGCTATAATTATTAACAACTACGTTAGTAAGCCTCTTAAGAGCCTCGAGGACCTTATCTAGGTAGCAGAGACTGTTGTTAGCTATAGCAAGCTAGACTTTAATAGTAGCTTCGTAACTACTAAATCTACTAGTTCTAGCAAACGCTGCAATCAGGGTAAGGGAGGTGAAAAACTTTTATCCACTAAGGCTAAGCACCCCTACCCCTATATAATTAATAACTATATCTAGAAGCTAATTAACTATAATATACTAAAGTTAGTATTAACTAGGTTCAAACACCTAAAAGGCCTAGTTAGCCCTAAGTTTGTTTCGTAGATCTATAAACAATTCGCTGTTATAGACTCGGGCTTTGCCCCCGTATAGTAGTTACGTGTTGTACCTGTAACGCTTTGGTATACGCGTTACGCGCGCCCTACGCGCGACCTGCGCGCGATCCGGACCTAGTCCGGATCTAATACTGTCACAGGCACAGCCTATGTCATGTGCCATGTCATGTGCCATGCCATGTGGTTGGCTGAGCACCCTGTAGCTAGAGGAGCGTGGCTCTACACTAGGTGGAGCTCGCCGCGCAGAGCCTTCAGCCCTCGCGAGCTCCTACGAAGGTTGCACTGTTGTGCAACCTTGTTATATACGACCGTTATAGTAGGTTGTACCTTTAACTCGCGCGTGTAGCTAGTTAGACCGTTAGAGGCAGATCGAACACCTTAGACTAGCTAGAACGCTTCTTTTTTCCAACGTACTAGACTTTGTTTAACCTCGACTATATAGTACGAGTTAAAACAAGCACCCTACCCCTATTTACAGTCCGACGTATAGGACCACCCCCTATAGAACTACCCTAACGAACTAGGATAATGGACAGGGTAGAAGATAGCAACAACATGCCGATATAGGCGCTAGAGCAAGCTAGCCCGTTGCGTGCCGCTATTATATACAAGTAGCTAAGAGCCGCGCTAGCGGAGTAGAAGGCGACACTCGCTACGCTCGCTAACACCTAGGCGATAGCTAACAACGCGGTTACCGAGGGTAAGGCGCTTTACGAATAGCTCAAGGCGTAGAAGCATACGAACGTAGTAATCTCGAAGATGCTTGAGGAGTAGAGACTAATAACCCTATAGGCGCTCGAGGCGACGAGCGCCGCGCTAGCTAGAGGCGGTAGAGGTAGTAGCTAGCTATTATACTAGCCCTATAACGAGGACGACCTAGCCGCAATGTCCCTCCCCTACCTAATACCGTTTATAGGGGAGGAGAAGGATACTATTAAGCGGACTACCCTATTTAACGACTAGTTGGATAAGGTCTAGGGGCGCTAGAGAATACGCCCTTACAAGTTCTCGACTAAGCGTACGAAGATCCTATACGCTAAGGCGATGCTCGGTAGCAACGCGAGCTACGCGGTTAAGTCGAAGCTCTAGACGATCGAGAACTACCTAGATAACGATAGGCGCTAGTACTAGAAGACTAGGACTAAGTTCCTAAACGACCTCGAGAAGCGGTATACAACCTACGACGTCGCTATAGTAGCTACGAACTAGCTCTATATACTTATCTAGGAGAATAAGTTCGCGAACTTCAACGACTTCCTAACGGAGTTCTCGAACCTAGCTAATACTGCTAATATCGAGAGCGTAATATAGGTCTATATATTTAGAGAACAGATCTTAGCCTACCTTTCGGCTACGTTTACGTCGTAGGTTAGGCTACTAGCGTCGGACGACTTTAACGTATAGGCCGAGATAGCCTAGACCCTATCTACGAACTTAGATACGGAGGACTTTAGGAAGAAGATCCGTAGCGGCAACGGCGCGCTTGCTATATATTACAGTAGCGGTAGCGGGGGTACCGGGAGGGCCTGGGATCCCGACGCTATAGAGATCGACGCCGTTACCCTAGCTGCGCTTACACTATAAGAAAAGGAGCGCCGTAGGGCTAGCGGCCTATACTTTAAGTGCGGCGCCGGCGACTATATCTCAAGGTATTGCCGGGCCGGCCGAGGAGGCCGTAGTAGCCGCGGCGGCTAGCCGTAGCGCGGAGGCGCGCAGGGCT
The DNA here is from genome assembly GCA_033297235.1 of Trichocladium antarcticum. Classification (NCBI taxonomy): domain Eukaryota; kingdom Fungi; phylum Ascomycota; class Sordariomycetes; order Sordariales; family Chaetomiaceae; genus Trichocladium; species Trichocladium antarcticum. The sequence goes on along the minus strand of MU853453.1, from coordinate 59,382 downwards.
ACGGCGGTACGTAGGGCTACGGCGGGGCACAGGGCTACGGCGGCGCGTAAGGCTATAGCGAGGCGCAGGGCCACGGCGGAGCGTAGGGCTACGGCGGAGCGTAGGGCTACAGCGGCGCGTAGAGATAGCAGCAGCCTTAGGGATAGTAGCAGCCTACTTAGTAAGGCTTTGGTTAAGCCCTCTCTAGGGGCCTCCCGGCTCGCGGCGGCGTAAGCGGCTACGCTAGGGCCTATTAGAGGGGTCGAGGCAGGCTCGCTATACGTTTTGCGGACGCCCCTAACTAGAGCGGTTTTGTCGTTAGGGAGGTAGATAAGTAGGAGGACTACGGCGCTTACTAGAGTATAGAGCAACCCCCTAGTTTCGGCTTCTTATATAATGACTAGGGAAACAAGGAGCTCCTATAAACTATCGCTTATAGGAGGGGTACCGCTAGCTATAGGAGGGATAGGGAGATAGTTTAGTTATTAGTGCTATAGGTAGTAGCGCTAAATCTATTCTCTTATTATTGTACCTAGTGGTTAGTAGGCGCAATATAAAGTACGTAGCACTTATAGACTCGGGTTGCACGGGTCTGGCGTTCGTAGATTTTAGCTTTGTAGTTACAAATAGGCTGCTACTAAAGAAGCTAGCGGTATAGCGGCTGCTATTTCTAGCTAACGGAGGGTTCTCGCGCTAGATTAAGCACTTAGCGGCGCTTACGCTAGTCGTTAGCAACTACTAGAAGACCCTAGTATACTTCGTTATAACGCTTGTAAAGGAGACCCTAGTAATCTTAGGCCTCCTGTAGCTACGGAAGTATAACCTACGGATCGACTAGGAGACCCTATAGCTCGAATTTACAGAGCACTGCTATAGGAGGTGCCTACTAGAGTATATTAGGAGCTAGGTCGCTCGGCAGGTAGGCTAGCTAGAGGTACCCCTACCCCCTAGGAATAGCGAGCGGTACTACGTAACGGTAGAGGACGTACCTAAAGACGACGACTATAGTACCTCTAGTAACGACGACGAGGTCGCTATTGCTACGAGCAAGCTCTCCGACTATAAGAGAGCTAGGCGGTCCGATAGGCGGAGACGGGCCTGTAGATAGCAGAGATCTACGTCCTAGGGGGGCGTATAGGCCAACCTACGGGGGACGCTCGTACCGCCGGGAGCGATGGGCGTGCCGGTCGAAGCGCCGCCCCCTATATTACTAAGGCCGGTAGAGGTAGTAGCCGGCGCTAGGAGACTACCCCCTAGACCCTATTCCCCCCCCTACGCCCCGCCCCCGCTTAGTTAAGTGCGGGGGAAGATCCGCTAGGATAACACGAAGATCCTGAACGGAGCGAGCTTCCTAGCGGTATACCGATAGAAGGGCGTAGTAGTTATACGGACTACGATAGGCAAGCTAGAGAGAGCGGTAGAGGCTAAGAAGAGAGACTATATACTAGTTCTACCCAAGTAGTTTTTTAAGGACCTGCTAAGTCGAGAGAGTACACCGGAGTACGCGAAGTCGATGCTCCTAGCAAGGTTCTATAGCTTTATCGACGCGCTTGCTAAAGGGGACGAGAAGCTTAATAAGATCACGGAAGAGGATTCTAAGAAGTTCTTTAATAAGGCGGATAGACTAGCGCCTACTCTAGACGAGATTAAGGCGCGCTTACCGAAGGAATACCAAGACCTAGTAGCTGCCTTTGTCCTATAGGACGCTAATATCTTACCCCCCTACCGTACGTATAACTATAGGATCGAGCTGCTCCTAGGGAGCGTAGTCCTATACTCGAGGAACCGCCCGATATCGCTGATAGAGCTACATGTACTAAAGCGCTAGCTCGACGATAACCTTACAAAGGGGTTTATCCAGCCCTTATGCTCGAGCGCCTCGTTACCTATCCTTATAGCCTAGAAGCTAGGCGGAGGTATTAGGATCTACGTCGACTACTATAGTATTAATAACGCGACGCTAAAGAGCCGGTACCCTATCCTGCTAATCTAGGAGACCCTAGACTCTATCTATAAGGCGAAGATCTTTATAAAGCTTGATGTAATCGTAGCGTTTAACCGAGTGCGCGTAGCGCCAGGCTGCGAGTAGCTTATAGCGTTCATTACAAGATTCGGCCTATATAAGACGCTAGTTACGCTGTTCGGCCTATAGGGCGCGCCTACTACCTTCTAGCATTACGTGAACGACATCCTCTACGACGCTCTAGATAACTACGTAACGGTGTACCTAGATGATATCCTAGTCTACTCTAGTACGCTCAAGGAGTATATTAAGCAAGTTAGGGAGGTGCTAAAGCGTATGATCGATGTAGGCCTATAGGTAGATATCGACAAGTGCGAATTCTATACGAAGCGGACGAAGTACCTAGGGCTTATTATTACGCCTAGGGGCATTAAGATAGACCTAGATAAGGTCGAAGCGGTATGTAATTAGGAGGCTTTGGAGATAAGGAGGTACCTCTAGCGGTTCTTAGGGTTCGCGAACTTCTACCGCCGATTTATACGAGGTTTTTTAAGCTATATACAGCCGCTGTACAAGCTTATAAAGAAGACAGTAGACTAGGAGTAGTCCGAGCAGTACAAGGCGGCTTTCTAGCGCCTAAAGGTGTGCTTTATTACAGTACCGGCACTGCGGATATATAACTAGGAAGGGGTCCCCCCTATCACCTGTCCTGTTCATCTTATACATCGCATCACTATACAAGGACCTAAGGAGAGAGCACCTACACCTTAGCATAGCGGGCTTCGCCGACGACACGAACCTACTAGTGTTTGGAAAGTCGGCCGAGGTGAACATCCGCTAACTCGAGCGAGCGTAGGGAACCTACTTGAAGTAGGCGGGAACGTAGGGAATAGCGTTCGCAGCGTAGAAGTGCGAACTAATCCACTTTAACAAGAACCGAAGGTAGTGGCTAGACCTAGCCAAGCTCGCCCTCCCAGACAGAGGTAGGCATATAGATATTAAACTAGTCAAGTCCGCTAGGTTCCTTGGGGTCTGGCTAGACTAGAAGCTCTTATAGCAAGCGTACCGCGGTACGGTCAAGAAGAAGCTCGCTACCTAGGAGTTCGCGCTAACAAGGATCGCGGCGAAGACGTAGGGCCCGAGCCTCGCGAAGGCCTAGGAGGTATATACAAAGTGTATAAGGAGCGTAGTAGCATACGGAGCAGCGAGCTACTACGTCCTAACTACGGTTAGCAAGGGGAGCAAGCTAAAGGGGATAGCCGAGAAGCTAGCGAAGGACTAGAGCAGGGGCCTCCGCGTAGTAGCAGGAGGCTATAGAACTACGCTAATTAGGTACCTAGAGACAGAGGCCTAGGTCCTACCGGTAGACCTCTACCTGAACAAGCGGCTAGCTAACTTCGAAGCTAGGATATATAAACTACTCCTCTAGTTAAGTGAGGGACTAGGGCGCCCCCTAGTTATAGCAGCGAGCTTAATCTAGAAGGCGTATACTAAGCTATTTAGGAGGTTCTAGAAGAGGAGTAGAAGGACATAAGGGAGGAAGCCTAGGCTAGGCCTATAGGGGCTAATAGCGGTCGAGAGAGTAGTAGCTATAGCGAACGAGTAGACTAAGTAAAAGTAGAAGATAGGGAAGCTAAAGAACAAGACCCTCGATACGGATAGAGTAGTAGAACTCGCCTGGTAGGAGCGCGAGATAGCGGCCTAGGAGAGGCGCGCCGCGCTTGTAACGAGAGCAAGAAGACCTACGTACTACTTAGCAGACAAGGACCCCCCGATACAACTATTTACAGACCTTGCCCTTAAGAGACATAAGGGTCTAAGCAAGGCTTAGAGCTCCCTACTTGCCTAGGCGCGTAGCGGAGACATTAGCCTCCGGGAGTACCTAAACAGGGTAAACGTCCTAGAGATCACTACGCTGTACTACAAGTATAGCGAGGGCAAAGAAACGATCGAATACCTAGTAGTATAGTATAAAGATCTACTAAAGTATAGAACCTAGGAAGAGTTACAAATATAGTTACAACAGGATCTGTAGCTTGTCTTACAACGAGCTATATAGCCGTACAAGAGCTTAGCAAAGGTAGTTATTAGCTGGTTGATAGATTCGGGGCGCCTGACGGAGTATAGCGTAGCTCGTAGGCTGCAACTAGAAGCTACGATAGCCGCGAAAGCGGCCAAGAGCAGCGGAGAGGGTGCAGGAAGTGCCGAATCGAGCCGCTAAGGGAGATAGGGGCTACCTTTTATACGTAGTTCGATGGATTCAAAGCGCTAAAGCAGAAGCGTAGGCAGGGGTTTTTACCCGGCCCTCTGTTCAGGGGGTACGGTTTCCTTTGTATATAAACCAGTAGCAGGACCGGCGCGCCGTAAGGCATATTGGAGTACGAATAAATAAATAAAAAATATATAACTAGGAAAAGCGAGCGGTGGTAGAAGTCGATGCGTTAGACTAGTTAGTAGGTAGAGCGCTACTATAGGAGGGGGATAACAGCAAGTTATATCTAGTTACTTACTTCTTGGCGAAGTACACCGTGGCTAAGTGCAACTACAATATCTATAATAAGGAGCTCCTTACGATCGTTAAAGCGCTCGAGGAATAGCGCCCTAAGCTCGAAGGTACAGCTAAGAGGTTCGATATTATTACGGAGTATAAGAACCTACAGACCTTCGGTACAACAAAGTAGCTATCGCCACGCTATATACGCTAGTTAGAGTTCTTATCGCGCTTTAACTTCTAGATTATCTACCGCCTAGGTATAGCAAACGGTCGCCCCGACGCGCTTAGCAGGAAGCTAGAGTTTATACTAAAAGACGTCAAAGATAATAGGCTATAGAATAGACGGCGCCCCCTGATCGACCCGAGCAAGTTCAACCTAGAGACCTTTAGTAGCAAATACGACGCTAAGCTACTAGGCGAGACACTAGAGCTCTTTAGCCTCGACGTTTCGCGCTATACTAACGACCTTATCGCGGAGAGCTACACGACCTTGCCGTTTATAGCAGACGTAGTAGAGGCGCTTAGCGACTAGGAGGTACGTGCCTAGCTAAGCAAGATCAAGCAGGAGCTAAGAGTGCCGTTCGCTAAGTGTAAGTTAGTCTTAGGTAGGGCGTTCTACTATAGTAGGCTAATAATCGACCTGGGCGATACGGAGCTCTATTTGTAGCTTATCTACTAGATATACGCGTTAGGGCCTAGCGGGTATCTAGGGAGGACAAAGACGCTCGACCTAATAAACAGGGTCTACTAGTAGCTAGGGATAAGCGTATTAGTAAGGACGTTTGTAGGAGCCTATATACTATACTTTAAGACGAAGAACCCCTACTTGAAGCCCGTAGGGTTCCTTAAGCCACTCCCGCTACCGTTAGCGCCGTAGCGAGATATATCGATAGACTATATTACGCCGCTCCCGCTATATAAACGGAGGGGGTAGGAGTTTAGGTATATAGTAGTAGTAGTTAACTAGCTTATAAAGATACGCTACTTTATTACAACGGCGATACTAGAGGCTAACGAGCTAGCTAACTAGTTTATTAAGCACGTATACTTGCTCTATAGCGTACTAGAGACGATCGTATCGGACAGAGGTACGTAGTTCGTTTTAGGGTTCTAGAGGGCGCTATCGGCGCGCCTTGCGATCACCCTGAAACCCTTATTAGCGTTCTACCCCTAGATAAACGGCTAGATAGAGCAGATTAACGCGGAACTAAAGTAGTACCTACAGCTATATATCGACTAGGCGTAGGATAACTAGGTTAACTAGCTCCCCCTAGCGGAGTTTATAGGGAACAATATAGTCTTTAAGACGATGGGCGTATTACCGTTCTTCGCGAATTATAGCTTTAACCCTAGGATAGGCGTAGAGCTATCGAAGCTATACCTACTAAACATCTCGGAGTAGTAGAAGCGGGAGTTTTTCTAGGTATCTAAGCTTACGGACCGCTTTAGGGCGATCCTTAGGAAGGTTACGGCGCTAGTAAAGTAGTTATAGGACCGCTACAAATAGAACGCGAACCGCTATAGGGAGGATACGCCGTAGTACCGCGTTAGTAATAGGGCGATGCTCGATATATAGAACTATAAGACTAGTAGGCTAACTGCAAAGCTCGCGCTGCGGTAGGAGGGCCCGTTCGAGGTTACAAAGGCCTTGTTATATATAGTAACTCTAAAGCTCCTAGCGAATATAACGATCTTCCCTACGTTCTACATCTCGAGAGTAAGGCGCTACCTAAGGTAGGGGCTAGCTAGCTAAGAGAGGGTTAACGACGATATAAGCGCTAACTACAGGCGCGTAGTTACGCGGACTAACGAAGGCGAAGACGTAGTAGAGTAGAGGTTCGAGAGGATCGTAGGGTTCGGTAAGGCGGCGAACGGTCGCTAGTAGTACTAAGTCAAGTAGGAAGGTTATAACAACCCGACTTAGCAACCTATAACGGATCTACGTGGCTATAATAACGCTATCTAGGAGTTCTACGATATATACCCCGAGCTTCTAGGCCCGCTATTGTAGACGCGGAGAAGGAAGGCGTAGCGCCAGGGTAGGCGCTAAGGTGACTCTGACTCCGGATACGAGCACCTAGGATAGGGGGCTATTTTTATATAGGGGGCTTGTTTAGAGAGGGAGGGTAGTATTATAGGTACAGCCTGTGTTATATGCTATGTTATATACTATACTATATAGTTGGCTGAGCACCCTGTAGCTAGAGGAGCGTGGCTCCACACTAGGTGGAGCTCGCCGCGCAGAGCCTTCAGCCCTCGCGAGCTCCTACGAAGGTTGCACTGTTGTGCAACCTTGTTGTATACGACCGTTACAAATACGGGCCTACCTTAGATTAGTTAGTATCCTTCTAGTATCTTCTATAGCCGCCCTACGCGCCTGCCTTGGTCTATGCATATAACCGACCTAGCACCTAGGATCGGCATATATCCTACGTATAGACTAAGGGTTTAGTAGATATATTCGAGAGGGTTATTCTATATCCTATATTTACCTCTTCCTTCTATAAGAATAAAGATTACTATATTATACGCCGATCTGCAGTTACTATAGGGCTAGTCTTTTATATATCTTTATTCTTCTAGTTTAGAACTAGACTTCTCCTTACGGACAACTAGGACTAGACGTATTTAACAATAGATCCCTATTACCCTTAGGGCGGCGACTAGGCCGCTGCTAACCTTACGTGGTTTCAGGACTAGATTTAGGTTTTATAGGAAACTATCGCAGCCTAATACAAGCAGCTCCAAGCTATTCGCGTAGCCTAAGCAAACGCTACTACCGCGACCCTAGCCCCTCCCGACCCCCTACGATCATAGCGCAAACGGCTCCCTATCGGCCCTACCTTCGACAGCAAGAAGAAGTCGAAGAAGGGGGCTCGTCAGGAAGGGAACAAGCGGCGTACGAAGTGGGTTAGTAAGGAGGTACGCTCGGCTTGTCGATCGGCCGGAGCGTATATACGTTATAGTAATATAGGGTACTTCACTCCTAAGTGTAGTTTCGGTCCTACGGCTCAACCTAACTAAGGAGGACGTAACTAGGTGAACATTTACGCCCTAGACGCTAAGGAATAGGATAAAAACAGTCTCCCTTCTAACGATAAAGACAATAGGTAGGGAAAAGAGTAGCCTCTAAGCAGAGTCTCGTAAGGGGGCCCCTAGCGCCCGACCTCTTATTAGAAGATTCTATAGAAATTAGTAAGAGAATAGATAAACCCCCTTTCCTTATTCTAGTCTTCTTGAATTTTGTTAGCTTTATAGATATATAAGTAGATAGTAGATACTATAGCTATAGCGCGATTAGCGAGAGGATATACTAGAAGCTAGGTATAGAGTAGATAAGTTTACTAACTACCTAAATATTAGGGACTATAGTTAGCGTACTAAAGAGCAAGAAACTAATATATATAGCCTATATTATAATAGACATTAATAGATAGATAAGCTAGGCTATATTCTACGTAGTCCTAGGCCTTACCTATAACGTTATTTTAGGTCTTCTATAGATAAAGTATCGGAAGATTAAGTTAGATACTAAGAATAGTATCCTCGAGGTTAGCGCCTAACCTAGCCTAATAGTACGTAAGAGCCGCTTACGTCCGAAGGTAGTTAGGATTTCCTAGATTATAGGCTTTATGTGTATAGCCCTAGTTTAACGATTAGTATAGAAGGCTACCCCTTGTATAGAAAAAGGAACATTCTTAGTAACTAGTATTCGAGAGATTACAACTATTTTAGAGGAGAACCGCCTCTAGTCTATACCTAACCCGGATCCGCCGCTAGAGCTCCCTAAGGAGTTACGCGAATTCGTAGACCTATTTAACAAAAAGAAAGCTAAAGGTCTACCCCCTTACTATAGTACTGCCGATTATTACATCGAACTTAAGAAAGGCCTATTAGGGGAGATTCCTAAACTTCTATAGGGCCTGCTCTATAATATACCTTGTAACTACCTACTTAAGGTTTAGAAGTAGGTTATTGACCTTATAGACAAAGGCTAGATTTAAGCTAGCTCTTTGTTAGCTACAGCCCTAGTCCTTTTAGTTAAGAAGTCTAATAGAGGTTAGAGATTCTATATAGACTACTAAGCGCTAAATAAGATCACGAAGCAAGACTAGTACCTAATCCCCCTTATTAAGGAGATACTCCGCTCCCTATCTAGCGCTAAATAGTTTATAAAGTTAGATATACGCTTAGCCTTCTACTATATCCGCGTCGCAGAAGGTTAGGAGTATCTTACGGCGTTCCGAACAAGGTTCGGACTTTTCGAATAGCTAGTATATCCCTTCGGGCTAGTAGGAGCGCCCGTAACGTTCTAACGGTATATTAATAATACGCTTAGCCTAACTTTAGGAGACTATTTAACTACATACATTAATAACGTATTAGTCTATTTAGGCGGGAGCTAAAAGGACTATATATAGAAAGTTAAGGAGGTTCTTAAGAGACTAAAGGAGGCTAGCCTAGCTTTGGACTTAAAGAAGTGCGCGTTTATAGTAAAGGAGGTTAAGTACCTAGGGTATATCGTCGAGGCAGGCGCGTAGATCTAGCCTAACCCTAAGAAGCTAGCTACTATCTGCGATTAGGAGGCCTCTATAAAGGTCCAGGGCGTCCGAAGTTTCCTCGGATTCGCTAACTTCTACTGCGACTTTATTACTAACTTCTCTAATATAGCGGTACCTCTAATGGTACTAACACGTAAGAATATACCGTTCCGCTAGGGTAAGAACGAACAACGGGGCTTTAATACCCTTAAGAACGCCTTTATTTTAGAACTAGTCCTTGCTTAATAGGACCCTAACCGCGAAACGATCCTTAAGGTAGACTACTCTAGAGTTATACTTAGCGGCTGTCTTTTATAGTAGGGAGATAATAGAGTTCTTTATCCTATCGCCTACTATTTAGCGAAACTCTCTTTAGTAGAACGGAACTATACGATCTATAATAAAGAACTACTTACAATTATCTCCTACCTAAAGGTATAGTTAGCTAAACTCTATAGTGTTAGCGCTCCCTTCCTAATCCTTACTAACTATAAGAACCTTAAGTACTTCTCCTAGCTACGCCCGATCACCGAATAACAAGCCTAATAGGCTAAGACCCTTTCCTTATTTAACTTTAACTTAAAATACCGCCCTAGCGCCTAGGCTTCTTACCCTAACGCCCTCTCCCGCCGCGAACAGGACTACCCTAGAGACGCCCCTTATATTACCTAGCTCCTTCCTACGATCTAGATGAATTTAATAATAGCGGAGGAACAATCCTACAGTCAGTGCCCAAAAAAAACGCCCAATGGCCCCACATGGCCGGATTTAGCATCGAATAACACCATCAACATTCTTGAACAACTATCCATCACTAACGCAAATGCCAGCCAAACCTGGTATAAAGTAGATAGTTCAAGAGGTTAAAGAAAAACGAACACAATGATTTAGATCAATATTTGGTATACCAGCCCCTGGCATTGTAAACCGCCCTTACACGCCTGGGCATCGAATCCACTAAGTCATTGACCATCTGCTGACCAAGTTCCAGCTATACTACCGTTGCTACGTCATAGAGCTTTTTAAGGCTTTTTTCTGACTTTGGAAGTCCCCCGAGCTCTAGATACTAGTTAACTATCTTCCGTTTGAGGATTCCCCATAGATTTTCGATAGGGTTAAGGTCAGGGGAGTATAGCGGCTATTCCAACACTACAAACCTCATCTCTTCAAGGTAATCCTTCAACAACCGTGATATGTAGATAGGCGCGTTATCTTATATAAAGATAGTATTAGGGTCTATAAGCTTTGGGAGCTCTTCTTCTAAGATTTCCTTATAAACTCTAGCCGTAACGCCCTGTCGCTTCGAATCTAGGTCGCTATAGCAAGGTACAAGCTCGCTCGTCACGTTATAGCGGATTGCAGCCCAGAACATCTGGGAATGGCGGCTCTTTTTGTACCGGGCTTGAACGTAAGCTGGATCAATCGCTAGAGACCCTAGAGTTGTTGAAATTGGTTAGTTTTTCAAGTAACAAGAGAGCTTCAAAGTTAGGGTAGTAGGGGTTAAAACGCCACCTTTTAGATAGAATACCCAAAGCCGTCTTCTACTACTTCTACGTTTAATTGTCGACTCGTCGGTAAAAAGAACACGCCTCTAAAATGAAACCGGCTTATTAAGGTGCAGTTTGGCGAAGTTGAACCGTCCTTCAGCGTAGCTTTTAGAGAGAAATGGTTAGGTTATAGCGATAGTATAGGAGATCCCCTAGGATCTAAGGTATCGTAATAGAGTCATCCGGCTGACGTAAGAGCAGGTAATAAGCTGTAAACTCTCGATTGCAATGAAGGGGTTTTTGGCTACCTCACGCAATATTCGTCGTTTATCGCGATCATCGAGCTTGGTTAGCCGCCCACGACCCGGTTTCGAGACGCCATAGTCCTGGTAGGGAAAACGTTTGACAACGCCACGAACATGGGCCTTAGAAACACCCTCCTTTTTAGCAACCTCGGAAGCTGGGACCCCCGATTCGTATCTAGCAAAGATTCTGTTGCGTTTTCTAGGCGTAGAGTGGTTGTTTTGGGCCTTTTTGACAGGCGAGGCCGAAATGATGGCCATTTCTGTAGAGGTAGGTTGTTGGGTTGAAGTTTTAGCTTAGATGCCAAGGGCGGGGTTGGGCGTTTTTTTTAGGCACTGACTGTAACTACCTATAGGTAAAACTATCTTCTTAGACAAACAACTTATAGCCCTATAGGATAAAGGAGTTATAAAGGACGAACATTATATATACTAGCTCTAGGCGGTCCGAGATAGAGCCTGTAAGTTCCCTAAGGAAGCGGGAGCACTATAGACCTAGATCGCTAATTATTCCCTAAGCGCGTAAGGCACGCTCTAATTCCAAGGACGACTCTAGCTCCCTATATAGGAGCCTCTTACTACTAAGATCCTATAGCGTATCTACAACTCGCCTATATCGGGCTACCTAGGGGGGAATAGCCTATTTTAAATATTATAGCAAGGATACTACTAGGATTATATATTACTAGATATTAAGACCTTTATATATAATTGTTAGGCAGGGGTTTTCACCCGGCCCCCTGTTCAGGGGGTACGGTTTCCTTTGTATATAAACCAGTAGCAGGACCGGCGCGCCGTAAGGCATATCGGAGTACGAATAAATAATATATAATTGTTATTCCTACTAAGGAAGCAAATATTCTCGCTAGCTCCGTTAAGGTCTTCTCTAACCCCTACTAATTATAGAACGATTTTAGAAATAAATCTCTATTAACTTTATAGTCGACCTTCCTACAAAGGGGGAGACCTTACCCTATTACCTAATAGTTATTACTAACCGACTATCTAAGTTCTTATAGCTTAAGGCTATAACTTTAATAGGCGCTAAAGAGTACGCGCTCTACTTCTATAACGTTTAGTAGCGCTTCTATAGTTTCCCCTTATAGATTATTACTAACTATAGGTTAGATTAGCTTAGTAAGTTTTAGACAACTTTGTACAAGCTTGTTAGGATTAAATAGCTACTTTTAATAGCGTACTACCTATAGACTAATAGAGGAATAGAGCGGATAAACTAGGAAGTATAAGCAATCCTAAGGATAGTTATCTCCTTCTTATAGTATAATTAGGCTAAGCACCTACTAGCGTATTAGCTGGCCCTTAATAACCGCGACTCTACGATTACTAGATCAAGCGCGAACTTCCTTCTATATAGTTATAATATAGACCTAATCTAGCAGGTAGAGATACTAGTCGCTCCCTCCGCATCTCCCTAAGAGCGAGCCGCCTGCTTCTTTCGATATCTTAAGGAGGGATTAGATGTCACAGGCACAGCCTGTGTCATGTGCCATGTCAGGTGCCATGCCATGTGGTTGGCTGAGCACCCTGTAGCTAGAGGAGCGTGGCTCCACACTAGGTGGAGCTCGCCGCGTAGAGCCTTTAGCCCTCGCGAGCTCCTACGAAGGTTGCACTGTTATACAACCTTGTTGTATACGACCGTTATAGTAGGTTGTACCTTTAACTCGCGCGCGTAGCTAAGTCGTCTGCTCTAGAATAGAGAGCGTACTAGACTAACTAGAACGCTTCTTTTCCCGACATACTAGGCTTTGTTTTTATTTCTTAACTACCTATATAGTATAAGTTACCTACTAGGACGAGCATCCTACGTACAATAGCAGTCCGCTAAATAGGACTATAAGACTCCGACGAACAGGACTACAAGACTCCGACAAACAGGACTATAGTATTCTAACGAACCGGACAACGCTCCTACGAAGATAAGCGCGAAGATAATAAGCGGCGCCGACCTTGCGGCGTCGCTGCCGCCGAGAATTGTAGCGCTGCATGTAGCGCTGAGAGAACAATAGTAGAACGAGGTCTCTAATACTATACCCGCTTTTATAGTATCGATCAATAACGACAGAGGGTACAACCTCTTAGGGTTCGCTATAGCTATAAATATAGTAGTTAGTAAGCTAAAGAGAAAGCTCGATAAGTCTGTTGGGAGGTTCGAGGCGTCTATTGTAGCTAGTATAGCGCTCGAGAAGGAGCTTAAGCAATATAAGTTGCTACTTACAAACTAGAGAACGCTAATAGCAATAGCCCTAGACTAGGCTCGCGGTAGTAGCGCTAGTAGTAGCTATAGCGTATCGATCTCCCTCCTCTACCCTAATCCGTTTACTAGAGAAGAGAAGGATACTATTAAGCGTACCCTGCTCTTCGAAGACTAGGAGGACAAGGTATATAGCCGCTAGCGAATATACCCGCGGGAGTTCCCGGACAAGTATACTAAGATCCTATATATAAAGGCTATACTAGGCGGTAGCGCGCGCTAGATAGTTGCGGCGAAGCTCGAGTAGGTTAAGGAGAACCTATATAGCGTAGTAGTATAGCCGTAGAAGACTAGGTCCGACCTCCTAAAGACCCTCTGTACCTAGTATATAACGTATAACGTAGTTGCTATAGCGAGTAACAAGCTAGAACTATTAGCGTAGAAGAACAAGTTTGTAGCGTTTAATAACTTCGTTACCGAATTTACTACCCTAGCTAACACCGCTAGTGTCGACAACGTAACGAAGGTCCAGATACTCCGGCTTAAGATCTCCCCCTGCCTTTCGAGCGCTATAGTTATATAGGCGGTACTCCTGCTAGCTAATAACTTTAAGCTCTAGGCTACGCCAGCCGGCTAGCTCGCTGTCACAGGCACAGCCTGTGTCATGTGCCATGTCATGTGCCATGCTATATGGTTGGCTAAGTACCCTGTAGCTAGAGGAGCGTAGCTCTACACTAGGTGGAGCTCGCTGCGCAGAGCCTTTAGCCCTCGCGAGCTCCTACGAAGGTTGCACTGTTGTATAACCTTGTTATATACGACCGTTATAGTAGGTTGTAGATTTAACTCGCGCGCGTAGCTAGTCAGACCGTTAGAGGCAGATCGAACACCTTAGACTAGCTAGAACGCTTCTTTTTCCGACGTACCGGACTTTGTTTAACCTCGACTATATAGTGCAAGTTAAAACGAGCACCCTACCCCTATTTACAGTCTAACATATAGGACATCCGACGTATAGGACTACCCCCTATAGAACTACCCTAACGAACTAGGATAATAGACAGGTTAGAAGATAGTAATAATATACTAATGTAGGCGCTAGAGCAAGCTGGCCCGTCGCGTGCCGCTATTATATACGAGTAGCTAAGAGCTACGCTAGCGGAGTAGAAGGCGACACTCGCTACGCTCGCTAATATCTAGGCGATAGCTAATAACGTAGTTACCAAGGGCAAGGTACTCTACGAACAGCTCGAGGCGTAGAAGCATACGAACGCGGTGATCTTGAAGATGCTTAAGGAGCAGAGACTAATAACCCTATAGGCGCTTAAGGCGACGAGCGCCGCGCTAGCCGGAGGCAGTAGAGGTAGTAGCTAGCCGTTATACTAGTACTATAATAAGGACAACCTAGCTATAATGTCCCTCCCCTACCTAATACCGTTTATAAGGGAGAAGAAGGATACTATTAAGCGGACTACCCTATTTAACGACTAGTTAGATAAGGTCTAGGGGCGCTAGAGAACACGCCCTTGTAAGTTCTCGACCGAGCGTACGAAGATCCTATACGCTAAGGCGATGCTCGGTAGTAACACAAGCCGCGCGGTTAAGTCGAAGCTCTAGACGATCAAGAACTACCTAAACAATAATAGGCGCTAGTACTAGAAGACTAGGACTAAGTTCCTAAATGACCTTAAGAAGCGGTATATAACCTATAACGTCGCTATAGCGGCTGCGAACTAGCTCTATATACTTGTCTAAGAGAACAAGTTCGCGAACTTCAATGACTTCCTAACGGAGTTCTCGAACCTAGCTAATACCGCTAATATCAAGAGCGTAACGTAGGTCCGTATATTTAGAGAACGGATCTTAGCCTACCTTTCGGCTACGTTTACGTTATAGGTTAGGCTACTAGCGTCGGACGACTTTAACACGTAGGCCGAGATAACCTAGACCCTATCTACGAACTTAGATATAGAGGACTTTAGGAAGAAAATCTATAGCGGCAACGGCGCGCTCGCTATATATTATAGTAGCGGTAGCGAGGGTACTAGGAGAGCCTAGGATCCCGACGCTATAGAGATCGACGCCGTTACCCTAGCTGCGCTTATACTATAAGAAAAGGAGCGCCGTAGGGCTAGCGGCCTATGCTTTAAGTGCGGCGCTAGCGACTATATTTTAAGGTATTACCAGGCCGGCCGAGGAGGCTATAGTGGCCGCGGCGGCTAGCCGTAGCGCGGAGGCGCGTAGGGCTATAGCGGCGCGTAGGGCTATAGCAGGGTATAGGGCTACGGCGGCGCGCAAGGTTATAGCGGGGCGTAGGGCTATAGCGGAGCGTAGGGCTATAGCGGAGCGTAGGGCTACGGTAGAGCGTAGGGCTATAGCGGAGCGTAGGGCTACGGTAGAGCGTAGGGCTATAGCGGCGTGTAGAGATAGTAGCAGCCTTAGGGATAGTAGTAGCCTACTTAGCAAGGCTTCGGTCAAGCCCCCTCTAGGGGCCTCCTAGCTCGCGGCGGCGTAAGCGGCTACGCTAGGGCCTATTAGAGGGGTCGAGGCGGGCTTGCTATACGTTTTATAGACGCCCCTAACTAGAGCGGTTTTGTTATTAGGGAGGTAGACGAGCAGGAGGACTACGGCGCTTACTAGAGTATAGAGTAACCCCTTAGTTTCGGCTTCTTGTATAACAACTAGGGAAACGAGAAGCTCCTATAAACTATCGCTTATAGGAAGGGTACCGCTAGCTATAGGAGAGATAGGGAGATAGTTTAGTTATTAGTACTGTAGGTAGTAGCGCTAAATCTATTCTCTTATTATTGTACCTAGCGGTTAGTAGGCGCAATATAGAGTACGTAGCACTTATAGACTTAGGTTATATAGGTCTGGCGTTTGTAGATTTTGGCTTTATAGTTACAAATAGGCTGCTACTAGAGAGGCTAGCGGTATAGCGGCTGCTATTTCTAGCCGACGGAGGGTTCTCGCGCTAGATCGAGCACTTAGCGGCGCTTACGCTAGTCGTTAGCGACTACTAGGAGACCCTGGTGTGCTTCGTTATAACGCTTGTAAAGGAGACTCTAGTGATCTTAGGCCTCCTGTAGCTATAGAAGTATAACCTACGGATCGACTAGGAGACCCTATAGCTCGAATTCATAGAGTACTACTGTAGAAGGTGCCTACTATAGTATATTAGGAGCTAGGTCGCTTAGTAGGTAGGCTAGCTAGAGGTACCCCTACCCCCTAGGAATAGCGAGCGGTACTATATAATAGTAGAGGATATACCCGAAGACGACGACTATAGCACCTCCAGTAACGATAACGAGATCGCTATCGCTACTATCACGGGTGGTAAATGCCCAATGTTAGGGTACGTATATATTCGATGTGGTTGTACGAGGAACTCAAGATGGTGGGTGTGGCCCGCTGGGGATATGCCCTGCGGCGGGCTCCACATACGCTGCAGGCTCTGCAGGCCCTACATCGCACAACCGCTCCACAATGGCCATACGGCCCGCAATGGCCATACGGCTATATGTCACGGCTAGACCCGTGACACTACCCTCCCTCAAAACAAGCCTCCTCCTCTTCAAATCAAGCCTACGGCTCGAACGCTCGAATCGTGGCTTTAGTTCCTTCTCGGCACCTACGCTAGGGGCCCTAGCTTGTTCGGGTTAGTATCGTGGAACTTCCAAATAGTATTATCGCAGCCGCGTAGATCCGTTGCTAGCTACTAAGTCAGCTAGGTATAGCCCTCCTACTTGACTAGGTATTGCTACCTCCTGTTCTCTACTTTCCTAAAGTCTCGAATCTCTTTAAATCTCTATTTAACCACTTCGACGCTATCGTCCTAGCGCCTTACTTCCCTACTACGGTTCGCCCTTATATCTCTCTACGCGTTAGCTTGCCCTAGGATTCCCTACTTACCCCGCTATAGCCGAACTAGTAATATATAGAACGTGTCGAATATCTTTATATTCGCTAGAAGGTGTAGCGTTACCGCGTATAACGCCGCTTTAGTAACTTCGAATAGTCCCTCCTAGCGTAGTTCGAGCTTCTTTGTCGGGCGCCCTGTCTTGTAATACTATATATTAAGCATTACCTTGTCGCCGATTCTATAGACTAGGGCGTCGCTACGTTTAGCGTTCGCGTTGATCTTATAACGGTCCTGCGCTTGCCTTGCTAGTGCCTTCGCTATATCTAGTACTACTTTAAAGCGTATAGATATCTCTATCGCCTAGAAAAACTCCCTCTTCTAAGCTTCTAAGAGTTCTAGTAGGTATAGTCTGCTCGGTTCTACGCCTATATGTAGGTAGAAACCGTAGTTCGCGAAGAAGGGTAACACTCCCGTTGTCTCTAACGATATATTATTCCCTACGAACTCTATAAGCGGTACCTAATCCGCCTAGTTATCCTGTACCTAGTTGACGAAAAGGCGCAAATACTGCTCTAACTCTACGTTGATCCGTTTAGTCTGGCCGTTCGTTTATAGGTGGAACGCTAATGATAGTTTTAGAGTTACTACTAATCTTGACGATAGTATTCTCTAGAACGTTGAAACGAACTATATGCCTCTATCTAATATAATTGTCTCGGGTAGGCTATATAGGCTATAGACCTGTTCTATAAAGCGGTCTGTTAACTTATCTACTTCTAAGGTCTCTATTAGGATAAAGTAGCGCATTTTCGTTAGTCGGTCTATTACTACTATAATATAGTTAAAGGTTCGGTTTCTCCTTGTATATAGCGGCAGTAGTATAATATAATCTACCGATATATCCCGCTATAGCGAGAGTAGCACTAGTAGCGGCTTTAGAAAGCCCGTTAGTAGCGCCCTTAGCGTTTTCGTCTTGTTATATAGTAAGCAGGCGTTATAGTAATCGCAAATAGTACTAGTTATCCCGGTCCACTAGTATTTCCGATTTATTAGGTCAATAGTCTTGGTTCTTCCTAGGTAGCCCCTAGGTCCCGATGCGTAGGTTCGGTAAATTAGTTGTAGTTGTATCTTGTTATTGTCTAGGTCGATGAGCATTCTCCTACGGTAATATGCCTTGCCTGCGATAGTATAGTACTCTATATATAGCACTTTGAGCCTCGTTTTGATGTCCTTTGGCCAAGCTCTAGTCCTAGGGTCTACTAGCGCCCTAAGCGTTGCCTTTAGTAGATCTAAGCTCGTATACATTTCGTTTAGCAGATCGTCGATATATCTTAATAGGTCTAACTAGTTAACTGTAATCGCCTCGTCATATAGTCTTAGCAGTTCAAATGTCTCTGGATCGAACCGGTTGGGGTCGATTAGTAGCCTCTTGCGGTTCCGGAGTCGGTTATCCTCTACGCCCTATAGTATATGTTCTAGCTTGTGGCTTAGCGTATCTGGTATCGCGTTTGCTAATCCCGGCCGGTAGATAATATAGAAGTTGAATCGTGATAGGAATTCGGACTACTATATATACCTTAGGGACAGTTGCTTCGTCGTCGCGAAGGTCTGAAGGTTCTTATAGTCCGTGATAATGTTAAACCGGCCGTTTGCTCCCTCTAGTTCTAGTTGCTATTCCTCTAGTGCCTTAATTACCGCTAATAGCTCCTTGTTATAGATGTTGTAATTGCATTCCTATACTAAGTGCTTCGTGCTAAAGTAGGCTACTAGGTGCTAGTTGCTATTATCGTCTTGCTATAGTAGCGTTCTACCTACTAACTAGTCTAAAGCGTTAGTTTTAACGACTACGGGCTTGTCCTAGTTGTAGATCCTTAGCGCTAGTGCTATCAAGAAGCACGTTTTTAGTTGTTCGAAAGCTAGATAGTACGGTCTACTCTATTCCTAGCTTATTGTCTTCTTCGTAAGGTTGTAAAGTAGCCGTGCTACTCCTAAGAAGTTCTTAATAAATCGTTAGTAGAAGTTCGCGAAGCCTAAGAACTGTTGTAGCTACCGCCTTGTTGTTAGCGGTTCCTAGGATGTAATAGCTACTACCTTCTCTTTGTCTATATCGATGCCGCCCGGCGTAATGATCAGGCCTAGGTATTTCGTTCTTATAGTATAGAACTCGCACTTATTAATATCGACCTGGAGCCCTGCCTAGTACAGTCTCTTTAGCACCTTCTTCACTTGCTTAACGTAGTCTGCTATATTCGTAGAGTAGATTAGTATATTGTCTAGGTACGCTATAGCGTATACGTCTAGCATATTATATAGCG
>MU853453.1:20614-31853 GCA_033297235.1 Trichocladium antarcticum | reverse complement strand
AGGCTATATAGGTCTTGCCTTTATAGACTTTAGTTTCGTAGTATATAACGATATACCACTAAGCAGACTAGAAACGAGGAAGCTACTTTACTTGGCTAATAGTATACTAAAGTTATAGATCGAATAGAGTATAGTGCTAGAACTAAGGATCGGCTAGTATAGGGAGAAGCTTCGGTTCTTTATTACTATACTAGCGAAAGACAATCCGATTATTCTAGGCCTCCTATAGCTAAGAAGATACAACCTAATAATCAACTAGGCAGATCTAAAGCTTACGTTTAGGGAGCGTTACTAAGAGCAACGTTACTTACTAGGATATATAACCAAGCTAACGGCACTATAAGCGAAGCCTATAACTATAGAACCTACAACCGTGGAACCTACAACTATAAAAAACACTACGAATTACTAAGCATCGGTTAAGGAAGTCCCGGATAAGGGGGAACCAAAGGATAGGGAGTATAACTAGGGTCTGGAGAACCTATAGAAGAAGAGGAAGAGAAGGTTATCCCTATTGCAATGCTATTAGAGAGCGCTTGAGAACGGACCGTAGTAGACCTTATCCCTACTAGGATCGAGAGCGGTAGTTATTCTAAATAAGCTTACAAGGAGGCTATAACCGGCGAAAAAGGTAAACGGGCGTAGGTACCTGTAGGCGCCGCTACTACTAAAACGACTCCCGAAGCTACTACTGTATAACAAGGCGATTAATAAGAACAATATTAAGATACTAAACGTACTAAACTTTATACTTTTCTACTACTAGAAGGGCGTAACGGTAATACGTATAACGGTCGACTAACTAGAACAAGCAATACTAAACGAGAAGAAGGATAAGGAAAGGGCTACGCTCTACGCCCTACTAGACGACTTTTATAAGCGGATATTAAACCGCGAAGGCTCGCTAGAGGACTATACTTTGGCACTCCTAGAACGGTACTATAAGTTCGTAAACGCCTTCTAGAGTAACGTAGAGACGATTTATAGGATTATAGAGGAGGACGCTTAGAAATTCTTCAAGAAGAGCAACAAACCCTAGCTAATAGTAGTAGATATCTTAAAACGCCTACTAGCGGAGTATCGCAATATATTCGAGACTTTTCTTCCCTAGGAGGTAGATATGCTACTACTGTATAGATTATATAACTATAAAATCGAACTAATACTAGGAAGCAAGCTACCGTTTTTAAGGAACAGACCGTTCTTACTAATAGAACTACGTATAGTTAAGCGCTAGCTAGATAACTACCTAACGAAAGGCTTTATCTAACTATTAAAATTAAGTATAGGAGCGCCTCTACTATTTGCCTAGAAGCTAGAAGGTAGAGTACGGATTTACGCTAACTTCTAAGGTCTGAACAACGTTTCGATAAAGAGTTAATATCCAATACTACTAATTAAGGAAACACTCGATTCTATCTACAGAGCGCGGATCTTTACGAAGCTAGATATTATCGCGGCGTTTAATAGAGTCTAAGTAGCGGAAGGCCACGAATAGTTAACAGCGTTTGTAATATAATTCGGCCTCTATAAATCGCTAGTTACGCCGTTCGGGCTATAGGGAGCGCCCGCTACGTTTTAGCACTATATTAATAACACGCTATACAATATACTAGACGTATACGCTATAGCGTACCTAGACAATATACTAATCTACTCTATAAATATAGCAGACTACGTTAAGCAAGTGAAGGAGGTGCTAAAGAGACTGTACTAGGTAGGGCTCTAGGTTAATATTAATAAGTACAAATTCTATACTATAAGAACGAAATACCTAGGCCTAATCATTACGCCGGGCAGTATTGATATAGACAAAGAGAAGGTAGTAGCTATTGTATCTTAGGAACCGCTAACAACAAGGCGGTAGCTATAACGGTTCTTAGGCTTCGCGAACTTCTACTAACGATTTATTAAGAACCTCTTAGGAGTAGTATAGCTACTTTATAACCTTACAAAGAAGACAATAAGCTAGGAATAGAGCAGACTGTACTATCTAGCTTTCGAACAACTAAAAACGTACTTCTCGATAGTACTAGCGCTAAGGATCTATAACTAGGACAAGCCTATAGTCGTCGAAACTAACGCTTTAGACTAGTTAGTAGGCGGAACGCTACTATAGCAAGACGATAATAGCAACTAGTACCTAGTAGCCTACTTTAGCACGAAGCACTTAGTATAGGAATGCAATTATAACATCTATAACAAGGAGCTATTAGCGGTAATTAAGGCACTAGAGGAATAGCAACTAGAACTAGAGGGAGCAAACGGCCGGTTTGACATTATTACGGACTATAAGAACCTTTAGACCTTCGTAACGACGAAGCAACTGTCCCTAAGGTATATATAGTAGTCTGAATTCCTATTACGATTTAACTTCTATATTATCTACTAGCTAGGATCGGCAAACGCGATGCCGGATACGCTAAGCCGTAAGCTAGAACATATGCTACAGGGCGTAGAGGATAACCGACTCTGGAACTGCAAGAGGCTACTAATCGACCCCGACCAGTTCGATCTAGAGACATTTGAACTACTAAGACTATATAACGAGGCGATTATAGTTAACTAGTTAGACCTATCTAGGTATATCGACGATCTGCTAAACAAGATATATACGAGCTTGGATCTGCTAAAGGTAACGCTTAAGGCGTTGGCAGACCCTAGAACTAGAGCGTAGCTAAAGGATATAAAAACGAAGCTCAAAGTGCTATACGCGGAGTACTAAGCTATTGCAGGTAAGGCTTACTACTAGGAGAGGATGCTTATTAACCTAGATAACGACGAAATATAGCTATAGCTAATCTACCGAACTTACGTATTAGGACCTAGGGGCTACCCTAGGAGGACTAAGACTATTAATCTAATAAACCGGAAATACTAGTAGACTAGGATAACCGGTACGATCTGCGACTACTATAACGCCTACTTACTATATAATAAGACGAAAACGCCAAGGGCGCTGCTAACGGGCTTTCTAAAGCCGTTGCTAGTGCTACTCTCGCTATAGCGGGATATATCGGTAGATTATATTACACTACTTCCGCTATATATAAGGAGAAACCGTACCTTTAACTATATCGTAGTAGTAGTGGACTAACTAACGAAAATACGCTACTTTATCCTAATAGAGACCTTAGAAGTAGATAAGTTAATAGACCGCTTTGTAGAACAGGTCTATAGCCTATATGGCCTGCCTAAGACGATTATATTAGACAGAGGTATATAGTTCGTTTTAACGTTCTAGAGAATACTATCGTCAAGATTAGCGGTAACTCTGAAACTATTATTGGCGTTCTACCTACAAACGAACGGCCAGACTAAACGGATTAATATAGAGTTAGAGTAGTATTTACGCCTCTTCGTCGACTAGGTACAAGATAACTAGGCGGATTAGGTACTACTTGTAGAGTTCGTAGGGAACAATATATCGTTAGAGACAACGGGAGTATCGCCCTTCTTCGCGAACTATAGTTTCTACCTACGTATAGGCGTAGAACCAAGTAGACTATACCTACTAGAACTCTTGGAAGCTTAGAAAAGGGAGTTTTTCCAGGCGACAGAGATATCTACATGCTTTAAAGCAGTACTAGATATAGCGAAGGCACTAGTAAGGTAAGCGCAGGACTATTATAAGATTAATGTAAACGCTAAACGTAGCGACGCCCTAGTCTATAGAATTGGCGATAAGGTAATGCTTAATATATAGTATTATAAGATAGGGCGCCCGACGAAGAAGCTCGAACTACGCTAGGAGAGACTATTCGAAGTTACTAAAGCGGCGTTATACGTAGTAACGCTACGCCTTCTAGCGAATATAAAGATATTCGATACGTTCTACGTATTACTAGTTTGGCTATAGCGGGGCGAGCAAGGAATCCTAGGGTAAGCTAACGTATAGAGAGATATAAGGGCGAACTGTAGTAGGGAAGTAAGGCGCTAGGACGATAGCGTCGAAGTAGTTAAATAGAGATTTAAAGAGATTCGAGACTTTAGGAAGGTAGAGAACGGGAGGTAGCAATACCTAGTTAAGTAGGAGGGCTACGCCTAGCCGACTTAGTAGCTAGTAACGGATCTACGCGGCTGCGATGATGCTATTTAGAAGTTCTACAATGCTAATCCGAACAAGCTAGGGCCCCTAGTGTAGGTGCTAAGAAGGAACTAAAGCTATAATTCGAGCGTTCGAACCGTAGGCTTGATTTAAAGAGGAGGCTTGTTTTAAGGGAGGGTAGTGTCACAGGTCTAGCCGTGATATATAGCCGTATAGCCATTGCGGGCTGTATGGCCATTGTGGAGCGGTTGTGCGATGTGGGGCCTGTAGAGCCTGTAGCATGTGGAGCCTGCTGCGTAGGGCTTATCCCCGGCGGGCTACACCTACCATCTTGAGTTCCTCGTACAACCATATCGAATATATACGTACCCTAACATTGGGCATTTACTACCCGTGATAGTCACACACATTAGATTTGACATAGTTAATTAGAAGCATTCGTTTTGCCGCCGCGGCCATCATCATCAGACGCATTTATACTAGTCCGGACGTAGACATAGGTAGCTAGCCTGCTCTAGTCTACTAACTATATTATTCGAAAAGTATACTTAGAAGGATTCGAATCTTAGATATACGCTAAGCCCTCTATTAGAACAGAGGGGGACGATATATAGTTCGTTGCCCTAGATACAGTTACTCACTCTATCAGGATCCTATATCGTTCGAGAAGTATACTTAGAAGGGGTTAAGTCTCTAGAAATACGCCAGGGCTTCATTAGAACAAGAGTAGGATCCTTAGTAGCCTGCTCGACCATTCTAGGGATATACGATACTATTAGAAAATAAGATCTCGGCCCCTAAGGACACGAGACTCCCTCTATTTGCTACAAGCGCCTAGGCTTCGTAAGAACAGGGGGTTATATATATTCGGCTATTATTAGGGCAAGCACATTTAGACAAGGAATTAGATCAGAGTCTTAGAAATACACTAGCTTTATTAGAATATTAGTATCTTAGATTCGGACCTCTAGAAATACACTAGCTTTATCGGAAACATTAGTATCTTAGATATACGCCAAGCCCTCTATCAGAACAGAGGGACGATATCAGTTCGTTGCCCTAAATACATCTACTTACCCCCCTATATAATTAGAGAATCGACAAAGCCTTAAAGAACCCCTAACGCTAAACTCGGCCCCTTCTATCACTAAACTTTTTTTTCCCCTACTCCCCCTGCGCCCCGACTCTTCGGAGAAGTTAGCTAGTCTTACGCCGCCGTTAGAACACCCGGCTACTACTGCCAAACCGCCGCCTAGGGACGATTTGCAGTCTCCCCGGCACCCCCCGGCCCCTTCCGTCGCCGGCTATCCTTAGCCGCCAGGACCCCGCCCCCTAACGGGTACGGCGTCTCCGCCCCCTAACTAGTATAGCCTCCCCTAACTACTATAGCACCCCCCTACCCCTACGAACTAGCTTAGTAACTAGACAATTCGTAGGTAAGAAGATAGCCTGCCGTTAGAACAAAGGGACGACCGCTTAGCTAGGAGGCTAAGTCGTAGTCGAAAGGGAAGAGAGACAATAGCAAGCTCGTCGTAGAGTAGAGGCATAGGAAGCCACCAGAGTTTTAAGGGGTTGGCGTATTATTCCCTTCTATTAAAAGTTCTTGCATTTTTACCCCTATTTCCTTTCTACCCTTCCTTTCTTATATACCCCCCTTATATCCTCGTTTTTCTTGTAAATTCTTCGCTTCTCCCTATGTTCTAACGGACCCCCCTCGAGTCGTTTATTCTTTTTTTAGTACCCGACCCTCCCTTAGGACCGTTTCGTCCTTATCTGTTACGTCGCTATAAGCCGAACCCCCTCTCTATACGCCTGTTGTTATTAGCGGATCACTGCCTCGAGGTCGAGATATAGAACCTCCCGAAATAGGCAAGATAACAAAGGACAGGCGGTTAGGGTTGTAATACCGGCCTTAAGAGAGTAAGCCGGATGTCCCTCGTTAATAGTCTCCTAGCTACACTCCTTCCTAGACTACAGGCAGTTACTACACTTGCCGTTAAGGACCTTAGGCACCGAGACGTAGCTATAGAAGGGCTACATCGTCTAGAACCGGACCTGATCGCTAGTCCCTAGGTATAGACTAGTGGTTACAGTACACTAGTACGCTTCTTGATAGTAGCGATATAGAATCGAATTGCTATACCTAGGATCAGCACCGGCTTTACTAGAACAGAGGGAGAGTTACTTACTTATACCTAAAGAACTAGACGAAGAACCCCTCGCGACGATTCGGCCGACTATAGAAGTTATATAGCCACTACCTAAGATACAGACCGTTATACTACTTAACAAAGACAGGGCAAAGCCGGCTAAAGAACCCTCGCCGCTTGAAGAGCGCCTAGTAGCCGTCGTTAAGCTAGACCTAGCCCTAGAACTTTAATAACGCCCGCTGGTTGTACGGCAGCTACTACCAAAGGAACGGCATCTCCCCCTCGCTCGAGTCTAACACCCTTGAGATCTATAGTAGCTAGGCTACTAGGAACTAGAAGACCGGTAGCACGAAGGGTTGCTAAGCGTTAGAAGGCCGGCGCTTGTTGGCATTATAAGTCGGCTAGACAACCTAGACAAATTAATAGGGGACTACGAATCTCTAGTCCTAGGAGAGCGTTAAGTCTATAGGCCGGCTTGTAATCCGTAGGAGTAGGGGGTAAAGATTAGTGTCGACCTAGACTTCTAACTAGGAGAGCTCGAGGTTCTGCTAAGGGGGAGCTATAGTGTTATATAGCGCGAATTCTAACGCGGGAGCATAGTCGAATTCAAAAGGGAAGAGGAAAGGCGAGTAAGCGAGCAGGCTAACCCCCCTTTCTTATACTACTCCCCTAGAACAGGCAGCGAAGCTATCCTAAGTTATCTGGCTAGCACGAAGGAAGGAGCTATAGAGAGATCTTTCGATTCCCCCCCTCTTTCTAAAGGCCTGGAACAGATAGCTAGTTTATCCTAAGTTAAGCTACTAGCGTAATAGAAGGAGTTACTAGCCCCTCTCTTACTTAGGTTATATAGCCCCTTTTCTTTATATTATATAGGAGCGCTATAGTACGAACGGAAGGAGCTACGAAATTGCGAATTCTAACGTAGGAGCGTAGTCGAATTCGAAAGGGAAGAGAAACTATAAGTATACGAACAGGCTACTGACCCTCCCTTCCGATACGGCTCCCCTAGAACAGACAGCCAAGCTATCCTAAGTTATCCGGCCAGCACGAAGGAAGGAGCCACACAGGAATCTTTCGACTTTTCGGCTACCTTCTCGCCTATAAAGTCTTCCTTACCAGCCCTTAATTTTTCGTATTTTCCTCTCTCCCTTAAATAACATCGACCTTATTCGCTATCTCCTCCCTCTGTTCTACTTAAGCTATACGTAACTATCGGTCTTTTGCCCTCGTTCAATACCTAATAACTTCTCCCTAATTTTGTTTCCCCCCCCCCCTTAATATATTAACTAACCCGTACTAGCTTAAGTCCTAAAGGACAGGCGTTAGCAATAGCTAGAACGCGCCTAGAGCCTTTAGAAGCAAGCTCTAGCGCTTAGTTAATAGAAGGGTTAATTTCCTAGCCTAAGTTAAGAGCTAATAGCTATACTAGCTACAAGCTACGGGCAGTTACAAGGAGGACCGGATCCTAGCAAGTCTCTTCCCTGGCCTTGCGACCCCTAGAACAGACAGGGAGACCTTTTATAGAGTCGCCTGGCCGACTATAGTATACTCGTTCCACGATTTAGAGGGTATAATCGAGAACAGGGAGTAGCTCTAAGGCTATAACCTTATCGTCGTCCTATGCTATTTCCTAAGCGGCCTTAAGGACTAGGTATATATTTACAACACCTAGATTAGCAATAGTGACTCGGTCTACCCCCTAGAGACTAACCTGAATATATAGCGAGTAATAGCCTCGAAGCGATTCTAGGTTATCTTAGGCACAAAGGACCTAAGTCATTGGATTCTAACAATTTACAACCAAGCCCGCTATACTATAGTATACTTCGACTCCCTAAGATACCGCGCGAGGGACACCTACCTCTACTAGCTAAAGATCATAAGCTAGATCTAGGCGTCTAGCCTCTACCCCAGTAATACGAAACCGGAGGTATATAAGCGCGGACCGGTACAGTTAGAGGACTAGGAATATAGCGCATAGGTTCTAGAGTATACCCGCCTGTTCTTCTAGGAAGGACTATAAGCTAGGGGTATCTACGACGCTCCGCCGTAGATATAGAGTCGGATCTTTAACGGCGCCTAGATAAACACTAGGACAAGGATCGAGTATATAATCGTCGCCTAGCTAGCTTACATCCGTCACGCGCTAGGCTTCGAAGGATATACGCCTGTCCGCCCGCGCGATATAGATATAGTAGCCTATAACGAGCAGAAAGCCAGGTTTAGTCCTTCCGCCTCTAGCACCCTAGTACTAAGGGCCCCTTCCTTAGAACTAGGGGCTATAATAAGAGACGACGAACTCCGTAACGCGATCGATGAGTTTTCGGAGTTGCTCCGAGATAACGACCAACTTAGTTTTGCCTCTAGGCCCCGAACAGTCTCTTAGCAAACAACACTAGCCACCTGTTCAGGGATAGCCCCGTTAGAGGACCGCTAATCTTTGTTATAGTTACTAAGTCTCGGGCTAACACGTACGACCTCCAGCGGTTCCGCTATCGGCTTCATTACCCAATAGATATCTAACCTCCTTCGACCCGGCCTACTACCTTCTACGTTATCGCCAGCGATTATTAGGATCCTATCTTCGCCCGTTTAGAGAGAGTAGGAAGATACCCTGGCGTCGCTACTGTCCTAGCTACGGCTAGAGCCTTGTAAGACAAAGTCCTCTAGCGATTCTATAGTAATACCAAGGACTAAGACGCTACGGTCACAGTTATAGTTATAGCCGTAGCTAACCCCCTTAAGACGCTCTTAGCGTCTGGCTAGTATCCCCCCTAAGACTGTTAATCTCCTGGTACTATAGTTGCCTCCTATCTAGGAAGAGCCTACCTCTAAAGTAGTTGTCCGCCCGCTAACCTTTTAAGATACGTTCCCTTATAGGTTCCGTATACTACCGCTATATATACTATGGTTCGCTAGGTAGGACGATATCGACAAGCAAGCGGAAGAGCTTAAGCGCCGTTAGCAGGGTACGCAAGTACAGGATCAGCGGCTAAGTCGCGCCGAGAGGGCTCGTCGCTAGGAGCAGGGACGTTAATAGACGTTGACGGAGATAGATAGAGCTTTGTTTTATTTTGCGAGTTCTTGGGCAGGAGCCCTAGCAAACTCGAAAGGGAAGTGTAAACTAGGGTAGACAGCTCTTAGCTAGAATAGGGGGGCATTCGTAGTAGATTTTTCGTTTTTTGACTGCTTATAGCGCTATACGTTGTTTTATAGTCATATATATAGCCAGTTAGTCCGCCTACTTAGGCAGACGACAATACTCTTAGGATATAAAACTCCCCCCCTAAATTTGACACTTTTAGCTCCAAGCCTTCCCGCTACCTCTAGGTATATGTTTTTATAGTGATCTTGTTCGCCTTCCTCTGAACAGGGGGAGACATGTATCCGGAGGGCGATATCTTAATCGGATCGGTTACAATTAAAGTCCGAAGATACGTCGGCAACCTTAGACGCTTGCCGACTTGTCCATCCCCACTGTAGTCTTGCCTACCACCATGGAGTGGGTTGGTTTGTGGTTTGCTCTAGTTCACTACTCTACTACGTCTTCGCCTTCGTCAGTCCGCGTAACTACGCGCCCGCGGTTAGCGCTTACATCGTCGTTAACCCTCTCTTAGCCAGCTAGCCCCTGCCCTAGGTAGCGCCTTACTCTTAAGACGTAGAATGTAGGGAAGATCGTTATATTCGCTAGGAGCTTTAGAGTTACTATATATAACAAGGCCTTTGTAACCTCGAACAGGCCCTCCTACTACAGCGCAAGCTTTATAGTCGGCCTACTAGTCTTATAGTTCTATATATCGAGCATCGCCCTATCGCTAACGTAGTACTATAGCGTATCCTCCCTATAGCGGTTCGCGTTCTGTTCGTAGCGGTCCTGTAACTGCTTTGCTAGCGCCGTAACCTTCCCGAGGATCGCCCTAAAGCGGTCCGCAAGCTTAGATACCTGGAAAAACTCCCGCTTCTACTACTCTAAGATGTTTAGTAGGTATAGCTTCGACGGCTCTACGCCTATCCTAGGGTTAAAGCTATAATTCGCGAAGAACGGTAACACGCCCGTCGTCTCAGAGACTATATTGTTCCCTACAAACTCCGCTAGGGGGAGCTAGTTAACCTAGTTATCCTACACCTAGTTAATATATAGCCGTAGTGTAACGGTCGTATACAGCAAGGTTGCACAATAGTGCAACCTTCGTAGGAGCTCGCGAGGGCTGAAGGCTCTACGCAGCGAGCTCTACCTAGTGTAGAGCTACGCTCCTCTAGCTATAGGGTGCTTAGCTAACTACATGGCATGGCATATAACATAGCACATGACACAGGCTGTGCCTGTGACACTACCCTCCCTCTCTAAACAAGCCCCCCTATACAAAGATAGCCCCTATTTTAGATGCTCGTATCCAGAGCTATCCCAACCGTTCAATTCTAGATACTCGCATCCAGAGCCATCTCAAACGCTCCCAAAACACCCGATTTTAGATACTCGCATCCAGAGCCTATCCCATTCCACACGCTCGATTTTAGATGCTCGTATCTAGAGCCTATCCTATTCTACACGCTCGATTTTGGATGCTCGTATCTACAGCCCGTTCTTTTTGCTTAGCGCCTTGCCTCTAGCCGCTACGCCCTCCTTCTTCGCGTCTACAATAGCGGCCCTAGGAGCTCGGGGTACACGTTATAGAACTCCTAGATAGCGTTATTACAGCCGCGCAGATCTATTACAGGTTACTAAGTCGGGTTGTTATAACCTTCCTACTTGACTTAGTACTACTAGCGGCCGTTCGCCGCCTTGCTGAACCCTACGATCTTCTCGAACCTCTACTCTACTATGTCTTCGCCCTCGTTAGTCCGTGTAATTACGCGCCTGCGGTTAGCGCTTACATCGTCGTTAACCCTCTCTTAGCTAGCTAGCCCCTACCCTAGGTAGCGCCTTACTCTCGAGACGTAGAACGTAAGGAAGATCGTTATATTCGCTAGGAGCTTTAGAGTTACTGCGTATAACGAGGCCTTCGTAACCTCGAACAGGCCCTCCTACCGCGGCGCGAGC
>MU853452.1:48270-63611 GCA_033297235.1 Trichocladium antarcticum | reverse complement strand
TAGCTCGTTTTCCCTATCTTCCTACGCCTGCAGCACCTGCGTAGCGTCTCGCGCGTAGATGCACCTGGTATAGTTAGATAGAGCTCGTCGGGAGCTTTCTAGCGATGTAGGTTTCGGCCGTTTTGGCGCGCTGCTGCACCAGTTGGTGCGGGCCTGTTTGCGAAGAAAGTTTTTGATTTCTATTATATCGACAACCTGATAATGTAAATTATATAAGCAGAGGTCTAACGAGTACCTAAAGATAAAGGGCCTACTAAATATCTACTAAATTCTACATTTGCTAGCGGACAACGCGGAATATAGCTATTATTTAATACTTACATTTACTAGCGAGACAAAGTACAAGTAATCGATCGAGAAATCGCTACTAAAGTCGTTATTTACCTACTAATTTTATATTTAGGGACTATATCCGCGATATTCTAGCAACGAATAATCGCGATCCTACGCCGATGCTTATTAACCGAGAAAATGAACAGTAGGCTATGTTGTTTGCCTTTACTAGCTACTTTAAAGACCGATTCCTAGATATATATTGTGTATTTTACACTCTCTGGTGTAACTATCCTATATTAACTATAATATATAACCTATACTATAGCAAGGACCTAGAAACCGACGAGGATTGCTTAATGCTCGAAGTGCCTACTAATCTACTTTATCGATAGCCGCTTGCGCTATATAGTCTATCTATAATATACGTTAAAAGCTAGAGGGATATTGTACTTTAGGTACGTAGCCTAACCTAGGACGAGCATTTTTTACAACTGCTTTAGGTAGCACTTACGAAAGACTACCGCCGGCCGTTGGTTATATCGTAAGGGAGGAGCAAATTCCAATAGGCGGAAAAGCTATCGTTTGGAATTAGGTAGGTAGCTATTCCTCTTATATACCGAAAATAAGCTAATTAATATTATATCCTAGGGAAGTATTAACTAGGAGGGTTTTTATAGTTAGTAATTTTATCTATATCCTTAGCTATAACAGGGATACTATAGCGATTGTACGACTTAATAGTATCTTTATATTCCTCCTTACTAGCACTATATATCTCTTTGTAGTAGTTACTTATATAGAGGCTAAAGGGGGAGTGGTGTAATTGGAGTATGTTGCACCTAGAAGCCGCAAGGCTGTCGGTTCGAATCCGGCCTCCCTTACCCTCTTTTCGGTTTTTTAGGATTAGTCCCCTGCAAATTCCGACGAGAGTTACACTAACTAAAGAAGGAAAACCCGAGGAATAGCCGTCGTCTCGGAGACTAGGATCTAGGCCCCTACGTTATATACCGATTAGTAAGAACCCTATATTACTCGCTATAGGATAAAAACAATCTAGCTATAGTAGCTAGGGACTAGTAAACTACCTAGGGTAGAAGCTAAACTACCTAATAAAATACTACTAGGGGCCCCCCCTAGAAGAAACTAGACTTGAAGGAAGGAAGAGCGGAAGAAGGAGGAGATTGTTAGCTACCCTAGAACTAATCATATCTAACAAAGGGGGCAGGTAGGGTTGGAGAAGGCTAGGGCATTACGTAGTATAAAGGAAACAGAAGCGGGGAGATCAAATCGAAGAGTAGAGGTTTTCATCCGGCCTAGCGAGGGTACGGTTTCCTGTACTAAACAAACCAGTAGAAGGACCGGCGCGCCGTAAGGCATATCGGTGTACGAATAAATAAAATAATATATAGAGGCTAAAACTAGCTTTCTATAGAAGGAATTCATTCTTAAATACCTAATCTACTAAATTATAGAGTAGCGCGAGATCATTAGGCTCCTACGTATTGGGATTAATCGTGTCTAGATAGTTCTACAGATAGAGAAGGGCTCGTTTATATATATTGACTACGATATTTACTTTATTTAGCTGAGTATTCTACTCCTGACGTTGCCTAAAGGTCTAGTATTTTTACACTTAGTCTAGTCGAACGTAGCTTATTGTACTAGATCCGTCGATCCTCCTATTGCTAAATGCCTTCCTAACGTTATATAAAGGTATAGTATTTTTACACCTAGTCTAGTCGAACGTAGCTAATTATACTAGATCCGTCGATCCTCCTATCGCTAAATGCCTTCCTAACGTCGTATAAAGGTATAGTATTTTCATACCTAGTCTAGTCGAACGTAGCTAATTGTACTAGATCTAATAGTCCTCCTATCGCCCGACGCTTATAGGTTTCGCCTATATAACAATAGACTAAATAAGTCCTCCTACCCTTACCTGAAATCTTCGTAGCGTTAAAAACTAACATTTTATTTTCATAGTTCCCTAGCTAAGCGATAATCCTAACTGAACTAAGCGGTAGTAGTGTTTCTACCTAGTAGTTAAGTAAGTTATCTACCTATCTTCCTACCTTAAGGTCTTTTTATACTTTAGCGGTAATATTAGCTTCTAGGGTAGGCCTTTAGAGGATTACTATTTCGGTAAGTTAATATCCTAATTACTACTACGCCGACTTATCTAACTAAACCTATTTAAGTTAGAACTATAGCAAGCTCTATATAACTCTAACTTCTACTATGCCAACTACCCTATTACTAAGTTAGATATATATATACCGTCCTCTCTATAGCTAGGCTAGGTAGGAGGGCGGGTAGGCGCGGGTACGCGGGCAGGCGCAGGTACGTAGGCGGGTACAGGCGCGGGCGCGCGCCTAGGCGGTAATTGCGAGATCGATCTATTAATTGCGTCTCCTACTACAACTACTATCTCTGACCTAGAGATTCTTTTAGTGTAAAAACAGTTCTATAGAAAGAGACGATCCTACGAGCTACGGACCGTTTTGCTTCTAGAAAATAGCCTCTATTAGCTAAAATAGCTATATTAGTAGTCTTACAAGCAAAACTGTTTTAGCTAATAAGGCCGTTATATAAGGTAGTAAGCGTTTTAAACGTAATACTGTTTTTATAGTTAAAGATAGTTAGCTAATTAAGATATTTTATAAGTAAGACTATCTTAGCTAGTAAGATCTAATTAATTCGAAAATGCTCTAGGTAGTATAAGACTATCTTACGTACAAAACTCGGTCGGCTAAAAACAATACTAAGATAATCTTTGGTATAAAACGCTGTTGGCATCTAGGGATTGTCGCCAAGACCGTTTTCCCAGACTGGGGTGGCGCCTTATGGTACTAGTGGGTCAGTATTACATACGGATTACCTAACGCCCCACCCCCTCCAAACATCCCCCAAGACCCCACACAGCTTGGGGTAATTAACTCTCCTCCAAACATATCACACTCCAGCAAACAGCCAACCAAAATGTCAAAAGAACAACTATTCCAATTACTCCCTCTTCCCGACGACGGTCTGCAACAGGTGCTTGAATATGCGTCTTCATTATCCAAGGCCGAAGCGGCCGAGCATTTCAGCAACATGCTCGGTGACTCACCCCAGGTAGTCGAGTTCATTTCCACCTTCAACGCCCGCCGCGCCGAGCCGAGAGCACCGCCGCTCACCGCCCCTAGCTCCGGCCAAACATCCGAGATGGATACCGCTCCGAGGAACCGGACCCGTCAAAAGAAGAAGAAGGCGCAGATCCATACGCCGGCCCCTCGGCAGGTCGCATCGTTTGCGCTCGCACCAGGAACCGTGTACAACAAAAAAGACCAAAATGAAGACTACATGTCCGGAAGGTCAGGTGCATCGACGCCGTCAAATGCCAACAGCAGCCGCGGCAGGCCGGCGCCCGCAATTTCGGCGACACCGCCTCCCCAACCTCTGAAGGCCCCTTCCAAGACTGCAGGCACCCTCGTCTCAGACCTCGGCCGGCCCAAGCCGAAACCCAAGTCCACCCCCACCTCCCGCACCTCCACCCCCGGCCCATCATCACGCACCAACCCCCCTAACAGCACCAAAATCTCCATCACAGGCGGCGTGCCCATGCACGGCTCGTCAACCCCCCTCTCGGACCTCGACCTCGCAATCCGCTCCCTCGAAATCACCACCAACCCCTCCCACTCAACCAACACCCCGACCGGTGTCGCCTCGCGCCGCTGCAACTGCGTCGCAACGCGCCACCCGCCTCTCGAGGCCGCACCCAACTGCATCAACTGCGGCAAAGTAGTCTGCATCAAGGAGGGCCCGGGGCCTTGCACCTTCTGCGGCAACCCGCTGCTCACCCCGGGCGAAGTCCAGGAAATGATCACGGAGCTGCGGGCAGAGCGCGGGCGCGAGAAGCAGGCGGCGGACCGCGAGGCCCACCGCAAGGCCGAGATCGCCGCCGCGCCGCGGCCGTTTACCAGGGTGCGCGGGGTGGACGACCTGAGCGTGGCCGAGGCGATGGCGGCGCTGCAGCATCGGGACAAGCTGCTGGGGTACCAGGCGCAGAATGCGAAGCGGACCGTGGTGCGGGACGAGGCGGCCGACTTTGACGCGAACCTGGCCGGGAGCATGTGGGCGACGCCCGAGGAGCGGGCGCTGGCGATGAAGAAGCAGCAGAAGTTGCTGCGCGAGATGGAGTGGAATGCGCTGCCCGAGTATGAGAAGCGGCAGCAGGTGGTCAGCATCGACTTGGCGGGGAGGAAGGTGTTTAAGAAGATGGTCAAGGTGGAGCGGCCGGCGAGTCCGGACCAGGACGGGGAGGATACCGCTGGGGCGTCTAGTGCTGCGCTGAGGGAAACGGACGGGAACAGGGGGCAGAGCGGCGCCTTTAGCAAGAACCCGCTTCTGGGCGGCCTGATCAAGCCAGTCTACGACTTTGACGGCAACGAGGCCGAGCTGGAAGGCAGGAAGGACAGGAGTACCAGGTGGCGGAGGGTACAAGACGACATGGAAAACAACGAAGCCGTCATCCTGGACGGCGGTGTCTATGGTGGGAATACCGAGGCCAGAGCCGGCAATGCTGGTGATGAGCCGGCCTGTGGATGATTGGCCATCAGACCAGCCCCTGTAGCTACTGCCTGTACCACATCGTGTCCATAGACAGGTGTGAGTTTACGACATGACTGCCAGCAGTTGACCCTTCTACTATCTAGAGCCCGAACAATTGGCGGGCCAAGCCCCAGTGTCGGCATGGTGGGGCCGGGCTTCGGTGGGCTCGGAGCGGGCCTTGGCATCTCCACCCCCTGGTAACCACCGCTTGGCTCGCCTGGACCTGAAGGATGGAGATGGAGAGGTAGGGAGCTTGGCGGGTTGGATTATTAAGACAGACAGTTTTCCGATCGTTGATACTGGTCCATGAAAAGCCACATGCCATGCCCAATTTTAAGCAGCTTTGGGTATTTCGGTTGAGCTGTGACGCAGCGGCCCGAGCTCCCTGCAGGCCTGCCGCGCGTTGAATCCACCCGGGGCACCCACCCACAAGACAAGCCGACAACTTTACAGACAATCCATCCTCTCGGCGAAGCGGCAGCCGGAATGAACAAGGCCTTTCTGGCGACGAACGCTGCCAGTCTGCGACCAATGCCGCGCGCCAGTATTTCGAAATCACGTCACGTTTCCTACCGAGCGTGCTGTTGCAGGCCTGACCCCGCCCTACCCGCCATCGTGCCATTTTAAACGCGTTCCGCGAGATCCTTAACGAGTCCCGACAACAAGTCGTCGCGCGCGCGACTCTCGGCTTCCCCCACACCACGTTTCCAGACGTGAGGCAGCCGCATACTTTGCCATCCCGCGCCACCGTTGACGGCGAAAACCAAGAAACGGAGAACGGAGAATCTTTCAACAAAACAAACAATGGCCCCATAAACTGCCGCCCAATTCTGTAACGCCCCCTGCGATTGCCGGGTCTTGTCCGCCATCCCGTCCTCGTTCGATGCCGACCGAACTGCTCTCTTGCCAGGATGCCAACAACACATGTCGAGCCGGGATGTGAGCCCTTGCTGCAGGACATCGCGGACTCGCTATGGAAGGCGAGAAAGGTTGTTGTGATCACCGGCGCCGGCATCAGCACCAACTCGGGCATTCCCGTGAGTCGACGCGGTTCTCTCCCTCTTCCGAGTCTCGCGCCCCGTTTCTCTGACCATGCTTAAACCAGGATTTCCGCTCCGAGAATGGCCTGTACTCGCTAATCCAAGCCCAATTCGATGCTGCGCACAACCAAGGGTCCGGTGGCAGCAGTGAGGCCGACACGTCGGACGTGTCGTTGGACGAAAGACCGGTTAAACGACAGCGAGTATTGCGTGCCGGCGAATTGGCTTCCCCACCATCGCCAGATACCGAAGACGGGCGATGTGGACAACGAGATGTGGCCGAACAGCATATCGATGCCCTGGGAGAAGGGTCCCTCGAACCGTCCTACGAGATAGGACCCGCCAGAAACAGATCCGACCTCGACCCCGACATCGCCATGACCGAAGACCTTTCCCGAGCATCCCCATCAACTCTCCTCCCAGGCCTGAGGCCGCCTCCCAGCCAAATAGATCTTTGCCGGACTGCGATGGCGCCGCCTGCTCCTCTCGACTCCTCGCCTCCCCGCCCGACCCTCGGCACTCCGCGCGCCCGATCCAGGCCCGATCCAGATCTGCCGCATACGTGGAGCTCCTCGCCACTTTCATCACCACCACAGATCATGTTTGACCCCTATCGCTCATCGAGCCCATCATCCAGTCCGGAGAGCGGCTCGTCACGGTCTCAGAGCGAAGAGCCGTCTTCCGCCTCTACTCCTCTCCTAACCTCACAATCCTCGTTTGGTTCTTCTTCCAGGGGAGGCACATTGCCCAACCTGAAGGGGCGGGACCTATTTGACGCCCAAATCTGGTCTTGCCCTATCAGGACCTCGGTGTTTTACACGTTCGCCTCGACGCTTCGCCAGAAGGTACGCACCGCCGAGCCGACAAGCAGCCATCACTTTGTGGGCGTCCTGCGCGACAGCATGAAGCTGGTTCGGTGCTATACTCAAAACATCGACCAGCTCGAAGAGCGGGTTGGGCTTACAACCTCGCTGTCGCTGGGAGCCGGGAACCGGTACCGTTTTTCTGCCCGGGCCGGGCGTAACGCTGGTGGGGCGAGAGGTTCGATGAAAGGACCCGAGGGCGCCCCAGGAGACGCAGGCCAAGGATCATCCCAGCAAGGCGAGGAGCAAGTCGGAGGAGAGAGGCTGCAGATTGGTCAAGCAGTCGAATCGGGCCAGACAGATGGTGCGGATGAATCCCCTTCTGCAACACAATCGTCGCAAGCGGGCGCGGGACCGAACGACATTCCGAGTTCAACGCCCTCTGGCCCGACCCCAACTGCCCCTAAGCGGGGGGTCGAATGCGTATTCCTGCACGGGTCCCTGGCCGAGCTTCGTTGTTTCGTGTGCGCCCGCACCTCGTCATGGGACGATGAGGCTCGGCTGGCGGATACTCTGGCTGGACGGCAACCGATTTGCCCACACTGCGCCGGAGCAACCGCGGCTCGGGAAGAAAAGGGAAAAAGAGCACTTGGGGTGGGCAAACTACGGCCCGACATTGTCCTATACGGCGAGGAGCACCCCCACGCTCACCTCATAAGCCCCCTCGTCCAGCACGACCTCTCGCTGTGCCCGGACATGCTCCTGATTCTGGGCACGAGTATGCGCGTCCACGGCCTCCGGGTGCTCGTGAAAGAGTTTTCCAAGGCAGTCCATGATCGCGGAGGGAAGGTCGTGTTTGTGAACTTTACCAAACCGCCCGATAGTGTGTGGGCCGACATCATCGATTACTGGATCCAGTGGGATTGCGATACCTGGGTTGGCGACCTTCAGAAGAGGAAGCCCGCTCTTTGGCTACCCCTAGGCGCTGCTCCTCGCGACGAGGAAAAGCCAAAAGTGGTCAAGTCATCACGCAAACAAAGCGGCGGAGACGCCCTTAAGCGCAAAGACGGTGTTATTGTTGACAAGAGAACGAAGAAGGCCAGGAAAAGCGACGAGCCGATGGTCGTGCAGGAGCCCGAGGTAAGCGCGCTGTCGATCGAAGCAGCACCTTTCCAGCCCGGAGAGATGTCGCTGCCACTGCGCCCTCCGACCCCAAAGACTGTCCCCAGGAGGGCAGTTGTAGCCGCAAGAGAACCCAAGCTCAACCCTGACGCGAAGCGCCCTGCGTCTATCCGAGACCACAAGCAGAACGGGGCGTACTGTGTTTGGAAGATCTTAGACGGCTTGCAACGCATCACCGGCGGTAGTCCGTCGGGTATATCTCCCTCTCTAGGAGCGGCCACCGCCAGGTCAAAGGCCAAGAGGCCTCGCAAGTCGGCGCCTGCAGTTCCAGGATCCGGCGACACCGTCATTGGCCAGGACACGCCGGTGAAAGCACCACGCGATAAATCCGCGGCCAATGCCAAACCGACAGCCCCAGAATCATCGCCCGCGACAGGGCACCTACCATACCAAGCGGACGAGCCCATCATTACCGGCAGAGACAGTTCGATATCCACGGCGGTTAAGACCCGCAAGCGGAAACATACTGTGATCTGGCGCATGATGGGCGGCGTCGAGACGCGAATCTCCCTCGACATCCCACAGCTCCGCGCCCTTCCTCAACCAATCCCATCCCCCCTCACCGACTCCCACACCCAAACAACAACAACAACAACAACAACACGAACAACCACCCCCAACCGCTTCAAAACCATCACGCCCATCGACCTAGCCATCGACGCCGGCTTCCGCGAAACCGACCGCCTCATCGCCAAAGCCCACCAAGAAGTCCAGCTCGCCTCACGCCCAGCCACTCCCACCACACAACAACAACAACCACAACCACAATCCCTGCTGGTCCACCTCCCGCCACTCCACTTCGAGACGGCCGCGCCGTTCGACCCGCCCGCGCTCGCCGCGCTCGAGCCCAAGGTCGAGTCGCCCGGTCCGCCGCGGGCCGAGATCTCGAGCAACGTGGGGTCGCCTGTGGGTGGCGGCGGCGGGGGCTGGTGGCCCGGGAGCGGGAGGGCCGGGGATGGAGGTGGGAGTGGGAGTGGGAGTGGGAGTGGGAATGTGTTTTGTATGGGGGATCCGGGCGTGTCGTGGCTGCGGTTTCCGCCAGCGTGGTTGGAGCGCGAGGCGCAGGTGCGGGAGGGGCGTGGCCATCATGATGATGGGCGTGGGTATGGGGAGGCGGAAGGGGGTGGGGGCCAGGGGTGGTGGGGCGGGGAGGGGCCGGCTGAGGGGTACCGTCATGATGGGGAGGCGGGGCACGGAGGGGCGGAGGTAGGGGGGGATGTTGCGCGGGATGGGTCGCCGTGGTGTCCTGATGAGCAGTTGCGGAAGGAGCAGGAGGCGGCGCTGATGTTGTCTGCGTTGAGAGGGTTGGGCGCTTGATCCGGATGGGCAGTGGCGCGGTGTTGTGTCGGTGTTGCGGTTTGTTGGGGGTGTATATACTTCCTTCCACCCCGAGAAGGTCGGTTGGGGATGGTTTGGCGGCCGCGTGGCACAGCATTTTCCTGTTGGTCAATAGGGGGTGATGGGGCTTCAAGGCGTTTGTTGTGGTTTGGGTATGGGGCACGGTCCTGCGTCCCGTTATCTTGCAACTGGACCTGAATGCAACAGGTCGGCATCGACAACTCTGTGTTAGACAGGGTTGGAGTTGTCCATGCTCGCCGAGTTCCGCAGTGTCCTGTAGCAAATCTCCAGGTATGGATCGCCTTGGACCACCGTCTCAATCTGAGGAATACAAGGTGACTATGAAAGCGCCGTTGATCCATCCACAGGTACGTGCAGTTCATGGGAAAAAACTTGGAAGAAGTTGAGATACGAAAATCAGGTATGCGTGGCGCGACTGCCAGCATTATCCCTCCGCAGCCCGGCTCTGCATCAGGGGCAACTACGCCTAAAACTAACAATGGGTATCGTGCTTAACACATTAGTGTGTCCATCTCGCAAACATTCATCAGAACCCAGCCCAACCCCTTTAAGGAGGAAACAATCTACAACTGGGCCAACCCCAACAAAACGAGGACCATCACCCTGCAGTCCACCCTGACCCCCCCAGCCCCCCCTGTCACTATTGACGTTGCCGAAGTTGTGTTGTGCACCTGGAAACAAGGGGCCGGTTAGAAAATACCCCTGGATCGGGGGATGGATGCAACATACCGGCGGTCTCTTCGTTATTGAGGATGATGATGGCGGTAGTGTTCTCGTGCCCGGCTGCGAGGTGCTCCCAGACGGCCCGCTCGGCAAAGACGAGGTACACCCCTCGGCCCGCTCAGTCACCGTCACCGCAAAGCTGACGGTCGATACCACTGTTGTCGTTCCCCAGGAAGTAACGGTAGCCTCCACACAGCTTTCTCCGTCGCTTGTAGACGAAGACTCGTGGAGGGGCGCTGTGCCGCTAGTTGTTTTGGAGTTTGAGGACTCGGATGCCGAAGAGGATGCCGAGGATTTTGAGGATGCTGCGGAGGGCAGGCCGCACTCTTCCAGACTTTGACCCTTCGCAACAGTCAATAGCTGAGAAAGCTCAGAGGGTCAGGATCGACGTACATCCTCACAACACCACACTTTTCCACCGAATTCTTGCCACGCACAGTAGTAACCCCTCTCGCAAGCTCCTGTTCAATGTCAAATCAGCATAGCCCATCCAACATCAAACAAGGGTATCAAATGTAACCCACGTCCGGACCCATTCTCGCAGCATGTCTGGCCCAGATCGGCCTGATTGTAGCAGAACAGCGATAGGTTGGTCGAGGCCTGGCACGAGAGCCAGTTCTGTCCGCACGCATTCTCGCACGTCGTCCCAGTCCCGCAAGACCCAAACTCGGGGTGGTATCCGGGCGGCGGCGACTGGCGACGGGATACACCGTTGCCTGCTGAATTCCGGGCAGGAGAGATCCATTTGAGGAATTGGTACTCCTGAGCGGATCCCAAAGCCAGAAACTGGAGTATTGCGACAAAAACAATCCTGGTATTGCGCATTTTGATGCTTTGATTTCCGAGAGAATCAAACAGATCAAGCAGAGAGATGCCAAGAGATTCTGCAAGGGCAGTGAACATCACTGGACAGCGGCGATGGAGCCTGCGCGGGAACAGGAAAGAAGCTTCCACATAAAGCTGGAGCTCGCCCAGCCCTGGGAAGGTACATACGTCCTTGGCCAGAATCGGCCTGTCATCGCTAGCGGGTGCCCGTGGCGGCCGCTGATGGGCCCAAAGGATCGAGCTCGCAAGCCCTGGATTCAACCCCGCCCGCTGCTGCCCGAGCCAACCACGCCGTCGATGCCTTACAGTGATGGTCACCTCTGAGCTGTCCCGCCGAGCGGTGAGTTGTTGCCCACATGCGCCGAGTTGGGCTCGCAGAGCACCTCCAGACCACGCGGTCGCATTGGGCTGCAGGTGTCACACCTGTGACGCCCTCGTCAATCAGCCCCGACTGCCGTGGTTGGCGAATTCGGAATGCCTTGCAACTCATGTTGCATGCTTCGTCCTGATCAATGGGTCCTTTCTTCCTGGGAATCCGTTTCCTGCCCCTCGCATGTTCTCGAGAAGCAACCTTAAATCCCACGCCGTTCTTGAAAGGCAAGTCTCTTGCGAATCGAGACCTGCATCGCCATATTCAGATCCAAACAGTACCAACAGTACCTCGGCTCGACACGGGGAGTGGACGCCGCAATGGGGTACTTTGCCGGCATCACCACTAGCACGGGGTTCGTGGGAACCAACGAGATGAGTGCGGTGGCGTCCTACATGCCGTGCCACATCTTCGGCAACCAGATGCTCATCGGCACCGGCATCCGCGTCGGCTTCTACCTGCTGTATGCTGCCGCCATCGTTGCCGTGCTCTTCGGGATCGACAAGCAGTTCCGGTTCTGGCATGGCGCGTGGGGGATCCTGGCCCTGGCGCTCTTCGTGTCCGTCTTCCTCAACGTGGTGGACTACAGCCTGGTCATGATCGACTACGCCGTGTTGATCCAGCTCGTGCTCTGGTACCCGGTCTACTTTGTCTTTACAGTCCTGTTCCGCCAGGCCCTCGTGGTCGAGACGGCGAGCCAGGAGAAAGGGGACCTGGACCTCGAATACCGGGAGCGGCTCCAGCATTGCCGGCGAGCCACTGGCACGATAACGGACCTGGACGTGTCTCGGGCTCGGGCGTACGCGCATGTTCTCGAAGCCTTTGCGTTGCACGCGGCCGCCGAGGAAGCCGAGAACAACCACGATGCTGCCCAGGTGGCGCTTAGCCATGCCGTCCAACACTACGTCTCACATTGGCATGAGCAAATCGACGTCCAGGACGGCCGACCGAGCGAGGATATCCAGGTCGACGGAGGAGCAGTCACGACCGTCTACAACAACGAGTTGATAGAGGAGATTGCGGCAGCCCCGACACGCGCCGACATTGACAAGCTCCGCGATCTCTACGTTGCTGCGCTGGTTCACTCGCAGCTGTCTCTAGCCGACGCGAGAGCCACCGAGCAGGAAGTCGCGCTTATTGCGTCTGAGGAACTGCGCATCAAACGGGGCGCGCGACGCCCGATGCACGCCCTCCGCCACTTCATCATCACGACCAGCTACAAGGACCAGCTTACGGCAGCCGTCGGCCTCCTGGTGTGGTCTGCGTTCATGTTTGGGACGGCAGCACTAAACTGGCCGCTCCTACACCACGGGAACAAGGCCGGCGGGGCCTGCGACAATGTGCCAACGGTGTATTTCGTCTTCGCCCCCAAGAAGCCGTTCCTCGACCCTGGCTTCACCACCTTCCTCAGGGTTTGGACGGTCGGGGTGTGCTTAGTCGCCGTGTTCACAACCGCAGTCGGCATCTTCATCCTCGTCGTCAGCGTGTTTGGCCCCGGCGCCGTCGGCCTTGGCCCCGTACGCCAGCGACGGCGACGCAGAAAGTCCGTCGAGGAGGGCCGGATCGAGCACACCCACGACGTGCAAGAGCTGCCAGAGTATTCCCGCATGGCCCGCGGCCGCCACACCCAAGACATCCTGGCCTGCCTGCACCGCACCGAGGACCGATCCATCCAACACCGCTACCGGAAAAGGGCCACCGCC
Source organism: Trichocladium antarcticum (assembly GCA_033297235.1). Taxonomy (NCBI): domain Eukaryota; kingdom Fungi; phylum Ascomycota; class Sordariomycetes; order Sordariales; family Chaetomiaceae; genus Trichocladium; species Trichocladium antarcticum. Next base: position 50,740 of record MU853452.1, on the reverse strand, counting down.
CCAGCCCGCTTCAGCCTGTGGAACGTGCCCTGGGCGGTCCTGCTCGCCGCGCTGCTGGTCATCACCATTGTCTGCTCGGAGCTGACGGTCTCGCGGCAGGGGCCAGGCAATGATACCCCCCTGGACTTTGCGCGGCCGCCGCTTCACGAGACGTCGGAGATTCTGGGACTCCTCATTGGTCTGTACTCGTTGGCGCTGACGCTCCTGAGTGTCGTGGGCGCGTTTGCTGCCACGTATGTGCGCAGAAGCCCGAGGAACCGTCGGCACGGGAGTCGCAGGCACAAGGAGGCGGAGAAGGAGGCGGTGCCGGGTGGCAAGTCGCGGGAATTGAGGTCCCCTTCGACGAGTCGGAGATGAATGGGGGGGATGATGTTGGGCTTGGGGTATTGGTTGGCTGGCTGGCAGAGTTGGCGGGTTCCATGGGGTACTATTCGTCGACGTTAAGGGGTGGGGGGATCTTGTACTATCCGTTATGATACCTAAAGTCAGACTTGCGATGCAAGATGCCACTGTTTTGCTACATTGCCACCACGTGCCTTGATTTCTTCGCGAAAAGACCCGACATAAGCGGCCTTTGTCGGGTTGGGAATGAGCATCCTTTGCCTTCAGCCGGACGGACAATGGATGAATGGGCCAGGACATGGGCCAGGACATGGGCCAGGACAAAGGGCCTCATTTGGAGCACGAGAGCCTCGTCCTTGAGGAGTCGAGGACATTGCATAAAGTCTTTCTCGAAGCGCACCCTGCCTACCGAGCACGCAAGCGCCCAACAGGAAGAACTCGCACGCCCAACCAACCTTGATTCCAAAAGGACGCACACTCGTCCTCGACCATCACCACCACTACCCCCAATAGCACAACAAGCGATACAAATCACAAACACATCCAGGCCGGGAGAAACCCCGCCATCACCACACCAATCAGTACATCACACACACACACACACACACACACACACACACACACACACACACACCCCCCAAACCAAACAATGCCGCTCACCAAAAAGATGCCGCCGCCGCCGACAAACAAGAATGGCCACGGCCACAGAGACGTGGATGGCTTCGCGCGGTTGCGGCTGGCCCGGGTCGCGGACAGCATGCAGCCGCTGATGTGCCGGCGGGCGACGGACGAGGAGCTGGAGGGGATCTTTGCCGAGGCGGAGAGGTATGTCGCGGGTCGGGGGGAGGGTCAGGGTCGGGGTCGGGGTCAGGGTCGGGGTCAGGGTCAGGGGGTGCCGGGGCTGGTGGCGAGGTGTTTGCGGCTGGGGCTGGGGTTGTGGGGGAGGAAGTAGTGTTGTGGTGGTTTTAGGGCGGTTGCGTCCAACGGGTGACAACTTGGGACTCGGGAGTCGGGCGTCGACGGCTGGTGCCGCGTTTATTGTCACGGACTCGGCAGTGTAGTGCAACCGCAACGGTAGCACATCGGGCCGCTGCGTCGGCCGCATCGGGTACCTGTCGGCGCGGGTTGGGTGCAATCCGGGGCCGGGCCGGGTCTGTGGGCGGCATCCCATGGCGGCGCGGATGACGGCCAACTGCAGTCTCCAGCATGCCGGTGGCGAGCATGAACGGAGGCCGTTGCCGGTCTGGACCGTGTTGTTGTATCCGTAGACGCGATCATCTTCAGCTTCGGCCGGTTAGAGAATACACCACTGTCACGCCACCCCTTTGTCTTGCGATTCCTGACCATCAAGCCCGTGTCGACGAAGGGGTGATATGTCATATGGTCGAGAATGCCAAGAGTATCTGGCGCGCCAGTGGAGTGGTGCCGTCATTCGGCCTTCGGCATCAAATGCTTGTCTGTAGAGCGAGACTGGGGTCGCTGGTCTCCGGGGAGAAGGAGCCAACCAGCATCGGGTTTTATGATCCGGGGCGACCAAATCGCGAACAAATCCATCCTTGTGGCGGATGTTTCCCAATAATGCTGAAGTGGTGGGATACCGCAAGAGGGAGCAGGGTGCCACAGCAACGGAGGAAACGGTTCATGGAAAGGCGATTGGTGCAAGTTGAAGAGTCCAGAAAAATCCGAGTGGGCCAGAGGATGCGCGGGATTTTCCGAGGTCCGACCCTGCCGAAGGTCGGCCGGGACCGGGGATGCGCTCGAGCCACCCGAATCGCGCTACGCTAAGCGAAACCTGGGACAGGACCAGCAATTTTTACCTTAACCGAACCGACAACTGGCACTTTCTGAACAACCTCTTATTTTCTCTCCACTACCGTCGCTGCCCACCACGAGAACGAAGTCCAACTCCCACCACACAACATACCCAAGATGTTTATGGCCTCAAGGATCCAGACCCGCGCCTTCTCGGCGTCGGCAAGAAACGTAAGCAACCAAGACCAGAAAGCGCTCAATATCGACACCGATTGTTCGCTGCCCACACACGCACTGCGTCGTGCATGCATCGTGCCCCATTGTTGCCATTGAGCCCATTGATCCCGCCACGGTGCCCCCGCTGACTGCCCCCCCC
>MU853452.1:14985-46846 GCA_033297235.1 Trichocladium antarcticum | reverse complement strand
CCCCCCCACTACCGCTGGTCCATCCTTGCCCGCAGCGCCGCCTTCTTCTCCTCAAACCTCCTCTCAAACGCGGCCACCTTCTCGGCCCGCCCCTTCTCGTCCTCGTCCTCGCGCACCTTGCGCTCCGCCTCCTTCCGTGTACGCTCGCGCTCGAGCTGGTCGGGCCGCCGCTCGGCAATGTCGCGCGCCTTGAGGTCGCTAAACAGCCACTTGAGCACCACCTCGATGACGTAGCACGCGACGTAGTCGAGCACCATGACGGCCGTCATGGTGGTCCTGAACTGGTCCGTGAACGGCACCAGCTTCATGGCCTCGTTGAGCTCGGGGATCAGCTCGGTCGAGCAGGCGAACGCGATGGCCGTCACGCCCACGATGCCGTAGAACATGCCCTTGTTTTCCGACAGCGACTCGCGGAACGGCCGGCCCTGGTAGTTGACCGCGAAGGTCGAGATCTGCTGGATCAGCTGCAGGAGGTAGACGGCGCTGTTGAGGAGCGACGGCGCGAATTCCGCCTCGAGGTCGACCTTGTCGTCGGAGCGGCTGGAAGGGGGTGGGTGAGTGGTTAGTCTACGGATTCAACGGAGGGGATAGAGAGAGAAAAGAAAAGATGAAAAAAAAAGAAGAAAGAAAAAAGGTAGACTGGAAAAGGGCGTCTTACGGCGCAAGCTGGTCGCAGAAGCGGGCAATGTAGATGAGCGTGACGACGTGTACCGCAAACTGGCCCAGGATGGAGCCGATGATGTAAAAGTTGAAAATGTTGGGCTGCGGGCGCTCCTTGGACAGGCCCTCGACCGACTTGGCGCGCGAGATGGACAGGAAACAAACGCTCAGCAGCATGCCGCTGATGGTGATCTGCCCGTCGCCAAACTTGATGCCCTCAAGATACAACACGCTCAGGCTGTAGGCGCTGATCAGGCAGTTCAGGGCCAGGATCTTGTACATCTGGATCGTGGCGACCAGTGTGCAGCGCCCCTGGCGGATGATGTTGGGAATGGCGATGACGTTGCGGAGCTTGGATGTGAACGGCGCGGCCACGGACGCGTCGCCCAGCTTGAGCGACGGCGGCTCGTCGTCCATCTCGACATCCATCATCGACGACGCGAGCTTGTCGGCGAAGCCGGCCGCCTTCTTTGCCGCCTCGGCCTTGCGCGGGTCCTGGGCCAGGAGTTGCTGGGCGGCGGGCGACGTGACAGTCTCCACATCAGTGCCGTTGGCCTTGGCGAGCTGGGCGACCGAGACGCCCTTCTTCCCCGCCTCGCGCTCCACGGCTTTCTCGTAGTGCGGGTTGGACGGGCCGGGCGGGTAGAGGTGGGCGATCAATGCCGGCACGGGAGGGGCGGGCTGTTTCCAGCGGCTCATCAGGTCGACTTGCTTCTGGTAGAGGCCCTTCATCCTTGTGTTCCGTGTATGCTCGGCAATCCGGGTGAGGTCTTGCTGGGTGCCGTTGAGCAGCGCAACACCAATGTGGGCCTGCTTGAGGGCGCCGACATCGTTGGTGCCGTCGCCGGCCATGAGCGTGTAGTAGCCCATATCCTTCAAGCCGAGCAAGATGTCCTCCTTCTGCTTGGGCGACACGCGGGCATAGACCCACGTGTACCGGAGGAGGGTCTTCCAGCCGGCCTGGTCCTTGAACTTGGCCAGCGCATAGCCGGTAACACAGAGATCTTTCGTCTTGATGATCTCGGGATCGATGGGCTTGGTCGGGTCGACATCGATGCGGATCTTGTCGTCGACGCTGCGCCAGATGAGCGACTCCTCGCCATGGGCGCTGTGCTCGGGCGAATCCAGGATCAGAACATCGCGGTCAACAATCTCGACTTCGTTGGCAACGTGCACAGCGGTGAGGGGGTTGTCGCCGGTGATCATGACCACGCGGTGGCTGCTCTCGTTGAGCATCCAGATGGCCTCCTTGGCATCCTCCTTGAGCGGGCACTGGAGGACCAAGAAACCAGCAAACGCCAGGCCGGCCTCAACATTCTCCCGCTTGAGGTCGTTGATCTTGTGCGTGCCCAGCTCGCCCTCGGTCGTGAGCTGCTTGTATGCCAGGGCAAGAACACGGGAACCGCGGCGGGTGAAGTACTTGTAGGTCTCCTCATAGTCCTTGGGGACGGTGACGAGCATCTTCATGATGGTCTCGGGCGCGCCCTTGACGGCGACAAAGGTGCCCCTCATCTTCCTGCCGGTCTTGACATCGGTCGAGGCGATGCTTGCGACTGAGCTCTGGCGCTTGAGGGCAGACGAGAACTGGAAGCGGCGCTTGATGTGAACACTGCCGAGAATACCGGCCGCTGCCGCGATGGAGGGCTTGCTTGTCAACACGTCGTTCTTCCCGAGGGTCCAGCCCAGCGCCGTAAGGGTCGCCTTCTCCATCGGGTCGCCCACAACGTCGCCCTCGTCAAGCCTGACAAGCGCATGGGCGGTGGCGAGGACCAGGGTGGTTTCCATGCCAGCATCGTGCACCTTGCACATGCGGCTGTGGGCGCCATCGGATTCTGTCGGCGTGTCGGTGCCCGAGTGGCCCAGGCCGAGGCCGGCGATGCCCTCGACAACCAGATCTTCGCCGGTCAGAGTACCCGTCTTGTCAAAGCAGGCGACATCGACGCGGCCGGCGAACGGGATTCTGAAGGGTTCGGTGCAGAAGATGGCATACTTGGCGAGAGCGGCCAGGCTAGTGTTGACAGCGAGGCTGAGCTCCATCGGGAGCTCGGGCGGCACGACGCTCGTGATGATGAGAATGCAGTCGAGCAGCAGCTTGGATCGCTTGCGGTCCTTGCGGACGCCCTCGTCCCACACATACCATGAGGCAGCAATGGCAAAGATGAGCAGAAACAGGATGAAGAGCAGGGCCTCGGCGTTGTTGGCGGACACGCGCTCGGTTGAGTAGATCATGGTCCGGACCAGGCTGCCCTGAGACGTCTCGAAGCCAGTCTTGGTTACAACGGCCATGGCACCGTTGTCCGGGGGCGTGGGCACGCCAGACGCGAGCTTCGGCCTCTCCTCGTCAGCATTGCCATGGGTGATCTGGAGCACCTTGGTGCCGCCCCAGAGGAACGAGTTCTTGTCCAGGCCGTCCGTGTCGATGGGGACGTCGCCGGGGCGCAGTTGGACCGACTCCTTCAGGAGCGGGGTGCTTTCGCCGGAAAGCATGGCCTCGTTCACAATGGCGGTGCCCTCGACCAAGAGCATGTCACAGGCAACGCCGCCATCCTCCTTGGTCCGCGTGACGGACACGAGGTCGCCGGGCAGCAGTTTGTCGCTCTGCGTCTCGGTCCACTTGCCGAGGCGGAAAGTGTACATGTCGTAGGGCTTGATGCTCATGCTGCGGAACTCGACCAAGGTGCGCTGGCGCTGCCAGACAACGGTGCTCTCAAACATGACGAGCATGAAGAGGGTGAACAGCGAATAGTACCAGTACTCGTCCAGCAGCCACAGGCCAACGCAGAAGATCTGGAAGACGAAGAAGGGCGCGACGGCATGTTCCTTGAAGAGCTCGGTGAAGGTCGGGACGGGGATGTCGAACGTGTTGGTCCCATACTGGTGCTCGAGACGGCGGAGCTCGGCGGGGTCGGTGATGCCCCTGGACCGCTGGAAAGCGCCGAGCTTCGGCTTCGGCTCGGCGTCGATCTCGTAGGCCAGGGTGCCGAAGGTCCGTGTTTCGGGGTTCCAGAGAAAGCGGCGCTTCTGGAAGAAGAAGGACAGGTTCGTCTTGTCTCCAACCTGTTGTCGCGAACCCGGTCAGCGCTGGGGATGCGACGCGCGGCAGGGCAGACTCACCGACTCGGTAACAAGCTTGCAGATCTCAGACGACCCGGCATTCTCGACGGGGACGACCTTGATCAGCTGGGCATCCTCGACGGAGCGGGCCCCTCTGGCCGTGAAGGCGGCGTTGAGGTTGACGCTCCAGTGGGTGCAGAGCCAGACGAGGGTCTGGAAGGTGATGATGGCGCCGACCCAGACAAAGGTCCATTCGGGGGCGTTGATGTACTTGTCGTAGAGCTCGGCGGCCAGGTAGAAGCGCAGGAAGACGGGCCAGATTACGGCAAAGGGCCAGATGTAGGCGTGCTGGTACAGGGGCAGCGGCCGCAGCAGCTCGGCGGCCGCGATCTGCGCATTGTCGACGACGGGCGCCATGGCGGGTCAGGCTGGTTGGCGCGGGAAAAAGTGGCACGGGAGAGTTGCCTATGCGGCCGACATTGACGATGGCCGCCGGGGCGAGACAGGGCGGACGGGGAGAGATGGCAAAACGTGTCGAGTCTGGAGACCCGCTGATGATAAATGACGGAGGGCGGCTTGCACCATTGCACCCATTGCAACTGCGACGGTTGTCCTTTTTGGACCGGTGCTTGGCGCTGCCCTGCGTGCGGCAGCTGCCGCCACGTGGAAGAACTGAGCTTCTCTCTGGCCTGCCAAGTGCCTGGACTTGCGTCACCTTCAACAGAACTTGTATTCCTTCCAACAAGGCCGCTATTGTGTCGGCTGGATGTTGATTCCGCAACGAACTACTCCAGCTTGAGCAGCGTAGACACGAATTTAACACTGGAGTTCCCTCCTTCCCCAGTTCCTCCCTTTTGCCCCGGCATACCCTCAGCGCTCACTGAGCCTTGTGCTGGGTCAATCCCCCGTCACAGCCCACTGACCGCGATTGCCAAACCAGGCGGCCGACTCACTCGTCCACCGCCGTCCGCACCATCCTCCCCCGCTCCTGCACGTACCCCTCCCTCGCCGGCATCTTGAACGTGACCGCCAACCTGCCGTTCAGCACCCACGGCCCATCCTCCGTTGTCCCCAACTCCCCCGACGCAACTCCACCCCGTCCCCCACCCATCTCTCCGTCGCCGCCGCCAACCCCCCCAAACCCCGCCAACACCGCCCCCTGATCAATCGCCCCCCCCAGCATGACGTCCAGCCCCCGCAGCCCCGGACACCGCGCCCGCACCGCACGCGCCATCTCCGCCCACAGCGCGGGCCCAAACATCGCCCGGTGGCGCGCCGCACCCGTCGCCAAATCGCCGTTGCTGCCGCCCGGGGCCGGGGCCGCTGCTGCGCGGTCAGGACCGTCGTCGGTGTCGGTGTCGGCGTCGGTGTCGCCGACGGGGATGGCCGGGAAGACGCGCGCGAGGTAGAGGTGGTCGTTGGGGTTGGTGAAGCCGAGCTCGAGGGCGCGCAGGTGGCCGAGGAAGAGCGGCGGCGCGCGGTGGAAGAAGGCGTGCGCGTCGAGCGACGAGGTGAAGATGAGCGTGACGGCGTTGTAGAAGGAGGTCTGGGCCTCGACGTGCCTGTTTGTTTGTTTGTTGGGACGATGGTCAGTCGGCCAGCTTGATGCGATGGTGGGGGGTGGGGGGGGGGGGGGGGTAGGGGGAGACACAGCGCAGACGCACATCTTCTTGCAGGCCAGCCACACGGGCAGAAACGGCGCCTTGCCGCTCGGCCGGGCCGTCCCCGTCGCCGGATCCCAGCGCTGCTGGATCGCATGCTGGCACTTCCAGTGGCGGCCCCAGTTCAGGCGCATGACCCACGCGATCCAGAACCAGCGCGGCGGCTCCATCCCCGCCGCGTCGCCGTCGCCGTCGAACGGCCATGGCGCCGTCACCCACGCGTCCTCCTGCGCCGGGGCGCCCGGGTGGGCCCGGCACCCCGTGTGCGCCAGTCGGCCGCGCACCGAGCAGTCCGTGTAGATGTGCAGGCCCATGTCGGAGCCGGGACTGGCGCGCGAGACGCGCCGCTGCTGGAGGTAGGTGGCCCACACGTGCCGGTAGATGATGCGGCGGACCTCGAGCGGCAGCTTGGCGAAGAAGGCCGACGCCGCCTGGCTGTCGGCTGATGACTCGAGCTCGGCCTCGGTGGTCTTGCGGGGGGTGGAACTGCTGCTGCTGTCCGGTGTGGCGCTGGGGCTGTCGTGGACGATGACTGACTGGTGCGAGGCCGGTTCTGCCCTTTTTCGCCGGAACAAGGCGCGTAGCCTCCGGTATGCCCTTGTGTCGCGCATTATCACCGTCTGCCGGCCGTGGAGTCGTGGCGTGACAAGATGTGAAGTGGAGATGACAGACAACGCCGGTTGCTTAGCAGTACGGTCTCTGATGGAAAAGGATGATGCGAGACTGCCCTGCGAAGTGGGAAAAGGTTGATATGCCGACTTGTTGGGGTGAGACTGCGAGAGTGATCACCGGCACCGGGGCGTGGTTCTCGGGCCGCAGTGTCCACAACCGGTCCTGCAGTGGTGGATGCACGACCGGCGCTGGACCGGACCGCCGCTGCGGCTGTTTCAAAAACTATGCGGTCGGCCAATCAGACAATGGCATCACGCTTCTTTGTCGAACAATGCGTGGCCTGGACAAGGCTGCCGAGGGGTCGGTCTAGGCCGTAGTGACGGGTCTCTCACTCCCTCGACGTAGCCCAGCTTGCACTGGGGCTCTTGCGGGTGTTTCTGCTGCCGTCCGGAAGGTTAGGTAGTCCCCATCAGTGTTGTACTTCGTGCTCTATGCCGGCCTTCGTGGCGAGGGACTGAAAAGCAATGCTAGTATCATTGCACGCTGTATATGCTAAGCTACCCTATGTACAGCCGTCGCAGAAAGAGGTACGCCCAAATCCCTTGAAACAAACTCAACGCCATTCCAAAATGCAACCAGCGGGCAGCGCCCAGACGACGACCTGCCTGTAAGGTGTGGTGGAGGGAAAGACCTGTTTGAAAACCGTGGCATATATACCCCACCGCCAGGCATAGAAACCCCGTCGAACGTTGCGCCAATGCGCCATGTCGGAGAATGTAGAAACGGCCATGTGCAAAGGAAAGGCGCGCTGCCCAACGATAAACCCCAAATTCGCAGGCCGACACGACAACACGCAGCCCAGCCCCGTCCATCCCCAAGTTCCCACCCAGCCAAGAGGAGCCCCCCGGAACGTCAAGCACCGACGCGGTGAGCGCCGTCCCGGCGCGCCCGCTGTACCGGGATCCGAATCTCCCCGTCCGAGTCCGAGTCATCGGCCGCCGCGGCCCTCTCCAGCATCCGGTCAATGTCCTCATCCGCCAGCACGGGCCGCGGCCTCGACGGCACGGTCAGCCCCGCCGAAACAGGCATCTGCTTCAGCCGCGGCGCCGGCGCGTGCGCTTCGCCGTGGCTGCCGTGGGCCCGCCTCCGCGGCGTGGCCCTTGCCATCGGCGATCCGAACGGCGCGTCAATGTCCATCATCATGGAGGGCGACTTCTCAAAGCCGACGCGCTTGTGTGTTTGCGGCTGGGCCCGGGCGTGGTGCGTAGGTCTCCCCGACGGTAGGCTTTTCCGCGGCTGCGACGTCGGCAGCGCCGTCCGCTGCGGCGCGTGGTGGCCGGGCGGGGGGGGCTGCGATGCCGACGTGGGGAACGCGTGCTTGAGGTTGGCCGAGTTGCCCGGGCTGCTCATGAACAGAAGCGATTCTATCGCATCTTGCTCACGGACATTGGTGTGGGGTGAGACAAGAATACCCTCCGCCATCGCGGCCCGGTGACGCCCACTCCCGGGATACGGACTTGGCTGCCCCGGCGTGTGTGGCCCGGGGTGCGGCGGCGCGTGGTACGAACTCGAGAGGAATGCAGGCACATGCCGCAGGATCGACCTCCTTCGAGCCTTGGTCTGGGGCTGGGTCGGTTGGATAGAAACAGGAGGAGCAAGGCCGTGGGTGGCCTTGACGGGGGAGATTGAGCTCCCTCGCGATGAGGATTCTGCCCACTGAGCATCCGCAGCGCGGCCTGGAAACTGGTCGTGTGGCCCTGTCGCAGGTGTTGTGCTACTATTGAGGAGTCGCGGGCTTGCCGAAGATCCGTTCCTCATGTGTATTGTGGAGGTGCTAGATGCCGGGGAGCCCGCCTGCGAAGCCAGTGTCTCGACTTGGTCAATCGAATGGGATTGCCACCCGTGATTGACCTTGACCATGGCGTATGACAACCTGGCTTTCAGTTCGGCAGAGAGCTGTTCGCATGAGTTAGTGGACGGTTTCTCCCCAGGAAACAGAGACAGGGAGTACCTCTCCGATGCGACTCCCCGTTGTCGACGCCATGCTGACGGCGCTGGTATTCCTCGAGTGGCCAGCCATTTGCCTCGGCGACAGGTTTGTACTCTCGCGCGTGTGCTTCACCACGCCGTCCGCCATCCGCTTCCGAGACGACGCGCCGCCCCCAGTATCCATGGCGTCCTCGGGTATCCTCTCCTGGGCCGCGGCGATCTGTGAGAGTTGTAGGAGTTGGGAGTCCTGGCTCGACCCGTGGGCGCTGCCTGTGCCGGGGCTAAACCGGCCGTTCGCGGGCGGGGTAAACACGGGGTCGGCGTCGTTCGCGGAGCTTGTGCCTTGTGAATTGGTGCGCGACAGCGCAAGGTGGTGTCGCTGGTGCAATTGCGGCGCGCTGTTGTCGCCAGCTGTTGTATGTTGCTCGGAAATGATCGTTGTCGAGTAGCAACCGGCGGATAGATGGTCGCGGCCACCCGGGGCCGTGGCTGGGTCGCGCCCGGTTGCATGGCCGCCCGCGGAGGTGAGGCGCGGGCGAGTCGCGTCCTCTGCGACAGAGGGCCGTGTTTCGTAGCTGCCTCCTCTCAATATTGCGCCAAACTCATCCATCTTGCTGCGGTGCGAGCCGGCGGCTGCATGCGCTGCGGAAAGCGGGATGGGCTCGGAATCTTTGTCCCCGACGGGTCCGGGGTCGAGCCGATGCAGAATCGAAGTGGTCGGGCCTGGGTCCATCATTTGCGCGAGCCAGAGTCATGTGCGTTTGCAGAGCGCGAGAGCCGAATGAGCAATGCCCGTGGTGGTAGCGGAGGGGGAGGAAGCGCCGATTGGCCGAGGGCAAGGTCACGAAGAAGGATTTGCGAGGTTTGGCAGATTCGTGGACGGCAAATGCAGGCCAGTTGGTAAGGTTACGCGGTTCGCGCGACGCCGCCCACGGCCCAGCAGTGAGTGGTTGGGACGTGCCGCTCGTGCACGGACATAGAACTACATACATCCAGGACAAGCCCCACTCAATCCCGAGCAGCATGGTCCGGTCCTGTCCTTCCAGCGAGCCACGCGGCCGCCAATCCACCGCCCTCGTTGCCTCCAGAAGCCCTCATCCAGCGAACACAACGACGTCTGGTGAATCAACCCAGGCGAGCCGACGCATGGTTCGAACAAAAAGGCGAGCACTTGGATGGTGAGCGAGGGCCAAAAATCGGGAAATAAACAGCGCAAATGATCAGCGAATCCCGGACGGTTACGCGAGCAAATCACCGGCGCTGCGGCGCAGGCGATTCGCCCCGCGATCCGAGAGACAGCGCTGCTTGGCAGAGAGGTTGGGAAATCCCAACCCCAAAGCGAAAAGACGCGAAGTCACGTGTCGAAGTTGGTTGGCACTTCAGTTCTGGACAATCTGTTCTGGATTTCCACTGTGCAGAGCCAGTCGTGGTCGAGTCTCGGATAGACCGATAATGCGTGGTCGGCAGCAGCAGGCAATCCAATTCGATGCCTCGGGTGGTCGGCAGGGACTGGCCTATCGTTTCGATGGGTCCGACGGTTGTTGATAAACTCGCACGCCGACGCGCGACGGTGCGACGCGACAAGTGTTCCGATTCGCATGCGGCAAACCGATGAACGGATGCTCGATTTGCATTGCCGATGGCATCTCCCCTACATGTGCATCCGATCAACCCAAAATGGGACCTCGACCAAGGCGAGGAGTGGGAAAACAACTTCTTGGCATCCGCCAAAGGCCCAAACCATCCCGGTCCAGGAAAGTCTTAACCACCATGGGGTCGACAAGAGGTTGCACGTCATCTGTGGCCTCGCGTCCAGCGAATAACGTCTCAAACGCCCTGGCGGTTCTCTCAACTGGTGCAAAACAAGCAGGAGCACGCTCCACGAACCTTGCGATGCAGCTCGTGTCATAGACACCGTCCCAAGAACGGCGATGCGAATCCGAATTCCAGGTCAAGTAACTCGTTACGCACTCTCGAGTTCTCGCCACCCCAGCCGTGGTGTTGGGCAATGGCGCGCGCCATGTTGTATTGAAGACGCTTGGGTGGATTCATGGGGTGGTCCGTAACCAAGGGTATTTCGTTCCTTCCCGTCGTCGCCATAACTCCACGACAGCCCGGCAGGTGCTCATGACAGTTTTCACAAGTACCTGGCGATTTCGGATGCGTTCGTCCAGCATTAAAAGCTACAGACGTATGCTAACTCCCACAATAGCGAATGGTGATTTAATTCCACCACAGTTATCCGACTCCGTCACCCGCCCTTAGTCCGTGATTATCAATTCGCCCATGTTTACTTCTTCCATCAAGACGGAGGACGTCAAACCCCCCGCAACCCCCACCAGTCACGGTCCCTCTCGTCGTCTGGTCAAGAAGATGGAGTTTGCAGGAAACGGCATGACATGCAGCGGCTGGCCCAGTCCACTGGTTTCCGCGGTGTTGGACGATGCGGGTGCTGCCGTAATTCTTGGCCGGGAGCACGACATCGAGCAAATATGCAGTGCTTACTGGCCTGCCTGATCGGGCGGGCGTGGGCGACAATCACCGGCCGCAGTTGGCCGTGCGGGAACCTGAAGAGGCAGGCTGGCACGGGCTGGGCACTCGGGATTTACATCCCAGATGCTGGAACTGCCCAGTGCCGCCACGGGCCCAGCCATGGGTGTCAATGCTAGGTCGGAAACCCCCACCTCCCTCAGTGTGAGATGCCGGGTTGCGATGTTCTCATCGGGACTGCATACCCAGAACTGGATGTGCCGTATTGGCGTTGCTGGGTGTCATTCTGAGCACCGACCGCGCGGCAACCCATTCGACAAATTCGACACAGCCGCGCTGGATGGTGCCATGGCTCATGGAAGCATGGACTGGTGCCACGGCCGGTTGGGTTCAACTGGTCTGCTAAGAGACTCAAAGGGGCACTGGGTCCGCGGGTGCATGCGCCACTACAACTCGAGCTTCTATAAGATCGGCGCTGTCCTGTGTCTCGGACCTTTCCCCCACAACTCCCACTCCTGCTGAACCCATCCTTGGGAACGGACCCAACAGGCAACCCGACCAGCATGGGCTTCTTTCACCGGCCATCCTCGAGCGACGGGGAAACCGCCAAGGTGCCAGCCGCCAAGGGCCATGTGCACAAACAGCCGGCCAACACCGTCAGCCCTGGCCGTACCGACGTCGAGGTGGGCGAAGTCAAGGAGGAGAACACATATGCCTACGACGACTCGCGCAAGCTGGGCATCACGGGCGCCGTCTTTCTCATTCTCAACAAGATGATCGGAACCGGTATCTTCTCGACGCCCTCGAGCATTTTCGCCGCGACAGGCTCCGTCGGCATCAGCTTGATGCTCTGGGTGATCGGTGTGTTTGGCAGCAAGCACCTGGTGGTGGCAGCACATACTGATCCTTGGCAGGCGGCTTCCTCACATTCTGCGGCCTCAGCGTCTGGCTCGAGTTCGGCCTGGCCATCCCGCGTTCTGGCGGCGAGAAGAACTACCTGGAGCGCATCTACCGCCGCCCCAAATACCTCGCCACATGCGTGCTCGCCTCGCAGATGATTCTGCTTGGCTTCTCGGCCGGCAACGCGCTCGCCTTTGGCCGCTACGTCACGTACGCGGCCGGCGGCGAGGTCAGCGACACTTACAAGGCGCGCGGCATCGGCGTCGCCTGCGCCACCTTTGCCGTCGTGCTGCACGCGACCCTGCCCAAATGGGGCATCCGCCTGTTCAACGTCCTCGGCGTTTTCAAAGTGGTCGTGCTGCTGTTTATTGTCTTTTCCGGCTTCGCTGCCCTGGCCGGCCACCGGCGGGTGCCCGACCCCAAGAACTTTGACAACGCCTTTGCGATCGAGTCCGGCGCCGGGTACGGCGGCGGCGGCGCATACGCCTACTCCAACGCCTTGCTCAACATCGTCTACAGCTACAAGGGCTGGGAGAACGCCAACTACGTCCTCGGCGAGATCCGCGACCCGCGGCGCACCCTGACCATTGCCGCGCCCCTGGCCGTCGGCGGCGTCACCATCCTCTACGTCCTCGCCAACGTGGCCTACTTCGCCGCCATCCCCAAGTCCGACCTGGCCACGTCCGAGGTCATCGTCGCGGGGCTGTTTTTCAAAAACATCTTTGGCGACAGTGCCGGCGCCCGCACCCTCCCGGCGTTTGTCGCGCTCAGCAATCTCGGCAACGTGCTGGCCGTCAGCTTTGCCCACGCCCGTCTCAACCAGGAGTTCGGCAAGGAGGGCCTGCTGCCGCTGAGCCGCGTGTGGGGGTCCAACAAGCCGTTCAACTCGCCCGCTGCTGCTGTGCGTTTCTCCCGCTTCCCGCGTCCGGTCACATGCTGATATGAGATGGGTTTCCAGCTCTTCCTCCACTGGCTGGTAACCATCATCGTCCTGCTCGCGCCGCCGCCCGGGCCCGCCTACAACTTCATCGTCAACCTGTACACGTACCCCGGCGCCTGGATCAACAGCTTCGTCGCGGCGGGGCTCATCTACCTGCAGCACAAGAAATCGGAGAAGTGGAACCCGGCCTGGCGCACCTGGCTGCCGGTCACGGTCATCTTCTTCCTCATCAACGCCTTCCTGGCCATTGTGCCCTTCATCCCGCCCGCGGACGGCGATATCTGGGCGGACGGGTACCCGTACTATGTGTTCCCGGTGGTGGGCGTCGGTGTTTTGCTGCTGGGCGCCGTGTACTGGGCGCTGTGGACCAAGTTCTGGCCGGCCGTCAGGGGCCACAAGGTGGTGGCGGAGCGGATTGTGGATGAGCAGGGGGTGGAAGTCATTCGGTATCGGAAGGTCAAGACGCATGTTGCGTGATTCGGTACTGCTGCTAGCAATAATCGTCTAGCTTTCCAATGGGGCCATCCAGCGTCTGCCAAGTGACGTTGGCCATCTCGGCCAAGTAGGCGGGAGCGTCGGTGCCATGTCTACGTCAATTGCCGGCGGCATAAGATTGGGTGGCTGTATTGCGGACTAGGTTTCGTCGTACACTGGTATATATTGGCAAGGATCGTAGATGGATACGATACAGAAGAAGAAGAATGAGTACCGAGGAATGAAGAACGTTGGGAGGAAAGAAAAGTGGAGGCAAAGTTTAAGAATACAATAGACAAGATAAATATGAAGATAGGTGTAGGAGAAATGGACCCAGCATAGCAGCGGGTTGGCTTCAGCGTGGCTGCGATGATTGCTGTGAGAAATGTCCTCTGGGAAGTAGGGATACGGGCCATGTTGCACATTTGGGCAAGGGTTCGGAACCGGAGGGTGAAATCCAGCGATATCAATAAGCTTTCGTTTTCCAAGTGGCTGCACTCAGACTTGGTGGAAAGTACAGTCGCATCGAGTGAGTGAGTAAGTACGGGGTCCAGTCTCCATTTCGGCGATCGCTTCTTCTTGGGTTGGGTTGGCTGTTCAGGGAGTGGAAGTGACAGCCTGACAGGATTGAAGATTGGGGGCACTGGTGTTATCCGTAGGGGTGTTGGAAAGAGCTGAATCTGGGATTGGGCAAGGTGGCTCGGTATGCAACTGCGGGTGGCTCAGGCCGTACCCACCCAAGATTGGGTGTGGTAGGCCTGGGCATTTATGGGGGTCTTGGGCATCCCCCCTGACTTGTGCCTGTAATCGATCAGAACAGGACACCAGAATCAATCACTCTGCCAGCCTAGTGGTCAGATTGACCGCTGTAGCAACCTACATACTTTTCACACTTACGCGTGCGACTATATACCATTTGTGGTATATCTAACAGTTACAACCCTGGTACGTATTTTAAGCTTCTAAGATAGTAGTCTATACGCTAGAAAACAACTCGAACAACCTGATCAAGACTATTTGAGGGCCTGTACGGTATAAGATTCAAGCTATCGGCTCCCTCCCTATTAGAACAGGAGGACCGACTCGTTCAGCATCTCTAAGCTAGCGATTCCCGACCTCTAAGAGCACTTACGGTATAAGATTTAAGCCGTCGCTTAGCCTCTAAGCCTAAGATCCGCTAACTCGGTAGCGCGGAAGAACCGCTGCAAGCTACGGCGTAGCTACGAAGGCCAAGATCGACCTAAGACCTTTAAGGGCCCGTTCGGCAAGACCTAAAGCCGCCGGTCCCCTCCTAACAACTCGAACAACCCGATCAAGACTATTTGAGGGCCCGTATAGTATAAGATTCAAGCTATCGGCTCTCTCCCTATAAGAATAGAGGGACCGACTCGCTTAGTATCTCCAAGCTAGCGATTCCTACTCCCTAAGACTATTCGAGAGCCTATACGGTACCTCTAAGCTGTCGGTTCCCTCTTTATAAAACGCAAGAGCTTAGCTCCTTCGGTATAAGATCTAAGCCGTTAGAAACCTCTCTCCTAAGATCTCGAGCTCGTTCGGTATAATCTAAGCTGTCGACCTCCCCTCCCTTCGAAAGCGAAGAGTACTAACTTATCCGACAATACCTAACCCGTTGGTTCCCCTCCTAGTTCGATACCTAAGGATAACTTCGAACGCGAAGACTAAGACTATTCGAGGGCCCGTTTAGCTAGATCTAAGCTATCGGTCCTCTTACCTAAAAGAACACCTCCTACGCGAAGGTAGAACTATTAGCCTAAGCGTCGTTACAAATTAGTAAGATCCGCCAACTTAGTAGCGCGGAAGAACCGCTATAAGCTACGGCGTAGCTACGAAGGCTAAGATTAACGAAATCCAAAGACTATACGAGGGCCTAGTTTAGCTAGAATCAAGCCGTTGGCTCTCCCTTTTACAAGATACTCGTTTACGTACCGACTTGGCGACTCGCCGACCCTTTGTAACTTTGTAGGCACAAGATACCTATACCTAGCAACTCGGCTACGCGCCAACCCTCGCTAGTAGAAAGAAACCTCTAGACCTGGATCGCTACTATTCGACGAAGCTACGGTATGTTGTTTAGGTAGTTCGGGCGACTAATAACATAAAGAAAGCAGATTCGAGGTAGGACTCCCTTGCAGCGGGCCTCTAAACCTACCGATTTCGCGATAATAGTAGAGACTATCGTCGTTAACTACGACTACGTAGGAAGCGTACTAAGATACGCGTAAGGAGAAGCGTGTTAGCGGATTTCCGAGTATACTATTGCTTATAGTTCAAAGCTTTCCCTCTAGAATTTCCAGAACCTCACCTCTTAATATAGAGCTAACGATCTAGAGGAGCCTAAGATATAGGCATTCGGCTTAGCCAGACCCTCGCCTATTAGAGGCACCTGGTCACTCGGCCACGCTAGACTTCGCCTATTTGAAGGGCATTTGGCGGTGCCAGACCCTCGCCTATAGATAGGCATTTGGTACGCTAACAAACACCTAAGTGTAGGCATTTAGCTCGGCTAGATATTGCCTAGCTACGAGCATTCGGCTTAAGAGTATTACGCCTAATACTTATAATTTAGGGTCGTTCGGCAATAGGCTAGACCCTTGCCTATCAACAGGCATTTAGCAAGCTAATAACCGCCTAAGTATGGGCATCCGGCTCGGCCAGAGATCGCCAGCCACGAACTTTCGGTAGTACCAGACCCTCGCGCCATAGGCAGGTATGCGGTACGCCGACTATCGCCTAGTTCTAGGCACTTAGAATACCTGGCAAGAAGCCAGGTATGGCTATTAGAGGCTATTTGGCAGTGCCAGACCCTTGCTGTAGGCAGGTATTCAGCACGCCGACCTTCGCCTAGTTACGGGTACTAAGCAACGGATATTCGGCGGCAGAGGATATCGCCAAGAGAGTCACTTAATAAGCATTCGCTATTCGACAGGTACCTGGCGGCACTTACATAGTTCCAAGCTATTAAATCTAAAGATTAAGATAGAGCCTTCGCCTCTTAACGAACGCTCAGGGGGTATCGTAACGAGAGCTCTCTCGATTTAACGCTTTCCCTCTAACTAACCTTTTCCCCTTCTCGATCCTTACATCTAGATATAGAGATCTAAAGCACTTACCTAGCTACGGGTATACGGCTCGGTAAGATATCGCTAGCTACGAACCTTCGGTAGTGCCAGACCCTTGCAGGTAGCAGGCACTCGGTATACTAACTATCGCCTAGTTGCGGGCACCCTTCGGCTCGGCTAGATATCGCCTAGCTACGATCTAGAACCGGTAGTACCAGACCCTCGCTGTTAGCAGGTATTCGGCAACGCAAATCTATCACTAACTTGAAGGTCCTTCGGCCACGCCAGACTTCGCCTATATACGGCCACTTGGTAGTGCTAGACCTTCGCCCTTTAAAAGGTATCTAAGATCAAAGAACAATAACAACGCTTACCCATTTGCTGGTATTCGGCTCGGCCAGACATCGCCTAGCCACGACCTACGCGGCTCGGTTAGATATTACCTAGCCACGATCCTTCGGCAGTGCCAGACCCTCGCCGTAAGCAGGTATTCGGCACGCTAAACTATCGCCTAGTTCCAGGTAGTCGGATCGAACTATTATAACATCGCCTAGCTACAGGCACCTAGAACCATTTATTGTAGCATACGGATCAGAGTATCGCGCCTAGCATACGCCTATTAGAGGGTATCCGGCGGTCGCTCGCTCGGCTACGCTAGACTTCGCCTATTTGCGGCTACTCGGCAAAGCCAGATCCTCGCCCAGTTGTGGGCTCCCTACGGCTAAAGCTAGACCTTGCCGTTAGCAGGTATTCGGCACGCTAAAATATCGCCTAGATTGCGGGTATATACGAACATTCGGCGTATAGGCATTTGGCTCGGCCAGATATTGCCTAGCTACAAGTACTTGGATCAAGAGTATTACGCCTAGTACTTGCGATTAAGGGTCGTTCGGTAACAAGCTAGACCCTCGCCTAATTATAGGCACTTGGCTTGGCCAGAAATCGCTAGCCACGAACTATTCGGCAGTGCCAGACCCTTGCCGTTAGCAGGCATTCGGTACGCCAACTATCGCCCAGATTGCGGCCACCTAGTAACGGCAAACTTTGCCTATTTACGGGTATTCGGCTCGGCTAGAACATCGCCTAGCACTCGCCTATTAGAGGGTATTTGGCAGCCGCTTAGTAGCCGCTTAGCAGAAGCCAAACCTTCGCCTCTTTTACAGGCATTTGAATAAAACTAGACCTCCGAGGAAGCGGACTGTACTGAGGGAATACCAAGGCTTTAATGCCTAGTCATCTTATAAAGAGTTTGGTGTAGAAGAGGGCTACGTTGTCCTGTTAGGTTAGAAAGACCTAGACGAAGCCGCTTATAAAGAGCTTAGCGTAGAAGAGGGCTACGCTATCCTGTCCAGTTAGAAAGACCTAGACGAAGTGATGCTAGACGCGTATAACGATGACGATCGCTATAGCGTAGCGCTGTAAAAAGCTCCCTACCTGGACTGGCCCTCTAAGGAGACGGTAGAAGCGCCAAGCGTACCTGAACAGCTAGGAATGACGCAGTTACTACTAGCGAAGCTAGCAAAGGAGACGGTTAGCGGGAAGCGGGAAGTTGAAACCTTTGATAGTAGATTCCTGCAGTACTAACCGACCTTCGTAAACGAATAGTAGTCGGTTTTCTACGCTTTAAGTTAGCAGGAAGTAGGAAGAAACCTTTAATAGTAGATTCCTGTAGTACTAACCGACCTTTGTAAACGAATGGCAGTTGGTATCCTACACCGTAACAAGAGAAGTGAGAAGTTAAGCTGTAGATGGAAAATTCCTATATACTAATATGGGAGACGAAGTCTAGAAGACTCTCTCGAAGACCGCTATTAAGCGATGAATGCTATTAAGCGATGAACGCTATTAAGCGAGGACCGCTATTAAGCGATGACCGCTATCGAGCAGATGTTAAAGGTATAAGTCATATAAATACAGACCTACTAGAACCCTATGATTGTTATAAAGACCTTCGCTAATCACCTAATAGGCTAGTATAACAAAATACCCGGCCGACGCGATCACAGAGGCCCCTAGCGAAGATACTAGCGTTAGCAACGGTCAGTACGAAGCAACAGATCCGCGGGCACTTAGACCTAGACTATTAGAGAGTCGCTCCACGAGCTGACTAATCGAGGAAGAAGGCGTTGCCCTAACAGACAACCTGGATCGTTACGGCTAAGATCGCTAACCTTAAGACACTTTGCGGATCGCTATAGCCAAGATAGCTAACCGCTAGCTATAGCAAGAAGACCTAGAATAGTACAATTGCAAGCAAATACTATAAGAGCAAGAGCAGGATAGCGGATAGCTACGCGCCCCCAGAAGCGCAGATCAATACGACTGGTTCGCGCCCTCGAAAGCGCCGTTTAGAGCGATAGCTTGATACCCTCTGTTCAACGAACGCGATAGGCACTAGAGCGCTAATCAAAGCAACGGCTCCGCGCCTACACTAAAAATACAACTACTTAGAGCGAGTAGCTTATTACCCTCTGCTTAACGCGATCGAGAGCGCTACTTAGAGCAAGTAGTTTAGTCCCCTCTACTTAACTTAATCGAGAACGCTACTTAGAGCAATAGCTTAGCGCCGTTGGCTTAATATAATCGAGAGCACTACTTAGAGCGAGTAGCTTGTTGCTCTCTGCTCAACGCGATCGAGAGCGCGGCTTAGAGCGATAGCTTAGTGCCTTTAGCTCAATGCGATCGAGAGTACTACTTAGAGCGAGTAGCTTGTTGCCCTCTACTTAACGCGATCGAGAGCGCTACTTAGAGCGATAGCTTAGTACCCTCTGCTTAACCCGAAAGCGCTGCTTAGAGCAATAGCTTATTGCCCTTTACTTAACGCGATAGATACGAAACCGCTATTCAAAGCGAAGGATTCGCGCCTACGAGATCGCCACCGAGCTGACTGCTTCGTCGCTCAACTAATGCGACTGCTTCGTCGCTTAACGATATAGATAGTAGCTAATAGCTTCGCGCTTACAAAAGGAAGAGCGCTATTTAAAGTATCGTAGTACAATTAGGAATAGCAGTTACTGAACAAATAGATATAGAAGAAGCAAGCAGGAAGATAGATAATGGCTCTAAAGACCTTAGAAAACTACGCAGTTATATACCCGGATACCATTGTTGGTAGGAAGTTATAAGAGCCTATAGGTTAGAAGGCCTAGGTTAGAAGGCACAGAAAGGAAGGACAACACTATAGATTCGATCACTACTTCGTTAGCTCTGCCTTGGCGGTAGATCTAAGGGGGTATGTTAGAAAGAGCCGAATCTAGGATTGGGCAAGGTAGCTCGGTATACAACTGCAGGTAGCTCAGGCCGTACCTACCTAAGATTGGGTATAGTGGGCCTAGGCATTTATAGGGGTCTTGGGCATCCCCCCTGACTTGTGCCTATAATCGATCAGAACAGGACACCAGAATCAATCACTCTGCCAGCCTAGTGGTCAGATTGACCGCTGTGGCAACCCACATACTTTTCACACTTACGCGTGCGACTGTATACCATTTGTAGTATATCCAACAAGGGGCCGGGGCACTGAATGCGAGTGGGTCTCCAATAATAAGCCCCACACCTACATGTATGTACATGTACATGTATGTATGTACATACACTCCTTCCTGCCTCCAATAGGCTAGGCAACCCTTTGCGACTTCCAAATGCCAGCTTGGCCCGATGATGACCGCATAAGGCCAGATCCACGACACGACACGAAACATTTGCACCACCAAACACGGGATAGCTGCCCGTTCGACTCCGGGTCTGGCGGCCACCGAAGCAATTCCGCCGAATACAACCCAACCAGGCGTTTCATCATGGCACGTCCCCCACCGACCGCTATCCCCCCCCCAATGCTCCCCCCCTAACCCCCCCCCCTCTTCTCGCAGAACACAACCTTCAACTCGGCGCTCAAGCAGCGCACGGCAATCCGCAAAGACCTCGCCGCCCTCCTCGCCAGCCCCGACGCCGGCGCCGCCGCGTCCCAACCCCCCCCGACGCCGGCCGCGCTCGGCTCCCTGACCGCCTCCCTGACCGCGTTCGCGCGCACCATCGACGAGTACGGCGCGCGCGCCCGGCACGAGCACGACCCGGCCAAGCAGGACAAGGCGCGCGCGCGGCTGCGCGACTTCCGCGCCGAGCTGGCGGATTTCCGCGCGCAGCTGGACGCGCTGCAGGCCGCGCAGAACCGCGCCGAGCTGCTGGGGCGGCGGCCGTTTGCGGCGGCGACGCCCGAGAACCCGTATGCGAATGCCGCGGTGGGGGCGGCGGGGCGGGGGAGTGCGTCGGGGTATGGGCTTGCTGGCGGGGGCGGACATGCGCGGACGACGAGTCTTGCGGAGAGGGGCCCCGCGGAGGGGATGGGCCTGGGGTTGGGAAGTGGGGATGCGCTGCGCGAGGGGCATGCGCTGCGGGAGCAGGCGTTCTTTGGGCAGACGCACTCGGCGCTGGACGAGTACATCGCGCGCGGGCAGGCGGTGCTCGGCGATCTGGGCCAGCAGCGCGAGATTCTCAAGTCGACGCAGCGGCGGCTGTACTCGGTGGGGAACACGCTGGGGATCTCGGGGGACACGATCCGCATGGTCGAGCGGCGGGCCAGGCAGGACAAGTGGATTTTCGGCGTCGGGGTCGTGGTGTTTTTCCTGTTTTGCTGGCTGGTGCTGCATTATCTGCGCTAGGCTTCTGCGTGCGCCGGGCGGTCGTCGAATTGCATGGCGCGGAGTTTGGGCGTTGGGAGTCGCCTCGGTTTGGCATTGTATATCTATCGGTCCTGTGGCCAGGAGTTGTCTACCTATCCAGAATCCCACCGGGCCCTTGCCGGGCTACGCTGCACCCCGCAGCGCAATCGTAAACACCACATCCTCAGTGGTCTCCACCTCGACGACCCGCGTCTCGGGCCGCACGTGGTTGCTCGTGCTCACGTTCCCGCCAAACCCCGTCTCCCAGTCCGTGACATCCCACTCCAGCCCGCGCGTCGTGATCCGGCAGGGCCGCCCAACCGGCAGGATGCCCACGTGCTTGCCAAACACATCCTCCCCGCCGTCGTCGCCGCGCACGCGGATTCGATGCCGGCCCGGCTTGAGCAGGAAGGTCAGGCTCTCGGCGGAATACAGATACAGGCGACCGTCGGCGTAGCGCGGGCCGGGCTGCAGGAGATACAGATGGTGGATCTGGCTCAGGCCCTGGTCGACGCGCCCGCCGAGGCCGCCGATGGCGAGCATGTCGACGGGCCGGCCGCTGTGGGTTTGGCGGATGTGGTGCACCGCCTTGCCGAAGTCGGTCGAGTACTGGTCGGGGTCCTGGATGACGCGGGTCCGCCGCGACTCGTAGTAGGCCCGCGTCTCGGGACGGAGGCTGTCGAGGTCGCCGATGATCACACAGAGGGCGTCCTGGGAAGGGGGGGGGGTGGGGGGTTAGCAGGTTGGAGGTTGGGCTGGCGAAGGGGGGGGTCGGGTGGGCGACTTGCGAGGGAGGGGTCGCCGTGCTTGCCGGCGGCGTCGTACAGGCGGTTGGCCCCGCCATCGGCAGCGATGCGCACCGATGCTGCGGCGCGTCATGCATTTAGTCAGCTTGTCCTGCTCCGTCTGGATGAGATACACACCATTGTTCCACAGCTGACGAATCGCCGCGAGATTGTCCTCGAAGGGTTGGTTCAGCACAATCAGCGCAAGCCCCGTGCTTTCACGCTGCGGTCCTCCCCGGATAAGCGCGCCAGGACACCACTCAAATACTTCCATATCGGGACTCTCGTCGATGGCGCCCATGGTTGCAGCCGGCAGATCAGCAAAACACAACACAGGCGTGAATGGGGAGAATTGTGCACTCTGTTTCCATCCTTGGGCCCCTCTGTTGCCAAAGCGGGGCCCTGAGACGATACCCCGAGAATTGCCCCTGAGATCCGCCCTGTGAGCCAGACCTGGTGCAAACTTATAGGATCCTGACGATGGGGGTCTGATGTCTGGGCAGGGGCTAGTTCCCTCTGCGTGGCCATTCGCAATGACGAATCCCGAATGGTGCTTATATCACCACGTGCCCGGACCTTTGGTCCCATGTCTTGGTGGTTAGGAAGGGCCGACCGAAAGCTACTTCAGACCAATGTGGACTATCATAAGCACATGCTGGACGGGTGTCGGTATCCTGTTCTCTCCGGCCCCGTTCCCTGCTCTCTTGCATTCCCACCATCCCCCGTCCTGCTCCTCTGCAAAAACTCCCTACCTGGTTGGTACCGCAAGCGGCCCGTCAGAGATCAGGGACAAGACGTGCAACGACCAACGCCAACAACGAGGAAACACCCCCACCCGCCAGGCGAACCCGGATCACTGCCCTCTACGCAGCACGCGATCCCATCCCCATCCCCGATGCCGTCGCCCACCCGCCAGCAGGGCGTTGCCGCCCCCGCCGCCCCCACCGCCCGGCACGGCGGCGCCGCCCGCGAGCGCCGCTGGACCCGCACCATCGCCGGCACCGACATCAGCATCGCCGTGCGGCAGCAGCAGCCCCCGCCCGCGCTGCGGGACCTCCTCATCAGCCAGTCGCACGCGTCGTGGCGCACCGCCCACCGCCTGGGCCGCGCCGCGCTGGCGGGGCTGCGCCGCGCGCAGGTCGCGCTGCTGGCCGACGCGCCGATCGACGACGGGTGGGTGCTCGTTGGCGATGGCGACGGCGATGGCGACGGCGATGGCGGCGGCGGCCGGGGAGACGAGGTTTCGGCGGCAGAATGTGAGACTGCCGGCTCCGGGTCGGGGGTTTTGGTCTCGGCTGGGGTGCGCTCGGCGGCGGAGGAGGGGGATGCATCTGGTGGTGGGCCAGCATCGCCGGCGGCGGCCGCGGGGTTTGAGACGGCGGCGACGGTGGGGCTTGGCGGCAACGGGCCGATGCGGCGGCCGTCGACACCGGGGCATCCCGGGGCCGGCGTGGACTTGGGCACGGAACAGGCCGTCGGCGAGAGCGGGATGCCGCAGAAGCACTTTCCGCCCCCGCTGCCCAGTCTGGGTGGTCTTGACGTGGGCGAAAGTCCGTACCAGGAGTCGGCCAACGGGGATTGACGGAGGCGATGGATGCTGTGTTTTGAGGTCAACAGCTCCTCACAATCATCGCAGGAGGATATCACTCCCACTCCGGACACCGCTCCATGCCGAGCACAGCTCGTCTTGGCGTCGTCAGTCACTCGGGACAGTTCAGAGGACTGGCCACGTTGGGTCACCAGGCTGTCTGGAAATATATCAACCCAGACATACCCAACCTGGTACCGACAAACACATCGACCAACGTCTTGCCAGGCGCCGCGAAGGTCCTGCCGCCACCGACGCCGATCCACGGCTCGACTCGCAGGCTAGGAGCTACGCGGTGCGCATCTTTACGACTGGTTTGCGAAAACAGCGAGCCAGATCCCCCAAGACACCGCTGCTGAAGAGGTGCCGCCAATTGAAGACAACCAAGGACTGCAGCAAAAAGTCGAAGTGCTAAGATACCTAATTGGTTTTCTCGGAAACTTGTCTGTAAAGTTTATCTTTGCGGTCCGACATCGCTGCTGTCAGACCAGACCGGCGTTTCTTGTAACTTTTTTCTTTTTTCTTTCTCGGTTGCGTCCAAATGAATGCGGAGCGGGGGCGCTCGAGGCGCGACAGAGGCATTGTGAGGTTTTGACATGGTCGTACTAAATGGACTGTTCAATCTCGATGCCACAATGTGATAATATGAAGAGACAAGGCCAATTGATCGTATTGGATTGTGCATTGTCGTGCATGTCGTGGATGAAGTTGGATGGATGAGCACTGGCTCGAATGTCACTGGTGACTGGATGAGCCCCTGCGCGAGGTCCCGAGTGGACCGCGCCATTGGCCAATCAGTGCGGGTCCCGGGAAATTCCCGGCTCGGCTGACAGATGGCGAGGCTATCGCCAGAAATTTTGGCCGCTGCTGATTACAAAACATCCCGGGGTTTGCGGCAATCACCTTCGTTTTGCGCGCCCGTGTCTTCTCATGTGCCTTCCCTGCGAGCGTTGATACCACGTCTTTCCACACAGCCAACATGTACCGCGCCGCGCTCCGGCCGTCGCCCAGCGCATTGCGCGCCATTCGGCCGACCGTCGCCGCCGGCTCCCGGCGCCTGCTCGCGACCGCGCCCGCCAAGAAGAAGGGCACCTGGAAGGGCACCGGCGTGCGATGGGGTCTCGCCGCCGCCGCCGTCTACTTCTACAACACCAGCCCCATCTTTGCAGATGAGCCTCTCCGTACGTCCCCCCCCTCCGCCATCCTCCTTCGCAACACTGACCCGGCTCTCACAGCCCAAGCCGGTCCCGCCCCGCCCCATTTCTCCGACGCAGATCTTCCCACCATCGATGCCATGATCGAGCAGAAGCGGCGCCAAGCCGCTGCCGCCCCGCCGCCGCCGCCGCCGCCGCCCGTAAAAGAGCCGACGGAGGGAGGCAAGGTAAAGACCGAGACCACGACGTCCGGCGAAGCGAAGCCCGTCAGCACCGAGGACGCCCCGGCTGTCGCCCCGGAGAGAGTCCTGGAGCCTGGCTCGCCCGAGGCGCTCGAGCACGAGGCCTCCCAACAGGGCGCATTCAACCCCGAGACGGGCGAGATCAACTGGGACTGCCCGTGCCTGGGCGGCATGGCGGACGGGCCGTGTGGCGAGGAGTTCAAGGCGGCCTTCAGCTGCTTCGTCCACTCCACCGAGGAGCCCAAGGGAATGGAGTGCATCGACAAGTTCCAGTAGGCATCGACCGGCGGATTGGCGGAACTGAGGACACGCCGGCTAACATATCGCAGACACATGCAGGATTGCTTCCGGAAACACCCCGAGATCTACGGCTCCGAGCTAGCGGACGACGACGACGAGGCGCCCGCGGAGGAGAGCGCCGAGCCCGCCCTAGCGAAGTCGATTGAGCAGTCAGCAACCCCGTCGGCAGAAGAAGTGATCCCGAAGGAGGCCACCGACGCGACCGATGCGAACAATGATCCAGACAAGACGACCAAGCAATAGACGCACACATAATCTACTTCCCAAGAACGGCACAACTCACAATGTCAAGAGTCGGGCCGCATGCGTGGTGTTGGGTGAGGGGATTCGCGTGGGCTTCGCTCGCGCCTTGTACGACTCTTGATGTATATACCACGCAAATACCATAGAGGCAAAATAGACCCTTTCTTCTCACAAGCTGCGCCGGCGGCTGCCACCTGATGTCTGAGCGGAGCGAATGCAGGGGACGGGGTGGAACACAGCGCTAACGTCCACTCTGTACGGAAGAGATCTCGATTCTCCACGAGCATCTCGAACTGCCATTGGAACTCTTTCTCGGCTCGGGCTCGGCTCTTGGCATTCCAGGGGGTTCCGGAGCTTGTGGTGGGACCCCCGACGTCATCGCGACCGGGGGTCCCGCGGCCCCGCTTGGCCAGCCCAGCAGGGTGCTGCAAGCCTGCAACCGTCAAGGCACGCGGCTGTGAGGTCACCACTGACCAGCTGGTTTGCAGCCCGGTTTTTCGAGCCGTCCGCCTATTTGTTCTGCAACCCCGCGCGCGTTTACATCGTGGCCTCGACCAATCCAATACATCACGACAACACCACATCATCCAACACTCCCCCGCCTTCCACACGAACAGCCTCGATTTCACACAGCAAACAAGCCCATCTCTCTCTCTTTCACCAGACACAAGTAACAAACAAGTAAGACCTCGACGTCTCCCGAGACCCGCGTGGCATCTCGCGTGTCCTAACCCCCGACAGTGTCGTACGCCGAGATCGCCTCCAAAGGGCCCAAGCAGTCTCCAGAAGAAGTACTCCCCCCCCCCTCCCCCACCCTTCCACTCACACCCCCCCAATCCGCTTCCCCGCCGCTGACCACACCCTCCCGCGCCCCAGGCCGCCGCCCCGCAACCGCCGCAGGTCAAGTCGACCGACTCGAGCGCGTCGACCTCGTCGCTCGTCGACGTCGACACGCCGTCGGTGCGCACCGTGCCCTCGGACTTTGACGCCCAGTCCGTCCAGACCGACACGCAGGCGGCACGCATCGAACTCGAGGCCGAGGCCGAGGAGGCCGCCGCCCGCGCCCGCGCCGAGGCCGACCTGGCCCGCAAGAAGAAAGCCCACCACCACCACCACGACGACAAGCACGCCGCCGCCGCCGCCGCCGCCGACAAGGCGCGCAAGGCCGAGGGCTGGATCGTGCGCCATCTGGAGAGCATCACGGAGGGCGGCGCCGCCGGCGCCGTGGCGGCGGTCAATCTGCTGGCCGTCGTCGGCCTGAGCGGGTGGCTCGGGTATCGCGCGTGGGGCATGTATGACCGTGGCCGGCTGGGGGCCCGGGAGGTCGGGCTCGGGCTGGGGGTGCTCGGGCTTGTGGGGGCGGTGGAGGGGGTTTTTGTCAAGTGCGTATTCTCTGCCGGCCGGCCGGCCGGTCGGTTTTCTGTTGTGATGCCTGGGTGGGCTGGTGCTAACGCTGGCTGTCAGATTCTTTAACAAGGCCAAGGCCAACAAGGGCCAATAGGCGTGGGGTGGGCGTGGCTGGTGTATGATGGGCAGACCGGTGGTCTATTAATGGTGGACTGGCTTCATCCCACGGGGTTCGGTATTTGGCAGGGCATGGGCGGCTGTATTTCTCGTTTTTCAAGGCTTTTCTCTTCGCGTCACGGTCTGCCGTTCGGGACCTGGTGTACATGCCATAGCATATTCACAAGCTTTCACCTCGGTCGTTTCTCGACGTCTTGGCTTGACTCGCAGTGGTATGCGCGGGGGACATCGGAAATCTGGCATCTTGTTCATGTGCCGGGACCATTCAGGCGACTTTTATATTGCACCTTCTATCCTGCCCAAACCTATTCGGCTGCGGCTTGAAAGGCTTAACGACAGGGCCCAGGGTACGATGGATGCGATGCGCAAGTCAAATTTCCGAGTACTGAGTCTGAGACTAAGTCAACGGAGTCTCACCAGTCTCTCGCCTTCAATTTCAGCAATTCTTCTCTTTACTCAAAGTTCCCGCAAACTCGGCCACTCCCCCAACTTCCGGTCCCCAATTATGTACTAATACCTTCAGCGCTGTCCCCGCCTGGGGTTTTGCACCAGTCCTGCTAACGTGCACAGTGAGTGCAGTGCCGATCAGGGGACGTTGGCCGATTTCCAGAACCTGTCGAACCCAAACTATAGGGTCGGTGATCTGATTGGTCTGAACAGACGGAGGATGCAATAGTGATGATGGCTTCAATTGTATCAATCTGTGTAACTGTGAAAAAGCTCTGTGTGGCTCTAAAGCCCATTTTCTCGGGGGAGCCTACGGATACCCAATGCTATACCAAGACCCTAGTCTACCCCTAAACCCCTAAGTAGGTTCATCCAATATTCGCTATAGTAGTCCTATTTACTATAGTAGGTTCAACATACCCCCTTAGAGTAACTGCTAGGCAGCTGCTCTGGAGCATTCCTATAAGTGAGGTTATTCCTAAGATCCAAATTCCCTAGCAATCTAGCTCCCTAGTATCCGTTCTGTAGCCATCTAGCCTTAAGCTCCCTCTAGTCTCTATCTCTTGTTTTCTAGTAGGTAGAGTCGGGAGACTCCTTTGGTCCTACCCCCTTATATAGACTATAGGTATCTAGCTATAAGGGCTATACTCTCTTCTATTAGAACCTTGCTTACTCTCTAGCGGATAAGGCTCTCGATAGGCGCTATATTAATTATCTTAACGAATTCTTAGTGTTTATCTGCTATTAGAGCCTTAGTAAACCCATTAGCTATTATCTTCACGGTAGGAATATATTCTACTTTAATCTTACTGGCTTCGCGCTCCTACCTTAGCTAGTAGTTATAGATATCTATATACTTAAGCTTAGTCTATAGAGTAGCGATCTTAGCTTTAACGAGATAGATAGTCTATAAGTTATTATATGTTACAGGCACAGCCTATGTCATGTGCCATGTTATGTGCCATACTATGTGGTTGGCTGAGCACCCTATAGCTAGAGGAGCGTGGCTCTACACTAGGTGGAGCTCGCCGCGCAGAGCCTTTAGCCCTCGCAAGCTCCTACGAAGGTTACACTATTATACAACCTTATTATATACGACCGTTATAGTAGGTTGTACCTTTAACTTGTACGCGTAGCTAAGTCGTCTGCTCTAGAATAGAGAGCGTACTAGACTAACTAGAACGCTTCTTTTCCTAACGTACTAGGCTTTGTTTTTATTTCTTAACTACCTACGTAGTACAAGTTAACTACTAGGACAAGCATCCTACGTACAATAGTAGTCCGCTAAACAGGACTATAAAACTCTAACGAATAGGACTATAGTATTCCGACGAACCGGACAACGCTCCTACGAAGATAAGCACGAAGATAATAAGCGGCGCTAACCTTGTAGCATCGCTACCGCCGAGACTTGTAGCGCTACGCGTAGCGCTAAGAGAACAATAGTAGAATAAGGTCTCTAATACTATACCTGCTTTTATAGTATCGATCGACAACGATAGGGGGTATAACCTCTTAGGGTTCGCTATAGCTATAAATACAATAGTCGGCGAGCTAAAGAGAAAGCTCGATAAGTTTGTTAGGAGGTTCAAGGTATCTATTGTAGCTAGTACGGCGCTTAAGAAGGAGCTTAAGGAGTATAAGTTGCTACTTACAAACTAGAGGACGCTAATAGCAATAGCCCTAGACTAGGCTTACGGTAGTAGCGCTAGTAGCGGCTATAGCGTATCGATCTCCCTCCCCTACCCCGATCCGTTTACTAGAGAAGAGAAGGATACTGTTAAACGTACCTTGCTTTTCGAAGACTAGGAGGATAAGGTACGCGGCCGCTAGCGAATATGCCCGCGGGAGTTCCTGGATAAGTATACTAAGATCCTATATACAAAGGCTATACTAGGTAGTAGCGCGCGCTAGGTAGTCGCGGCGAAGCTCGAGCAGGTTAAGGAGAACCTATATAGTATAGTAGTATAGCTGTAGAAGACTAGGTCCGACCTTCTAAAGACCTTCCGTACCTAGTATATAACGTATAATGTAGTTACTATAGCGAGTAATAAGCTAGAACTACTAGTATAGAAGAACGAGTTTATAGCGTTTAACGACTTCCTTACTAAATTTACTACCCTAGCCGATACTACTAGCGTCGATAATGTAACAAGGGTCTAGATACTCTAGCTTAAGATCTCCCCTTACCTTTCGAGCGCTATAGTTATATAGGCAGTGCTCCTACTAGCTAATAACTTTAAGCTCTAGGCTATACTAGCTAGCTAGCTCGCGACTAACCTAGAGGGAGAGGACTTTAGGCGGAAGCTACACGGCGGAACTAGGAGCGGCGGAACTAGAGGCGGTAGCAACAATAACGGCGGAGGTAGATACCCTGACGCAATAGAGATTAACATAGTAACGCTCGCGGCGCTTACCCCCTAGGAGAAGGAACGGCGTAGAGCAAGTAGCTTATACTATAAGTATAGCGGGGCCGACTATATCGTAAGGGTATACTAAGTAGGCCACGGAGGCTAAGGGGACCGCGGTAACGCCTACGGCGCTAGGTAGTTATAGCGTAAGGGCGCCTAAGGTAGTAGAGGATCTAGTTTTAGTAGAGGACCTAGTTTCAGTAGTAACGCGTAAGGATAGTAGTAGCCTACCTAGGGATAGTAGCAGCCTACGTAATAAGGCTATAGCTAAAGCAGGTTCCTAGGCTTTAGGCAAGCTCCCTCTAGGGGCCTTCCGGCTTACGGCGGCGTAAGCGGCTGCGCTAGGGCCTACTAGAGGGGTCGAGGCAGGCTCGCTATATACTTTATAGACACCCCTAACTAGAGCGGTTTTGTCGTTAGAGAGGTAGATAAGTAGGAGGAGTATAGCGCTTACTAGTCTATAGTAGAGTAACCCCCTAGCTTTAGCTTCTTATATAACGACTAGGGAAACAAGGAGCTCCTATAAACTATCGCTTATAGGAGGGGTACCGCTAGCTATAGGAGGGATAGGGAGATAGTTTAGTTATTAGTATAGTAGGTAGTAGCGCTAAATCTATTCTCTTGTTATTGTACCTAGCGGTTAGTAGGCGCAATGTAAAGTACATAGTACTTATAGACTTAGATTATATAGGTTTAGCGTTTGTAGATTTTAGCTTTATAGTTACAAATAGACTACTACTAGAGAGGCTAGCGGTATAGTAGCTGCTATTTCTAGCTAATAGAGGGTTCTTACGCTAGATCGAGCACTTAGCGGCGCTTATACTAGTTGTTAGTAACTACTAGGAGACCCTAGTATACTTTGTTACAACGCTTGTAAAAGAGACACTAGTAATCTTAGGCCTCCTATAGCTACGGAAGTATAACCTATAGATCGACTAGGAGACCCTATAGCTCGAATTCACGGAGCACTACCGCGGGAGGTACCTTCTAGAGTATATTAGAAGCTAGGTTACTCGGCAGGTAGGCTAGCTAAAGGCGGCACCCTTACCCCTAGAGAGTAGCGGACGGTACTATATAACGGTAGAGGATATACCCGAAGATAACGACTCTAGTACCTCTAGTAATAATAACAAGGTCGCTATCGCTATAAGTAAGCTGTCCGACTATAAGAGGGCTAGGCGGTCTAACAGGCGGAGACGGGCCTGTAGACGGTAGAGATCCGCGTCCTAGGGAGACGTATAGGCCGACCTACAGGGGACGCTTGTACCGCTAGGAGCGATGGGCGTTCTGGTCGAAGCGCCGCCCCCTACGTTACTAAGGCTAGTAGAGGTAGTAGCAGGCGCTAGGAGACTACCCCCTAGACCCTAGTCCCCCCCCCCTGCCCCCCCTTTGCTTAGTTAAGCGCGGGGGAAGATCCGCTAGGACGACGCGAAGATCCTAAACGGAGCGAGCTTCCTAGTAGTATACTAATAGAAGGGCGTAGTAGTTATATAGACTATAATAGGTGAACTAGAGAGAGCGGTAGAAGCTAAGAAGAGAGACTATATACTAGTTCTGCCTAAGTAGTTCTTTAAAGACCTACTAAGTTAAGAGAGTATATTAGAGTACGCGAAGTCAATGCTTCTAGTAAGGTTCTATAGCTTTATCGACGCGCTTGCTAAAGGGGATAAGAAGCTTAATAAGATTATAGAGGAGGATTCTAAGAAGTTCTTCGATAAAGCGGATAGACTAGCGCCTATCCTAGATAAGATTAAGGCGCGCCTACTAAAGGAATACCGAGACTTAGTAGCCGCTTTCGTCCTATAGGACGCTAATATCTTGCCCCCCTACTATACGTATAACTATAGGATCGAGCTGCTCCTAGGGAGCGTAGTCCTATATTCGAGGAATCGCCTGATATCGCCGATAGAGCTGCACGTACTAAAGCGCTAGCTTAATAATAACCTTACAAAGGGGTTTATCTAGCCCTTACAATTAAGCGCCTTGTCGCCTATCCTAATAGCGCAGAAGCTAGGCGGAGGTATTAGAATCTACGTTAACTACTATAGCATTAATAACGTAACGCTAAAGAGCCGGTACCCTATCCTACTAATCTAGGAGACCCTAGACTCTATCTATAAGGCGAAGATCTTTACGAAGCTCGACGTAATCGTAGCGTTTAACTAAGTACGTATAGCGCTAGGCTATAAATAGCTTATAGCGTTTATTACAAGATTTAGCCTATATAAGACGCTAGTTATACTATTCGGCCTATAGGGCGCGCCCGCTACCTTCTAGCATTACATTAACGACATCCTCTACAACGCTCTAGATAACTATATAATAGCGTACCTAGACGATATCCTAGTCTACTTAGGCACGCTCAAGGAGTATATTAAGTAGGTTAGGGAGGTACTAAAGTGTATAATCGACGTAGGTCTATAGGTAGATATCGATAAGTACAAATTCTACACGAAGCGAACGAAGTACCTAGGGCTTATTATTACGCCTAGGGGCATCGAGATAGACCTAGATAAGGTTAAAGCGGTACGTAATTAGGAGGCTCTAGAGACAAGGAGGTACCTCTAGCGGTTCTTAGGGTTCGCGAACTTCTACCGCTAATTTATATAAGGTTTTTCGAGCTATATATATTATTTATTCGTACTCCGA
>MU853451.1:27841-69052 GCA_033297235.1 Trichocladium antarcticum | reverse complement strand
CGAAGGCCTAGGAGGTATATACAAAGTGTATAAGGAGCGTAGTAGTATACGGAGCGGCAAGCTACTACGTCCTAACTATAGTCGGCAAGGGGAGCGAGCTAAAGGGGATAGCCGAGAAGCTAGCGAAGGACTAGAGTAGGGGCCTCCGCGTAGTAGCGGGAGGCTATAGAACTACGCTAATTAGGTACCTAGAGACGGAGGCCTAGGTCCTACTGGTAGACCTTTACCTGAACAAGCGGCTAGCTAACTTCGAAGCTAGGATATACGAACCACTCCTCTAGTTAGGGGAGGGACTAGGGCGCCCCCTAGTCGTAGTAGCAAGCTTAATCTAGAAGGCGTATACTAAGCTATTTAGGAGGTTCTAGAAGAGGAGCGGAAGGACGTAAGGGAGGAAGCCTAGGCTAGGCCTATAGGGGCTAATAGCGGTTAAGAGAGTAGTAGCTATAGCAAACGAGTAGGCTAAGTAAAAGTAGAAGATAGGGAAGCTAAAGAATAAGACCCTCGATATAGATAGAGTAGTAGAACTCGCCTAGTAGGAGCGCGAGATAGCGGCCCGGGAGAGGCGCGCCGCGCTTGTAACGAGAGCAAGAAGACCTATATACCGCTTGGCAGACAAGGACCCCCCGATATAACTATTTACAGACCTTGCCCTTAAGAGACACAAGGGTCTAAGCAAGGCTTAGAGCTCCCTGCTCGCCTAGGCGCGTAGCGGGGACATTAGCCTCTAGGAGTACCTAAACAGGGTAAACGTCCTAGAGATCACTACGCTATACTATAAGTATAGTAAGGGCAAAGAAACAATCGAATACCTAGTAGTATAGTGTAAAGATCTACTAAAGTATAGAACCTAGGAGGAGTTACAAATACGGTTACGACAGGATCTATAGCTTGTCTTACGACGAGCTATATAGCCGTATAAGAGCTTGGCAAAGGTAGTTATTAGCTGGTTAATGGATTCGGGGCGCCTAACGGAGTATAGCGTAGCTCGTAGGCTGCAACTAGAAGCTACGATAGCCGCGAAAGCGGCTAAGAGCAGCGGAGAGGGTGCGGGAAGTGCCGAATCGAGCCGCTAAGGAGACAGGGGCTACCTTTAACACGTAGTATGATGGATTCAAAGCGCTAAAGCAGAAGCGTAGGCAGGGGTTTTTACCCGGCCCCCTGTTCAGGGGGTACGGTTTCCTTTATATATAAACCAGTAGCAGGACCGGCGCGCCGTAAGGCATATTGGAGTACGAATAAATAAATAATATATATTCGATATAGTTGTACAAGGAACTTAAGATAGTGGGTGTAGCCCGCCGGGGATATGCCCTGCGGCGGGCTCCACATGCGCGCTGCAGGCTCTGCAGGCCCTACATCGCACAACCGCTCCACAATGGCCATACGGCCCGCAATGGCCATACGGCCATATGTCACGGCTAGACCCGTGACAAAAGTAGTTACAGGACCGCTACGAACAGAACGCGAACCGCTATAGGGAGGATACGCTATAGTACCGCGTTAGCGATAGGGCGATACTCGATATATAGAACTATAAGACTAGTAGGCTAACTATAAAGCTTACGCTACAGTAGGAAGGCCCGTTCGAGGTTACAAAGGCCTTGTTATACGCAGTGACTCTAAAGCTCCTAGCGAATATAACGATCTTCCCTACGTTCTACGTCTCGAGAGTAAGGCGCTACCTAGAGTAGGGGCTAGCTAGCTAAAAGAGGGTCGACGACGATATAAGCGCTAACTATAGGCGCGTAGTTATACGGACTAACGAGGGCAAAGATATAGTAGAGTAGAGGTTCGAGAAGATTGTAGGGTTTGGTAAGGCGGCGAACGGCCGCTAGTAGTACTAAGTCAAGTAGGAAGGTTATAATAACCTAACTTAGCAACCTATAACGGATCTACGAAACTTTCTTCGCAAACAGGCCCGCACCAACTAGTGCAGCAGCGCGCTAAAACGGACGAAACCTACATCGCTAGAAAGCTCCCGACGAGCTCTATCTAACTATACCGGGTGCATCTGCGCGCGAGACGCTGCGCAGGTGCTGCAGGCGTAGGAAGATAGGGAAAACGAGCTACGTGCAGCTCCTAGAAATCTTCTTCTATACCGCCCAGACCTATAACCCGGATCTACAACGGATCTACCTGGCGCCGGCCCCGATAGCCTATACTGGACCTAGTATAGAGGTCGATAGCGACCTCCCCCCCCCTGCCCCCGCTACTAGGAGCACCCTACCTGCCCCGAGAGGCCTATCCGAGTCTTAGTACAACGGACCCGAACCCCCCTACAGAGCGCCCCTAAGTAGCCCCTGTAACTACTAGCAGACCTACTACTAACCCCCCTGTTAATACTAACAGTAGCAGCACTAACCCCCCCCCCCGCTAGGAACAACGTAGATTAGGCGATATTAAGGCTATACTCGATAGTATAGTCGCCCTAGTTAGCCTAAACAAGAAGAACATCGCCTAGGGAATAGCGAGAGAGATCCTAGCCTAGGTATAGAGCGCTATTAATTAGCTATAGAGCGCTAAAGGAGGCCTGGAAGGCCTTAACTATACGACTATAAGGAAGATCGTCGCTAAGGAAGTACGGGCCGCGCTTACGAGCGCCCTAGCTGCTACGAGCGTAGGATAGGGTCCTAACCGCTCCTGGGCAACGATCGCGGCAGGAGCCCTAGCGCCCTAAGTGCAACCTGTAAAGGCGATCCCCTGAAGGATCGCTAAGGAAATCCTTGTCCGAGGCAACGGCCTGCTGGCTAACCTTGCGAAGAGAACCCCCCTGGAGATTATCTAGGCGATTAATAACTAGTCTATATAGAAGGGAGCAGTCGCTATAAGGAAGCTCCCTAGCAGGGATACTATTATTACCTTTAGGGATAAAGCAGCGAAGGAATAGTATACTAAGAACAACTAGTGGATCTACTAAGCGTTTAGGGAGCAGGCGAAGGAAGCCTGTAGGACCTTCGCGGTACTCCTAAAGGGTCTAACAAGGTTAGAGATCTAGGGAGTTACCGAAGCGGAGTTCGCCTAGGGACTAGATTTCTATACGGTAAATATAGTTAAGTTCAGGATCCCTAGTAAGCCGGAGCTTATAAGAGCGACGGTACTAGTAACCTTCGAGAGCTAAGACAAGGCGAGAGCGGCGTACGACTTCGGAGTTATCTAGGACGCCCGAGTACTAGACTACGAACTATACTAGGTAGCGCTTGAGCTAAAGTAGTGCTTTAAGTACTAGAAGTAGGGATATATCTAGAGGTACTACCCGAAGGAACCTCTATACGGAAGATACAGGGCGAGGGCCTACGGAGTAGGAGGAAAGGAGGGGGAGGCCTAGTGCCCTACCTACAAGGGCTACCTCCCGCTAAGGTACCTAGCGTATAGCGGAAAGTACACTAGGTGGTCGAAGGAGTGTAGGGAGAGGGTAAGAGCGCGGGAGGGGGCTAAGGAAGCGTACTAATATAGGCCTAGAACATTCGAACCTACTAGACCGGAGCCTACGAAGCTACTATTCGTATTTATACGCTAAGGCGTAGAGAAGGAGGATAGGGAGGGATACTAGAGGGTTAGAGCGAAGAGGCCTAGGTTCCTAACACTAAAAGGTTACCCTACCGTAGTAAGCAAGGATATATCGTAGAGCCAACTGTAGTTCGGCCTGGCTATAGCCCTATTCGCGTTAGGACCGCCGCTACCGTAGCAATGGCGCTAGGGATCCCGAGGATCCTAGGCGGAACCCCCGAGCGCCTAGGAAGTGCCTGATATATAGGCTACTAGTGTCCTAAGCATATAGAACACCTAGCCCTAGGGTCTACTAGTAGCGGCAACTATCCCCCCGACCCAAAACAAGCTAGAGGATAAAGGTATAACTAGCGGAGAGGATAATCTTTAAAACTATACTCTAGAATACTAGAGGCGTGAAGCAGAATATAGAGATTCTGCTAGAGGAGGCGGAGTTCGATATAATCGCGGTCCAGGAACTATAGCTTAGTAAGCAGGGGGCAGCCTACTGCCCCTGGAGCTTACGGTACTACCTGGTTTATATATAATAGGGAAAAGCGGCGATATATGTATATAAGAAGTTTAACATCGGATAGTAGGAATATAAGGCGAGCGCGTAGTAGTATAGGGTGTAGTTCCTGGAGCTAGGGAGGAGGGGTCTAGAGCTCTAGTTAGTATATAACAACTATATAGTAGATAAGACTATCCTAAAGAGCCTCCTAGCCTATCGGGGCCCGGCCTACGCTATAATCCTAGCGGGAGACTTTAACCTCTAGAACCTGGTCTAGGACAAGTTTAGGCGATACAAGAGGAAGTCTAAGGAGCTCCTCGAGCTAGCTTATAAGTAGGACCTAAGCCTACAAACCCTATAGGGTATAGTTACAAGAACCCCTATAGGAGAGCAAAGGGGCAAGACGTTAACGATCGACTATATCTAGGCCTTAATAGACCTAATAACAACGTACTTAGGGAAGAAGATTAGGGGAGGGTCGGACTACTACCTATAGGTGCTCGAAGTAAAGCTCGACGGCCTATTCCTAAAGGGGAAGGCGCTAGAAGGGTAGAACTAGAAGAAGGTCTTAGAGAAGCTAATAAAGGTAGAGGTAGCGTACTTGCCGCTAAGGATATAGCTTGACGACGGAGGACCGAAGGGGCTAAAGGCAAGGATCAAGACGAGAAAGGGGCTAGAGGAGGTATTCGAAGAGCTAGCTACGGAGCTAATAGCTATCGCCTACGCGATAGCCTCTAGGAGGAAGGAATCAAGGGGGAGGAGCTCCCTATAGTAGACGGGCAAGGTAGAGGAGGCGTCGAAGGCGGCGAAGGAGGCAGAGAGGGAGCTCTAGAGGACCCCTACGTAGTTCTATAAGGAGAAGCTTAACGAGAAGTAAAGAGAGCTAGTAACGGAAATAGCGGAAGAAAAGAGGCGCTCCTGGAGGAAGACGATCGAGGAAGCTAGGGAGGAGACCCTATAGTAGCTCGAGCGTTAGGTAAGGCTTAGGAGCTTCCTCCCCCCTAAGCTACTAAAACTCCTAGCCCTAAAGGGCCTAGACGGTAGCCTAGATCTAACAACGTACTAGAATAAGGCGGAGGCGCTTACGAAGAAGTTCTTCCTAAGCCTAGGGGCGGACCTTAGCGATATCTAGGACCTAGACCTTAAAGAGGAGTAGGAACAGGGGTTCAAGGTCCAGGAGCTTATAAGCTTCCTAGCGATAGAAGCGGTATAGGACAAAGCGAGCCCGTAGAAGGCCCTAGGGGAGGATATACTCCCGATAGGATTCCTGAAGGCG
Source organism: Trichocladium antarcticum (assembly GCA_033297235.1). NCBI lineage: Eukaryota > Fungi > Ascomycota > Sordariomycetes > Sordariales > Chaetomiaceae > Trichocladium > Trichocladium antarcticum. Next base: position 63,779 of record MU853451.1, on the reverse strand, counting down.
TACGGCCAACCGCTAAGCCAGATCCTCGCGGCCCTAACTATAAGGTACCTATAGCTAGTATAGTTCCTAGCTACGTTTAAGAGAGCTAAGACGGTAGTCCTGTAGAAGCTAGGAAAGACACCCGATATATACTATACCCTAGGAGGCTACCGCCTTATTACGCTACTCCCGACTATAGGGAAGGTAATCGAGGCAGTAGTAGCGAGAAGGATTATAGCGGCGGCGGAGGTCTATAGGCTACTCCCCACTAAGTAGATAGGTAACCGGGCGAGTAGATCGACCAAGCTAGCGGTCCGACTAGTTGTAGCCTAGGTCTAGGAGGTATAGCGCTAAGGCGCCTTAGTATCCCTCCTATAACTAGATATCGCTAGAGCCTTCGACACAGTTAACTACGTTAGACTACTAGCTACACTCTAGGAGCTCGGCTACCCGAAGTAGATAGTACTCTAGGTATAGGAATAGCTAACGGACAGGGTTACAATCCTTTACTTCGACAGGAAGGCAATAGATAATATCCTAGTTACAGCGGGGGTACCCTAGGGGTCCCCCCTATTACCTATCCTATTTATCTTATATATTATATTACTATATAAGGACCTAAGGAAAGAGCACCTACACCTTAGTATAGCGGGCTTCGCTAATAACACGAACCTACTAGTATTTGGAAAGTCGGCTAAGGTGAACATCCGCTAACTCGAGCGAGCGTAGGGAACCTGCTTGAAGTAGGCGGGAACGTAGGGAATAGCGTTCGTAGCGTAGAAGTACGAACTAATCTACTTTAATAAGAACCGAAGGTAGTAGCTAGACCTAGCTAAGCTCGCCCTCCTGGATAAAGGTAGGTATATAGATATTAGACTAGTTAAGTCCGCTAGGTTCCTTAGGGTCTAGCTAGACTAGAAGCTCTTATAGCAAGCGCACTGTAGCGCGGTTAAGAAGAAGCTCGCTACCTAGGAGTTTACGCTAACAAGGATCGTAGCGAAGACGTAGGGCCCGAGCCTTACGAAGGCCTAGGAGGTATATACAAAGTGTATAAGGAGCGTAGTAGTATATAGAGCGGCGAGCTACTATATCCTAACTATAGTTAGTAAGGGGAGCGAGCTAAAGGGGATAGCCGAGAAGCTAGCGAAGGACTAGAGCAGGGGCCTCCGCGTAGTAGCAGGAGGCTATAGAACTACGCTAATTAGGTACCTAGAGACAGAGGCCTAGGTCCTACCGGTAGACCTCTACCTGAACAAGCGGCTAGCCGACTTTGAAGCTAGGATATACGAACCACTCCTCTAGTTAGGGGAGGGACTAGGGCGCCCCCTGGTTATAGTAGCGAGCTTAATTTAGGAGGTATATACTAAGCTATTTAGGAGGTTCTAGAAGAGGAGCAGGAGGACGCGAGGGAGGAAGCCTAGGCTAGGCCTATAGGGGCTAATAGCAGTCGAGAGAGCAGTAGCTGTAGCAAACAAGTAGGCTAAGTAAAAGTAGAAGATAGGGAAGCTAAAGAACAAGACCCTCGATACGGATAGAGTAGTGGAACTCGCCTGGCAGGAGCGCGAGATAGCGGCCTAGGAGAGGCGCGCCGCGCTCGTAACGAGGGTAAGAAGACCTATACACCGCTCGGCAGACAAGGACCCCCCGGTATAACTATTTATAGACCTTGCCCTTAAGAGATACAAGGGTCTAAGCAAGGCTTAGAGCTCCCTGCTTGCCTAGGCGCGTAGCGGGGACATCGGCCTCCGGGAGTACCTAAACAGGGTGAACGTCCTAGAGATTACTACGCTGTACTACAAGTACAGCGAGGGAAAAGAAACGATCGAACATCTAGTAGTGTAGTATAAAGATCCACCGAAGTATAGAACCTAGGAGGAGTTACAAATATAGTTACGATAGGATCTACAGCTTGTCTTACGACAAGCTATATAGCTGTATAAGAGCTTAGTAAAGGTGGTTATTAGCTGGTTGATGGATTCGGGGCGCCTAACGGAGTATAGTGTAGCTCGTAGGCTACAACTAGAAGCTACGATAGCCACGAAAGCGGCCAAGAGTAGCGGAGAGGGTGTGGGAAGTGCCGAATCGAGCCGCTAAGGGAGACAGGGGCTACCTTTAACACGTAGTATAATAGATTCAAAGCGCTGAAGCAGAAGCGTAGGTAGGGGTTTTTACCCGGCCCCCTGTTCAGGGGGTACGGTTTCCTTTGTATATAAACCAGTAGCAGGACCGGCGCGCCGTAAGGCATATTGGAGTACAAATAAATAATAATATAACGGATCTACGCGGCTATAATAACGCTATCTAGGAGTTCTACGACGCGTACCCTAAGCTCCCGGGGCCGCTATCGTAGACGCGAAGAAGGAGGGCGCAGCGGCAGGAGGCAAGGCGCTAAGCAAAAGGAACGGGCTGTAGATGCAAGTATCTAAAATCGAGCGTGTAGAATAGGATGGGCTCTAGATACAAGCATCTAAAATCGGGTATTTTAGGAGCGTTTAAGATAGCTCTAGATACGAGCATCTAGAATTGAACGGTTGGGATAGCTCTGGATACGAGCATCCAAGATTAAGTGAGCGGTTAGGATAGCTCTAGATACGAGTATCTAAAATAGGGGCTATTTTTATATAGGGGGGCTTGTTTGGAGAGGGAGGGTAGTGTTATAGGCACAGCCTGTGTCATATGCTATGTCATATGCTATGCTATATGGTTGGCTGAGCACCCTGTAGCTAGAGGAGCGTGGCTCTATACTAGGTGGAGCTCGCCGCGCAGAGCCTTCAGCCCTCGCGAGCTCCCACGAAGGTTGCACTGTTGTGCAACCTTGTTGTATACGACCGTTACATATATATTATAGCGGTAGTAATAGGAGAGCCTAGGATCCTAACGCTATAGAGATCGACGCTATTACCCTAGCCGCGCTTATACTATAGGAGAAGGAGCGCTATAGGGCTAGTAGCCTATACTTCAAGTACGGCGCTAGCGGCTATATCTTAAGGTATTGCTAGGCTAGCTAAAGAGGCTGTAGTAGCTACAGCGGCTAACTATAGCGCGGAGGCGCGTAGGGTTATAGCGGCGCGCCGGGCTACGGTAGGGCGTAGGGCTACAGCGGCGCGTAAGGCTATAGCGGCGCGTAATGCTATAGCGGGGCGTAGGGCTATAGCAGAGCATAGGGCTATAGCAACGCGCAGGGCTATAGTGACGGCGGCGTGTAAAGATAGTAGTAGCCTTAGGGTTAGTAGTAGCTTGTATAGTAAGGCTTCGGACAAGCTCCCTCTAGGGGCCTCCTAGCTTGTAGTAGCGTAAGCGGCTACGCTAAGGCCTACTAGAGGGGCTAAGGCAGGCTCGCTATACGTTTTACGGACGCCCCTAACTAGAGCGGTTTTGTCGTTAAAGAGGTAGACGAGCAGAAGGACTATAGCGCTTACTAGGGTATAGAGCAACCCCCTAGTTTCGGCTTCTTATATAATAACTAGGGAAACGAGGAGCTCCTATAAACTATCGCTTATAGGAGGGGTACCGCTAGCTATAGGAGGGATAGGGAGATAGTTTAGTTATTAGTACTATAGGTAGTAGTGCTACAGTCAGTGCCTAAAAAAAACGCCCAATGGCCCCACATAGCCGGATTTAGCATCGAATAACACCATCAACATTCTTGAACAACCATCCATCACTAACGCAAATGCCAGCTAAACCTAGTATAAAGTAGATAGTTCAAGAGGTTAAAGAAAAACGAACACAATAATCTGGATCAATATTTAGTATACTAGCCCCTGGCATTGTAAACCGCCCTTATACGCCTAGGCATCGAATCCACCAAGTCATTGACCATCTGCTGACCAAGTTCTAGCTATACTACCGTTGCTACGTTATAGAGCTTTTTAAGGCTTTTTTCTGACTTTGGAAGTCCCTCGAGCTCTAGATACTAGTTAACTATCTTCCGTTTGAGGATTCCCTATAGATTTTCGATAGGGTTAAGGTCAGGGGAGTATAGCGGCTATTCTAACACTACAAACCTTATCTCTTTAAGGTAATCCTTTAACAACTGTAATGTATAGATAGGCGCGTTATCTTGTATAAAGATAGTATTAGGGTCTATAAGCTTTAGGAGCTCTTCTTCTAAGATTTCCTTGTAAACTCTAGCTATAACGCCCTGTCGCTTCGAATCTAGGTCGCTATAGTAAGGTACAAGCTCGCTCGTTATATTATAGCGGATTATAGCCTAGAACATCTAGGAATAGCGGCTCTTTTTATACCGGGCTTGAACGTAAGCTAGATCAATCGCTAGAGACCCTAGAGTTGTTGAAATTAGTTAGTTTTTCAAGTAACAAGAGAGCTTTAAAGTTAGGGTAGTAGGGGTTAAAACGCTACCTTTTAGACGGAATACCTAAAACCGTCTTCTACTACTTCTACGTTCAGTTGTTAACTCGTTAGTAAAAAGAATACGCCTCTAAAATAAAACCGGCTTATTAAGGTATAGTTTGGCGAAGTTAAACCGTCCTTTAGTGTAGCTTTTAGAGAGAAATAGTTAGGTTATAGCGATAGTATAGGAGATCCCCTAGGATCTAAGGTATCGTAATAGAGTTATCCGGCTAACGTAAGAGCAGGTAATAAGCCGTAAACTCTCGATTATAATAAAGGGGTTTTTAGCTACCTTACGTAATATTCGTCGTTTATCGCAATCATCGAGCTTGGTTAGCCGCCCACGACCCGGTTTCGAGACGCTATAGTCCTGGTAGGGAAAACGTTTGACAACGCTACGAACATAGGCCTTAGAAACACCCTCCTTTTTAGCAACCTCGGAAGCTAGGACCCCCGATTTGTATCTGGCAAAGATTCTGTTGCGTTTTCTAGGCGTAGAGTGCTTGTTTTGGGCCTTTTTGACAGGCGAGGCCGAAATAATGGCCATTTCTATAGAGGTAGGTTGTTGGGTTGAAGTTTTGGCTTAGATGCCAAGGGCGGGGTTAGGCGTTTTTTTTAGGCACTGACTGTAAATCTATTCTCTTGTTATTGTACCTAACGGTCAGTAGGTGCAATATAGAGTATATAGCGTTTGTAGACTTAGGTTATATAGGTTTAGCGTTTGTGGATTTTAGCTTTGTAGTTGCGAATAGGCTACTACTAGAGAGGCTAGTAGTATAGTAGCTGCTATTTCTAGCTAATAGAGGGTTCTTACGCTAGATCAAGTATTTAACGGCGCTTACGCTAGATGTTAGCAACTACTAGGAGACCCTAGTATACTTCGTTATAACGCTTATAAAAGAGACCCTAGTAATCTTAGGCCTCCTATAGCTATAGAAGTATAACCTGCGGATCGACTAGAAGACCCTATAACTTGAATTTATAGAGTACTACTGTAGGAGGTACCTACTAGAGTATAGTAGGAGCTAGGTTACTCGGTAGGGAGGCTAGCTAGAGGTAGTACCTTTACCCCTAGGGAGTAGCGAGCGGTACTATATAACAGCAGGGGATATACCCGAAGACAATTACTCTAGTACCTCTAGTAATAACAACGAGGTTACTATCGCTATAAGTAAGCTATCTGACTATAAGAGAGCTAGGTAGTCCGACAGGCGGAGATAGGCCTATAGACGGTAGAGATCCGCGCCCTAGGGAGACGTATAGGCTAACCTATAGGGGACGCTCGTACGGCTAGGAGCGATAGGCGTTCCGGTCGAAGCGCCGCCCCCTATATTACTAAGGCTAGTAGAGGTAGTAGCTAGCGCTAGGAGACTACCCCCTAGACTCTATTCCCCCTACCCCTACCCTACCCCTACTTAGGGAAGATCTACTAGGATAACGCGAAGATCCTAAATGGAGCGAGCTTCCTAGTAGTATATTAATAGAAGGGCGTAGTAGTTATATAGACTATAATAGGTAAACTAGAGAGAGCGGTAGAAGCTAAGAAGAGAGACTATATACTAGTTCTACCTAAGTAGTTCTTTAAGGACCTACTAAGTTAAGAGAGAGTATACTAGAGTACGCGAAGTCAATACTCCTAGTAAGGTTCTATAGCTTTATTAACGCGCTTGCTAAAGGGGATAAGAAGCTTAATAAGATTATAGAGGAGGATTCTAAGAAGTTCTTCGATAAAGCGAATAGACTAGCGCCTACCCTAGACGAGATTAAGATACGCCTACCGAAGGAATACTAAGACTTAGTAGCTGCCTTTATCCTATAGGACGCTAATATCTTACCGCCCTACTATATATATAACTATAGGATCAAGCTGCTCCTAAGGAGCGTAGTCCTATACTTAAGGAATTGCCCGATATTATTAATAGAGCTGTATATACTAAAGCGCTAGCTTAACGACACCCTTATAAAAGGGTTTATCTAGCCCTTACGATCAAGCGCTTTATTGCCTATCCTAATAGCGTAGAAGCTAGGCGGAGGTATTAGAATCTACGTTAACTACTACGGTATTAATAACGCGACGCTAAAAAGCTAGTACCCTATCTTACTAATCTAGGAGACCCTAGACTCTATCTATAAGGCGAAGATTTTTACAAAGCTTAATATAATTATAGCGTTTAACTAAGTACGTATAGCGCTAGGCTACAAGTAGCTTATAGCGTTTATTATAAGATTTAGCCTATATAGGACGCTAGTTACGCCGTTTAGCCTATAGAGCGTACCCGCTACCTTCTAGTATTATATTAATAATATCCTCTATAACGCTCTAGATAACTATATAATAGCGTACCTAGACGATATCCTAGTCTACTCTAGTACGTTCGAGGAGTATATTAAGTAGGTTAGGGAGGTACTAAAGTATATAATTAACGTAGGCCTATAGGTAGATATTAATAAGTACGAATTCTATATAAAGCGGACGAAGTACCTAGGGCTTATTATTACGCCTAGGGGTATTAAGATAGACCTAGATAAGGTCGAAGCGGTATATAATTAGGAGGCTCTAGAGATAAGGAGGTACCTCTAGTAGTTCTTAGGGTTTACGAACTTCTACTACTAATTTATATAAGGTTTTTCAAGCTACGTATAGCTACTATATAAGCTTATAAAGAAGATAGTAGACTAGGAGTAGTCTATATAGTATAAAGTAGCTTTCTAGCGCCTAAAAGTATACTTTATTATAGTACTAGTATTACGGATATATAACTAGGAGAAGCGCGCTATAGTAGAAGTTAATACGTTAGACTGGTCGGCGAGTAGAGCGCTATTATAGGAAGGGGATAATAGCAAGTTATATCTGGTTGCTTATTTCTTAGCGAAGTATACTATAGCTAAGTGTAACTATAATATCTATAATAAGGAGCTCCTTACGATCGTTAAGGCGCTTAAAGAATAGCGCCCTAAGCTCGAAGGCGTAGCTAAAAGGTTCGATATTATTACGGACTATAAGAACCTATAGACCTTTGGTATAACGAAGCAGCTATCGCTATACTATATACGCTAGTTGGAATTCTTATTGCGTTTTAACTTCTAGATTATCTACCGCCTAGGTACGGTAAACGGCTGCCCTAACGTACTAAATAGGAAGCTAGAGTTTATACTAAAGGACATTAAGGATAATAGGCTATAGAATAGGCAGCGCCCTCTGATCGACCTAAGTAAGTTCGACCTAGAGACCTTTAGTAGTAAGTATAACTCTAAGCTACTAGGCGAGATACTAGAGCTCTTTAGCCTTAACGTTTCGCGCTACGTAGACGACCTTATTATAGAGAGCTATATAACCTTACTAATTATAATAGACGTAGTAGAGTCGCTTAGTAACTAGAAGGTATATACCTACCTAAGTAAGATTAAGTAGGAGCTAAAAGTGCTATTCGCTAAGTATAAATTAGTCTTAGGTAGGGCGTTCTACTATAGTAGGCTAATAATTAACCTAGGTAATACGGAGCTCTATTTGTAACTTATCTACTAGATATATACGTTAGGGCCTAGTAGGTACCTAGGAAGAATAAAGACGCTCGATCTAATAAATAGGGTCCACTAGTAGCTAGGGATAAGCGTGTTAGTAAGGACGTTCGTTAAAATACTTTAAAATAAAGAACCCCTACTTAAAGGCTATATAGTTCCTTAAGCCGCTCCTACTACTATTAGCGCTATAGCAAGATATATTAGTAGACTATATTACGCTGCTCCTACTATATAACTAAAAGGGGTAGGAGTTTAGGTATATAGTAGTAGTAGTTAACTAGCTTACGAAGATACGCTACTTTATTATAATAGCGACACTAGAGGCTAACGAGCTAGCTAACTAGTTTATTAAGCGCGTGTACTCGCTCTATAGCGTACTAGAGACGATTATATTAGATAGAGGTACGTAGTTCGTTTTAAGGTTCTAAAGGGCGCTATTAGCGTACCTTACGATTACCCTAAAACCCTCGTTAGCGTTCTACCCCTAGATAAATAGCTAGATAGAGCGGATTAACGTTAAACTAAAGTAGTACCTATAGCTATATATTAACTAGGTATAGAATAACTAGATTAACTAGCTCCTTCTAGTAGAGTTTATAGGGAATAATATAGTCTCTAAGATAATAGGCGTATTACTATTCTTTACGAATTATAGCTTTAACCTAAAAATAGGCGTAGAGCCGTCGAAGCTATACCCCCTAAATATCTTAGAGCAATAGAAGTAGGAATTTTTCTAAGTATTAGAGCTTATAGACTGCTTTAGAGCGATATTTAGGAAGGTTATAACGCTAGCGAAGTAGTTATAGGACCGCTATAAGTAGAACGCGAACCGCTATAGGGAGGACGCGCTATAGTACTACGCAAGCAATATAGTAATACTTAATATATAGAACTATAAGACTAGTAGGCTAACAACGAAGCTCGCGCTATAGTAGGAGGGCCCGTTCGAGGTTATAAAGGCCTTATTATATATAGTAACTCTAAAGCTCCTAGCAAATATAACAATTTTCCTTACGTGCTACGTCCTAAAAGTAAGGCGCTACCTAGGGTAGGGGCTAGCTAGCTAAGAGAAGGTTAATAACGACGTAAGCGCTAACTATAGGCGCGTAGTTATATAGACTAACAAAGGCGAAGATATAGTAGAGTAGAGGTTCGAGAGGATCATAGGGTTTAGTAAAGTAGGAAGGTTATAACAACCTGACATAGCAACCTATAACGGATCTACGCGGCTATAATAACGCTATCTAGGAGTTCTACGATATATACCCTAAGCTTCCGGGCCTGCTATTGTAAACGCGGAGGAGGAAGGCGCAGCGCTAGGCAAGGCGCTAAGATAACTCCGAATAGGGAGATAACTCCAAATGCGAGTATCTAGGATAGGGGGCTATTTTTATATAGGGGGCTTGTTTAGAGGGGGAGGGTAGTGTTAAAGGTGTAGCCTATGTCATATACTATATTACATGCCATGCTATATGGTTGGCTAAGCACCCTGTAGCTAGAGGAGCGTGGCTCTATACTAGGTGGAGCTCGCCGCGCAGAGCCTTTAGCCCTTGCGAGCTCCTACGAAGGTTGCACTGTTGTGTAACCTTATTGTATACGACCGCTACACTAGGCCTTCGTAAGGCTTAGGCCCTACGTCTTTGCTACGATCCTTATTAGCGTAAACTCCTAGGTAGTAAGCTTCTTCTTAACTATACTATAGTACACTTTCTATAAGAGCTTCTAGTCTAGCTAGACCCTAAGGAACCTAGCGGACTTAACTAGTTCGATATCTATATACTTACCTCTATCTAGGAGGGCGAACTTAGCTAGGTCTAGCTATTGCCTTTAGTTCTTATTAAAGTAGATTAGCTTATATTATTATTTATTCGTACTCCAATATACCTTATAGCGCGCCGGTCCTGCTACTAGTTTATATATAAAGGAAACCGTACCCCCTGAACAGGGGGCTAGGTGAAAACCCCTGTCTACGCTTCTGCTTTAGCGCGTTAAATCCATTATACTATATGTAAAGTATAGCCCCTGTCTCCCTTAGCGGCTCGGTTCGGCACTTCCCGCACCCCCTCCGCTACTCTCGGCCGCTCTTATAGCCTTCGTAGGTTCTAGTTATAGCCTACAAGCAACGCTATACTCTGCTAGGCGCCCCGAATCTATCAACTAGCTAATAACTACCTTTGCTAAGCTCTTATATAGCTGTATAGCTCGCTGTAAGACAAGCTGCAGATCCCGTTGTAACTGTATTTGTGATTCCTCCTAGGTTCTGTACTTTGGTTAGATTAGCTTATACTTCTACGCTATAAGCTCTATTCCCTACGTTCCTGCCTACGTTAGGTAGGTTCCCTATGTTCGCTCGAGCTAGCGAACGTGTACTTTAGCTAACTTTCTAAATACTAGTAGGTTCGTATCGTTAGCGAAGCCTGCTATACTAAGGTATAGGTACTCTCTCCTTAGGTCCTTATATAGTAATATAATATATTATTTATTCGTACTCCGATATGCCTTCCGGCGCGCTAGTCCTGCTACTGGTTTATGTACAAAGGAAACCGTACCCCCTGAACAGGGGGCCGGGTGAAAACCCCTGTCTACGCTTAGTAATATAATATATAAGATAAATAGGATAGGTAATAGGGGGGACCCCTAGGGTACCCCTACTATAACTGGGATATTATCTATTACCTTCCTATTAAAGTAAAGGATTATAACCCTATTAGTTAGCTACTCCTATACCTAAAGTACTATCTACTTTAGGTTACTAAGCTCCTAAAGTATAGCTAGTAGTCTAATATAGTTAACTATATTAAAGGCTCCTTTAATATCTAGCTATAGGAGGGATACTAAGGTACCTTAGTACTATACCTTCTAGACCTAGGCTATAACTAGCTAGACCGCTAGATTAGTTAACCTACTTGCTTAGTTACCTATCTACTTAGTAGGGAGTAGCCTATCGACCTTTACCGCTACTATAATCCTTCTTGCTACTACTACCTTGATTACTTTCCCTATGGTTAGGAGTAGAGTAATAAGGTAGTAGCTTCCTAAGGTATAGTATATATTAGGTGTTACCCTAAAAGCTTTCTTCGCAAACAGGCCCGCACCAACTGGTGCAGCAGCGCGCCAAAACGGCCGAAACCTACATCGCTAGAAAGCTCCCGACGAGCTCTATCTAACCATACCGGGTGCATCTACGCGCGAGACGCTACGCAGGTACTACAGGCGTAGGAAGATAGGGAAAACGAGCTACGTACAGCTTCTAGAAATCTTCTTCTATATCGCCTAGACCTATAAACTAGATCTATAACGGATCTACCTAGCGCTAGCCCTAATAGCTTATACCGGAACTAGTATAGAGGTCGAAAGCGACCTCCCCCCCCCTGCCCCTACTACTAAGAGTACCCTACCTACCTTAAAAGGCCTATCTAAGTCCCGGTATAACGGACCTGAACCTACCTATAGAGCGCCCCTAAGTAGCCCCTATAACTACTAGTAGACCTACCGCTAACCCCCTTATTAATACTAATAATAGTAGTACTAACCTCCCCCTTGCTAGGAGCAATGTAGATTAGGCGATATTCAGGCTATACTCGATAGTATAGTCGCCCTAGTTAGCCTAAATAAGAAGAACATTACCTAGGGAGTAGCGAGAGAGATATTAACTAGCTATAGAGCGCTAATGGAAGCCTAGAAGGCCTTAACTATACGACTATAAGGAAGATTGTTACTAAGGAAGTATAGGCCGCGCTTATAAGCGCCCTAGCTACTACGAGCGTAGGATAAGGTCCTAACTACTCTCAGGTAGCGATTGTAGTAAGGGCCCTAGCGCCTTAAGCGTAACCTATAAAGGCAATCCCCTAAAGGATTACTAAGGAAATCCTTGTCTAAGGTAACGGCCTACTAGCTAACCTTACAAAGAGAACCCCCCTAGAGGTTATCTAGGCAATTAATAATTAGTCTATATAAAAAGGAGTAGTTACTATAAGGAAGCTCCCTAGCGGGGATACTAATATTACCTTTAGGGATAAAGTAGCGAAGGAATAGTATACTAAGAACAACTAGTAGATTTACTAAGCGTTTAGAAAGTAGGCGAAGGAAGCCTATAGAACCTTCGTAGTACTTCTAAAGGGCCTAATAAAGTTAGAGATCTAGGGAGTTACTAAAGTAGAGTTTACCTAGGGACTAGATTTCTATATAGTAAATATAGTTAAGTTTAGGATCCTTAGTAAGCTAGAGCTTATAAGAGCGACGGTACTAGTAACTTTTAAGAGCTAAGATAAGGCAAGAGTAGCGTATAACTTTAGAGTTATTTAGGACGCCTAAGTACTAGACTATAAACTATACTAGGTAGCGCTCGAGCCAAAGTAGTACTTTAAGTACTAGAAGTAAGGATATATCTAGAGGTACTACCTAAAGGAACCCCTATATAGAAGATATAAAGTAAGGGCCTATAAAGTAGGAGGAAAGGAAGGAGAGGCCTAGTACCTTACCTATAAGGGCTACCTCCCGCTAAGGTACCTAGCGTATAGCGGAAAGTATACTAGGTAGTCGAAGGAGTGTAGAGAGAGGGTAAGAGTATAGGAGAGGGCTAAAGACGCGTACTAGTATAGGCCTAGAACATTCGAACCTACTAGACCGGAGCTAACGAAGCTACTGTTTATATTTATACGCTAAGGCGTAGAGGAAGAGGATAGGGAGGGGTACTAGAGGGTTAGAGCGAAGAGACCTAGGTTCCTAATACTAAAAGGCCGCCCTACTATAGTGAGTAAGGATATATTATAGAGCTAACTATAGTTTAGCCTCGCTATAGCCCTATTTACGTTAGGACCGCTACTACTATAGCAATAGCGCTAGGGATCCTAAGGATCCTAGGCGGAACCCCTAAGCGCCTAGGAAGTACCTAATATATATTATTATTTATTCGTACTCCAATATACCTTACGGCGCGCTGGTCCTGCTACTGGTTTATATACAAAGGAAACCGTACCCCCTGAACAGGGGGCCGGGTGAAAACCCCTGCCTACGCTTCTGCTTTAGCGCTTTGAATCCGTTATACTATATATACAAGATAGCCCCTGTCTCCCTTAGTAGCTCGGTTCGGCACTTCCTGTACCCCCTCCGCTGCTCTTAGCTGCTTTTATAGCCTTTGTAGCTTCTAGTTATAGCCTACGAGCTACACTATACTCTATTAGGCGCCCTGAATCTATTAACTAGCTAATAACTACCTTTACTAAGCTCTTATATAGTTATATAGCTTGTTGTAAGACAAGCTATAGATCCTATTATAACTATATTTGTAACTCTTCCTAGGTTCTATACTTTAGTAGATCTTTATACTATACTACTAGATATTCGATCGTTTCTTTGCCTTTGCTATACTTATAGTATAGCGTAGTAATCTCTAGGACGTTTACCCTATTTAGGTACTCCTAGAGGCCGATATTCCTGCTATATACCTAGGCGAGTAGGGAGCTCTAAGCCTTACTTAGACCCTTATATCTCTTAAGGGCAAGGTCTGTAAATAGTTATATCAGGGGGTCCTTGTCTACTAAGTAGTATATAGGTCTTCTTGCTCTTATTACAAGCGTAGCGCGCCCCTCCTAGGCTACTATCTTACGCTCCTACTAGGCGAGTTCTACTACTCTATCCGTATTAAGGGTCTTATTCTTTAGCTTCTCTATCTTCTACTTTTACTTAGCCTACTCGTTTACTATAGCTACTACTCTCTTAACTACTATTAGCCCCTATAGGCCTAGCCTAGGCTTCCTCCTTTATATCCTCCTACTCCTTTTCTAGAACCTTCTAAATAGTTTAGTATATACCTCCTAGATTAAGCTCGCTACTATAACTAGGGGGCGCCCTAGTCCTTCCCCTAACTAGAGGAGTAGTTTATATATCCTAGCTTCGAAGTTAGCTAGCTGCTTGTTTAGGTAGAGGTCTACTAGTAGGACCTAGGCCTCAGTCTCTAGGTACCTAATTAGCGTAGTTCTATAGCCTTCTACTACTATATAGAGGCCCCTACTCTAGCCCTTCGCTAGCTTCTTAGCTATCCCCTTTAGCTTACTCCCTTTACTAACTATAGTTAGGATATAGTAGCTCGTTACTTTATATACTACTACGCTCCTTATATACTTTATATATACCTTCTAGGCCTTTGCGAGGCTTAGGCCCTACGTCTTCGCCGCGATCCTTATTAGCGCGAACTCCTAGGTAGCGACCTTCTTCTTAACTACGCTATAGTACGCTTACTATAAGAGCTTCTAGTCTAGCTAGACCCTAAGGAACCTAGCGGACTTAACTGGTTTGATATCTATATACCTACCTCCGTCTAGGAGGGTAAGCTTAGCTAGGTCTAGCTACTACCTTTAGTTCTTATTAAAGTAGATTAGTTTATACTTCTATACTACGAACGCTATTCCCTACGTTCCTACCTACTTTAAGTAGGTTCCTTATACTCGCTTAAGTTAGTAGACGTTTACCTTAGCTAACTTCCTAAATACTAGTAGGTTCGTATTATTAGCGAAGCCTACTATACTAAAGTATAGGTACTCTCTCCTTAGGTCTTTATATAGTAATATAATATATAAGATAAGTAGGATAGGTAATAGGGGGGACCCCTAGGGTACCCCCGCTATAACTAGGATATTATTTGTTACCTTCCTGTTGAAGTGGAGGATTGTGACCCTATCCGTTAGCTATTCCTATACCTAGAGTACTATCTACTTTAGGTAGCTAAGCTCCTAGAGCGTAGCTAGTAGTCTAATGTAGTTAACTATATTGAAGGCTCTGGTGATATCTAGTTATAGGAGGGATACTAAGGCGCCTTAGCGCTATACCTCCTAGACCTAGGCTATAACTAGTTAAACCGCTAGCTTAGTCAATCTACTTGCCTAGTTACCTATCTACTTAGTAGGGAGTAGCCTATAGACCTTCGCCGCTACTATAATCCTTCTTACTACTACTACTTTAATTACCTTCCCTATAGTTAGGAGTAGCGTAATAGGGTAGTAACCTCCTAGGGTATAGTATATATTAGGCGTCTTTCCTAGCTTCTATAGGACTATTGTTTTAGCTCTTTTAAACGTAGCTAGGAACTACACTAGCTATAGGCACCTTGTAGTTAGGGCTACAAGGATCTGGCTTAGCGGTTGGCTATACGCCTTTAGGAATCCTATTAGGAGTATATCCTCCCTTAGGGCCTTCTATAAGCTTGCTTTATCCTATATTGCTTCTATTACTAGGAAGCTTATAAGCTCCTAGACCTTAAACCCCTATTCCTACTCCTCCTTAAGGTCTAGGTCCTAGATATTACTAAGGTCCGCCCCTAGACTTAGGAAGAACTTCTTTATAAGTACCTTTACCTTGTTCTAGTACGTTGTTAGATCTAGGCTACTATCTAGGCCCTTTAGGGCTAGGAGTTTCGGTAGTTTAAGGGGGAGGAAGCTCCTAAGCCTTACCTATTGCTTAAGCTACTATAGGGTCTCCTCTCTAGCTTCTTCGATTATCTTCCTCTAGAAGCGCCTCTTTTCTTCCGCTATTTCTATTACTAGCTCTCTTTACTTCTTATTAAGCTTCTCCTTATAGAACTACGTAGGGGTCCTCTAAAGTTCCTTCTCTACCTCCTTCGCTACCTTCGACGCCTCTTCTACCTTACTTATTTACTATAGGGAGCTCCTCCCCTTTAACTCCTTCCTCCTAGGGGCTATCGCGTAAGCAATAGCTATTAGCTCTATAGCTAGCTCTTTAAACACCTCCTCTAGCCCCCTTCTTGTTTTAATCCTTACCTTTAGTCCCTCTAGTCCTTTATCGTTAAGCTATATCCTTAGCGGCAGGTATACTACCTCCGCTTTTATTAGCTTCTCTAAGACCTTCTTCTAGTTCTACCCTTCTAGCGCCTTCCCCTTTAGGAATAGGCTATCGAGCTTTACTTTAAGTACCTATAGGTAGTAGTCCGACCCTCCTCTAATCTTCTTTCCTAAATACGTTATCGTTAGGTCTATTAAGGCCTAGATATAGTCGATTGTTAATGTCTTGCCCCTTTACTCTCCTATAGGGGTTCTTATAACTATACCCTATAGGGTTTATAGGCTTAGGTCCTACTTATAAGCTAACTTAAGGAGCTTCTTAGACTTCCTTTTATATTGCCCGAACTTATCCTAGACTAGGTTCTAGAGGTTAAAGTCTCCCGCTAGGATTGTAGCGTAGGCTAGGCCCTAATAGACTAGGAGGCTCTTTAGGATAGTCTTATCTACTATATAGTTATTATATACTAACTAGAGCTCTAGACCCCTTCTCCCTAGCTCTAGGAACTATATCCTATACTACTACGCTCTCGCCTTATATTCCTACTATCTAATATTAAACTTCTTATATATATATATCGCTACTTTTCCCTATTACGTATAAACTAGGTAGTACTATAAGCTCTAGGGGTAGTAGGCTACCCCCTACTTACTAAGCTATAGTTCCTAGACTATAATTATATCGAACTCTACCTGGTCTAGTAGAATCTCTATATTCTACTTTACGCCTCTAGTGTTCTAGAGTATAGTTTTAAAGATTATTCTCTCTACTAGATATACCTTCGTCCTCTAGCTCGTTTTAGGTTAGGGGGATAGTTATAGCTACTAGTAGGCCCTAGGGCTAGGTATTCTATATACTTAGGATACTAGTAGTCTATATATTAGGTACTTCCTAGGCGCTTAGGGGTTCTACCTAGGATCCTTATGATCCCTAGCGCTATTGCTATAGTAGCGGCAGTCCTAACGTAAATAGGGCTATAGCTAGGCTAAACTATAGTTAGCTCTACGATATATCCTTGTTTACTATAGTAGGGCGGCCTTTTAGTATTAGGAACCTAGGTCTCTTCGCTCCGACCCTCTAGTACCCCTTTATATCCTCTTCCTCTATACCTTAGTGTATAAACGTAAATAGTAGCTTCGTAGGCTCTGGTCTAGTAGGTTCGAATGTTCTAGGCCTATACTAGTACGCTTCTTTAGCCCCCTCCTATACTCTTACCCTCTCTCTATACTCCTTTAACTACCTAGTGTACTATAACGGTTGTATACAACAAGGTTGCACAACAGTGCAACCTTCGTGGGAGCTCGTAAGGGCTGAAGGCTCTGCGCGGCGAGCCCCACCTAGTGTAGAGCCACGCTCCTCTAGCTACAGGGTGCTCAGCCAACCACATAGCATAGCATATGACATGTCACATAACATAGGCTGTGCCTGTAACACTACCCTTACTCTCTAAACAAGCCCCCTATACAAAAATAGCCCCCTATCCCGGGTGCTCGCATTCGGAGTCAGAGTCATCTTAGCGCCTACCCTAGCGCTACGCCTTCCTTCTCTGCGTCTACGATAGCGGGCCTGGAAGCTCGGGGTACGTATCGTGGAACTCCTAGATGGCGTTATCACAGCCGCGCAGATCCGTTGCGGGTTGCTAAGTCGGGTTGTCGTGACCTTCCCGAGGATCGCCCTAAAGCGGTCCGCGAGCTTAGATACCTGGAAAAACTCCCGCTTCTGCTGCTCTAAGATGTTCGGTAGGCACGGCTTTGACGGCTCTACGCCTATCCTAGGGTTAAAGCCGTAATTCGCGAAGAACAGTAACACGCCCGTCGTCTCGGAGACTATATTGTTCCCTACAAACTCCACTAGGGGGAGCCAGTTAACCTAGTTATCCTACGCCTAGTCGATATATAGCCGTAGGTACTACTCTAGTTCCGCGTTAATCCGCTCCGTCTAGCCGTTTGTCTAGGGGTAGAACGCCAATAAGGGTTTTAGGGTAATTGTAAGGCGCGCTAATAGCGCCTTCTAGAACCCTAAAACGAACTACGTGCCTTTATCCGATATAATCGTCTCTAGTATACTATAGAGCGAGTATACGCACTTAATAAACCGGTTAGCTAGCTTGTTAGCCTCTAGTGTTACTATTATAATAAAGTAGTATATCTTTATAAGCTAGTTAACTACTACTACTATATACCTAAACTCCTACCCCTTCTGTTTATATAGCGGGAGCGGTATAATATAGTCTACCGATATATCTTACTATAGCGCTAACGGTAGTAGGAGCGGCTTAAAGAACCCTATAGGCTTCGAGCAAGGGTTCTTCGTCTTAAAGTATAGTATATAGGCTCCTACGAACGTCCTTACTAATACGCTTATCCCTAGCCACTAGTAGACCCTATTTATTAGGTCAAGCGTCTTTATCCTCCCTAGGTACCTACTAGGCCCTAACGCGTATATCTAGTAGATAAGCTACAAATAGAGCTCCGTATCGCCTAGGTCGATTATTAGCCTACTACGGTAGAACGCCCTACCTAAGACCAACTTATACTTAGCGAATAGTACTCTTAGCTCCCGCTTGATCTTACTTAGCTAGGCGCGTACCTCCTAGTTACTAAGCGCCTCTACTACGTCTACTATAAACGGCGAGGTTGTATAGCTCTTTATAATAAGGTCGTTAGTATAGCGCGAAACGTCGAGGCTAAAGAGCTCTAGTATCTTACCTAGTAGCTTAGTATTGTATTTACTACTAAAGGTCTTTAGGTTAAACTTACTTAGGTTAATTAGGGGGCGCTGCCTATTCCGTAGTCTATTATCTTTAACGTCTTTTAATATAAACTCTAGCTTCTTACTAAGCGCGTTAGGGCGGCCGTTTGCTATACCTAGGCGGTAGATAATCTAGAAGTTAAAGCGTAACAAGAACTCTAACTAGTGTATATAGCGTAGCGATAGCTACTTTATTATACCGAAAGTCTATAGGTTCTTATAATCTATAATGATATCGAACCTTTTAGCTATACCTTCGAGCTTAGGGCGCTATTCCTCGAGCGCTTTAACGATTGCAAGGAGCTCCTTATTATAGATATTATAGTTACACTCGGCTATAGTATACTTCGCTAAGAAGTAAGTAACTAGATATAACTCGCCGTTATCCCCTTCCTATAGTAGCGCTCTACCTACCGACTAGTCTAACGTATTAACTTCTACTACCGCTTGCTTCTCCTAGTTATATATCTATAGTACTAGTGCTATAATAAAGCATACCTTTAGGCGCTAGAAAGCCGCCTTATACTGCTTAGACTACTCCTAGTCTACTATCTTCTTTATAAGCTCGTATAGTAGCTATATGTAGCTCGAAAAACCTTGAATAAATTAATAGTAGAAGTTTATAAACCCTAAGAACCGTTAGAGATACCTCCTTGTCTCTAGAGCCTCCTAATTACGTACTGCTTTAACCTTATCTAGGTCTATCTTAATGCCCCTAGGCGTAATAATAAGCCCTAGGTACTTCGTCCGCTTTATATAGAATTCGTACTTATTAATATCTACCTATAGGCCTACGTCGATTATATACTTTAGTACCTCCCTAACTTACTTAATATACTCCTCGAGCGTACTAGAGTAGACTAGGATATTATCTAGGTACGCTATTACGTAGTTATCTAGAGCGTTGTAGAGGATGTTGTTCACGTAATACTAGAAGGTAGCGGGTACGCCCTATAGGCCGAACGGCGTAACTAGCGTCTTATATAAGCCGAATCTTACAATAAACGCTATAAGTTACTTATAGCCTAGCGCTACGTGTACTTAGTTAAACGCTACGATTATATCGAGCTTCGTAAAGATCTTCGTCTTATAGATAGAGTCTAGGGTCTCCTAGATTAGTAGGATAGGGTACTAGCTCTTTAGCGTCGCGTTATTAATACTATAGTAGTCGATATAGATCCTAATACCTCCGCCTAGCTTCTAGGCTATAAGGATAGGCAATAAGGCGCTCGAGTGTAAGGGCCGGATAAACCTCTTTATAAGGTTATCGTTAAGCTAGCGCTTTAGTATATATAGCTTTATTAGCGATATTAGGCGATTCCTTAAGTATAGGACTACGCTCCCTAGGAGCAGCTCGATCCTATAGTTATACGTATAGTAGGGAGGTAGGATATTAGCGTCCTATAGGACGAAGGCAGCTACTAGGTCTTAGTATTCCTTCGGTAGGCGCGCCTTAATCTCGTCTAAAGTAGGCGCTAGTCTATCCGCCTTATTGAAGAACTTCTTAGAATCCTCCTCTATAATCTTATTAAGCTTCTTGTCCCTTTTAACGAGCGCGTCTATAAAGCTATAGAACCTTGCTAGGAGTATCGACTTTATATACTCTAGTATACTCTCTTAACTTAGTAGGTCCTTAAAAAACTACTTAGGTAGAACTAGTATATAGTCTCTCTTCTTAGCCTCTACTACTTTCTCTAGCTTGCCTATTATAGTCTATATAACTACTACGCCCTTCTATTAGTATACCGTTAGGAAGCTCGCTCCGTTTAGGATCTTCGTATTATCCTAGCGGATCTTCCCCTATACTTAACTAAGCGGAGGTAGGGCGTAGGGGGGGGAATAGGGTCTAGGGGGTAGTCTCCTAGCGCTAGCTACTACCTCTACTAGCCTTAGTAATATAGGGGGTAGCGCTTTAACTAGTATACCTATCGCTCCTAGTAGTACAAGCGTCCCCTATAGGTCGGCCTACGCGCCTCCCTAGGACGCGGATCTCTACCGTCTATAGGCCTGTCTCTACCTATCGGACCGCCTAGCTCTCTTATAGTTAGAGAGCTTACTTATAGCAATAGCGACCTTGTCGTCGTTACTAGAGGTACTATAGTTATCGTCTTCGGGTACGTCCTCTACTATTATATAGTACCGCTTACTATTCCTAGAGGGTAGGGGTACCTCTAGCTAGCCTACCTACTAAGCGACCTAGCTCCCGATATACTCTAGTAGGTACCTCCTACGGTAGTACTCTATAAATTCGAGCTATAGGGTCTTCTAGTCGATCCGTAGGTTATGCTTCTATAGCTATAGGAGGCCTAAGATTACTAGGGTCTCCTTTACAAACGTTATAACGAAGTACACTAGGGTCTCCTAGTAGTCGCTAACAACTAGCGTAAGCGCCGCTAAGTGCTTAATCTAGCGTAAGAACCCTCCGTTAGCTAGAAATAGCGGCCGCTATACCGCTAGCCTCTCTAGTAGTAGCCTATTTGTAACTATAAAGCTAAAATCTACAAACGCCAGACCTATATAACCTAAGTCTATAAGTACTATATACTCTATATTGCACCTACTAACCGCCAGGTACGATAATAAGAGAATAGATTTAGCGCTACTACCTACGGTACTAATAACTAAACTATCTCCCTATCCCTCCTATAGCTAGCGGTACCCCTCCTATAAGCGACAGTTTATAGGAGCTCCTTATTTCCCTAGTTATTATATAAGAAGCCGAAACTAAGGGGTTACTTTATACTCTAGTAAGCGCTATAGTCCTTCTACTTGTCTACCTCCCTAACGATAAAACCGCTCTAGTTAGGGGCGTCTGTAAAACGTATAGCGAGCCCGCCTCGACCCCTCTAATAGGCCCTAGCGTAGCTGCTTACGCCGCCGCGAGCTAGGAGGCCCCTAGAGGGGGCTTGACCAAAGCCTTACTAAGTATGCTGCTACTATCCCTAAGGCTACTACTATCTCTACGCGCCGCTATAGCCCTACGCTCCGCTATAGCCCTACGCTCCGCCGTAGCCCTACGCCCCGCTATAGCCTTACGCGCCGCTATAGCCCTATACCCTGCTATAGCCCTACGCGCCGCCGTAGCCCTACGCGCCTCCGCGCTACGGCTAGCCGCTATAGCTACTATAGCCTCCTTGGCTAGCCTAGCAATACCTTAAGATATAGTTGCTAGCGCTATACTTAAAGTATAGGCCGCTAGCCCTATAGCGCTCCTTTTCTTATAGTATAAGCGCGGCTAGGGTAATAGCGTCGATCTCTATAGCGTCGGGATCCTAGGCTCTCCTAGTACCCCCGCTACCGCTACTATAATATATAGCGAGCGCGCCGTTGCCGCTACGGATCTTCTTCCTAAAGTCCTCCGTATCTAAGTTTGTAGATAGGGTCTAGGCTATCTTAGCCTACGCGTTAAAGTTGCCCGACGCTAGTAGCCTAACCTATAACGTAAACGTAGCCGAGAGGTAGGCTAAGATCTGTTCTCTGAATATACGGACCTACGTTGTGCTCTTGATATTAGTGGTGTTAGCTAGGTTCGAGAACTCCGTTAGGAAGTCGTTAAAGTTCGCGAACTTATTCTCCTAGACAAGTATATAGAGCTAGTTCGTAGCTACCGTAACGACGTTATAGGTTATATACCGCTTCTTAAGGTCGTTTAGGAACTTAGTCCTAGTCTTCTAGTACTAGCGCCTATTGTTGTTTAGGTAGTTCTTGATTGTCTAGAGCTTCGACTTGACCGTATAGCTTACGTTGCTACTAAGTATTACCTTAGTATATATACCCTTAAAAAAAAAAAAAAAAAATATACTATAAATAAAATATTACCTTAGTATATAGGATCTTTATACGCTTAGTCGAGAACTTATAAGGGCGTATTCTCTAGCGCCTCTAGACCTTATCCAACTAGTCGTCGAATAAGGTAGTCCGCTT
Organism: Trichocladium antarcticum; assembly: GCA_033297235.1. NCBI lineage: Eukaryota > Fungi > Ascomycota > Sordariomycetes > Sordariales > Chaetomiaceae > Trichocladium > Trichocladium antarcticum. The sequence continues at coordinate 41,456 of MU853451.1, read as the reverse complement.
AATAGTATCCTTCTCCTCCCCTATAAACGGTATCGGGTAGGGGAGGGACATTGCAGCTAGGTTATCCTTATTACGGTACTAGTATAATAGCTAGCTACTACCTTTACTACCTCTAGCTAGCGTAGCGCTTGTTGCCTTAAGCGCCTATAGGGTTATTAGTCTCTACTCCTCGAGCATCTTCGAGATTACCGCGTTCGTATACTTCTACGCCTCGAGCTATTCGTAGAGCGCCTTACCCTCGGTAACTACGTTATTAGCTATCGCCTAGGTATTAGCGAGCGTAGCAAGTGTTGCCTTTTGCTCCGCTAGCGCGGCTCTTAGCTACTTGTATATAATAGCGGCACGTAACAGGCTAGCTTGCTCTAGCGCCTACATTAGTATATTGTTACTATCTTCTACCCTATCTATTATCCTAGTTCGTTAGGGTAGTTCTATAGAGGGTAGTCCTATACGTCGGATATCCTATATGTTAGACTGTGAATAGGGGTAGGGTACTTGTTTTAACTTGTACTATATAGTTAAGGTTAAACAAAGTCCGGTACGTTAGAAAAAAGAAGCGTTCTAGCTAGTCTAAGGTGTTCGATCTGCCTCTAACGGTCTAACTAGCTACGCGCGCGAGTTGAAGGTATAACCTACTATAACGGTTGTATATAACATGGTTGCACAACAGTGCAACCTTCGTAGGAGCTCGCAAGGGCTAAAGACTCTACGCGGCGAGCTCCACCTAGTATAGAGCCACGCTCCTCTAGCTATAGGGTGCTCAGCCAACCATATAGCATGGCACATGATATGGCACATGACACAGGCTGTGCCTGTGACATGTACTTTCCGCTATACGCTAGGTACCTTAGCAGGAGGTAGCCCTTGTAGGTAGGGTACTAGGCCTCTCTTTCCTTTCCTCCTACTTTATAGGCCCTTACCCTATATCTTCTATATAGGGGTTCCTTTAGGTAGTACCTCTAGATATATCCCTACTTCTAGTACTTAAAGTACTACTTTAGCTTAAGCGCTACCTAGTATAGTTTATAGTCTAGTACTTAGGCGTCCTGGATAACTCTAAAGTTATACGCTACTCTTGCCTTATCTTAGCTTTTGAAGGTTACTAGTACTATCGCTCTTATAAGCTCTAGCATACTAAGGATCCTAAACTTAACTATATTTACTATATAAAAATCTAGTCCCTAGGCGAACTCCGCTTTAGTAACTCCCTAGATCTCTAACCTTATTAGGCCCTTTAGGAGCATTACAAAGGTTCTATAGGCTTCCTTCGCCTACTTCCTAAACGCTTAGTAGATCTACTAGTTATTCTTAGTATATTATTCCTTCGCTACTTTATCCCTAAAGGTAATAATAGTGTCCCTACTAGGGAGCTTCTTTATAGTAACTGCTCCCTTCTATATAGACTAGTTGTTAATCGCCTAGATAATCTCTAGGGGGGTTCTCTTTATAAGGTTAGTTAGTAAGCCGTTACCTTAGACAAGGATTTCCTTAGCGATCCTTTAGGGGATCGCCTTTATAGGTTACGCTTAGGGTACTAGGGCTCCTGCTACGATCGTTGCCTAGGAGCAGTTAGGACCCTATCTTACGCTTGTAGTAGCTAGGGCGCTTGTAAGCGCTACCTATACTTCCTTAGCGACGATCTTCCTTATAGTCGTATAGTTAAAGCCTTCCTAGCCTCCTTTAGTACTCTATAGCTAGTTAATAGCGCTCTATACCTAAGCTAGGATCTCTCTCGCTACTCCCTAGGTAATATTCTTCTTGTTTAGGCTAACTAGGGCGACTATACTATCGAGTATAGCTTTAATATCGCCTAATCTACGTTGTTCCTAGTAGGGGGGGGTTAGTGCTACTACTATTAGTATTAATAGAGGGGTTAGCAGTAGGTCTGCTAGTAGTTACAGGGGCCGCTTAGGGGTACTCTATAGGGGGGTTCGGGTCTATTATACCAGGACTTAGATATACCTTTTAGGGCAGGTAAGGTGCTTCTAGTAGCGGGGGTAGGGGGGGGGAGGTCGCTATTAAGCTCTATACTAGGTCTAGTATAAGCTATTAGGGCCGGCGCTAGGTAGATCCGCTATAGATCTAGGTTATAGGTCTAGGTAGTATAGAAGAAGATTTCTAGGAGCTATATGTAGCTCGTTTTCCCTATCTTCCTATACCTACAGTACCTACGTAGCGTCTTGCGCGTAGATGCACCCGGTATAGTTAGATAGAGCTTGTTAGGAGCTTTCTAGCGATGTAGGTTTCGGCCGTTTTGGCGTGCTGCTACACTAGTTGGTACGGGCCTGTTTACGAAGAAGGTTTTTACTTATACCTAATATATAGGCTACTAGTATCCTAAGTATATAGAATACCTAACAAACTTTCTTTGTAAATAGGCCCGTACTAACTAGTGCAGTAGCGCGCTAAAACGGCCGAAACCTATATCGCTAGAAAGCTCCCGATAAGCTCTATCTAACTACACTAGGTGCATCTACACGCGAGACGCTACGCAGGTACTATAGGCGTAGGAAGATAGGGAAAAGGAGCTATATATAGCTCCTAGAAATCTTCTTCTATACCGCCTAGACCTATAACCTAGATCTATAGCGGATCTACCTAGCGCCGGCCCTAATAGCTTATACTAGACCTAGTATAGAGGTTAATAGCGACCTCCCCCCCCCCTACCCCTACTACTAGGAGTACCCTATCTACTCTAAAAGGCCTATCTAAGTCCTAGTATAACGGACCTAAACCCCCCTATAGAGCACCTCTAAGCGGCCCCTATAACTACTAGCAGACCTACCGCTAACCCCCTTGTTAATACTAATAGTAGTAGTACTAACTACCCCCCTACTAGGAATAACGTAGATTAGGCGATATTAAAGCTATACTTAATAGTATAGTTGCCCTAGTTAGCCTAAACAAGAAGAACATCGCCTAGGGAGTAGCAAGAGAGATCCTAGCTTAGGTATAGAGCGCTATTAACTAGCTATAGAGTACTAAAGGAGGCTAGGAAGGCCTTAACTATATAACTATACAGGAAGATCGTTACTAAGGAAGTGTAGGTAGCGCTTACAAGCGCCTTAGCTACTACAAGCGTAGGATAGGGTCCTAACCGCTCCTAGGTAACGATCGTAGCAGGAGCCCTAGCGCCCTAAGCGTAACCTGTAAAGGCGATCCCCCGAAGGATCACTAAGGAAATCCTTATATAGGGTAACGGCCTACCGGCTAACCTTATAAAGAGAACCCCCCTGGAGATTATCTAGGCGATTAATAACTAGTTTATATAGAAGGGAGTAGTTACTACAAGGAAGCTCCCTAGTAAGGATACTATTATTACCTTTAGGGATAAAGCAGCGAAGGAATAGTATACTAAGAACAACTAGTAGATCTACTAAGCGTTTAGAGAGTAGGCGAAGGAAGCCTATAGAACCTTCGTAGTACTTCTAAAGGGCCTAATAAGGTTAAAGGTCTAGGGAGTTACTAAAGCGGAGTTTACCTAGGGACTAGATTTCTATATAGTAAATATAGTTAAGTTTAGGATCCCTAGTAAGCTAGAGCTTACAAGAGTAACAGTACTAGTAACCTTCGAGAGCTAAGATAAAGCAAGAGCGGCATACGACTTTAGAGTTATCTAGGACGCCTAAGTACTAGACTACGAACTATACTAGGTAGCGCTTGAGCTAAAGTAGTGCTTTAAGTACTAGAAGTAGGGATATATCTAGAGGTACTACCTGAAGGAACCCCTATATAGAAGATATAGGGCAAGGGCCTATAGAGTAGGAGGAAAGGAAGGGGAGGCCTAGTGCCTTACCTACAAGGGCTACCTCCCGCTAAGGTACCTAGCGTACGGCGGAAAGCATACTAGGTGGTCGAAGGAGTATAGGGAGAGGGTAAGAGCGCGGGAGGGGGCTAAGGAAGCGTACTAACATAGGCCTAGAACATTCGAACCTACTAGACTAGAGCCCGCGAAGCTACTGTTCGCATTTATACGCTAAGGCGTAGAGGAGAAGGATAGGGAGGGATACTAGAGGGTCGGAGCGAAAAGGCCTAGGTTCCTAATACTAAAAGGCCGCCCTACTATAGTAAGTAAGGACATATTGTAGAGCCGACTATAGTTCGGCCTAGCTATAGCCCTATTTACGTCGGGACCGCCGCTACCGTAACAATAGCGCTAGGGGTCCTAAGGATCCTAGGCGGAACCCCTAAGCGCCTAGGAAGTACCTAATATATAGGCTACTAGTATCCTAAGCATATAGAATACCTAGCCCTAGGGTCTACTAGTAGCAGTAACTATCCCCCTAACCTAAAACGAGCTAGAGGATAAAGGTATAGCTAGTAGAGAGGATAATCTTTAAAATTATACTCTAGAACACTAGAGGTGTAAAGCAGAATATAGAGATTCTACTAGAGGAGGCGGAGTTCGATATAATCGCGGTCTAGGAACTATAGCTTAGTAAGCAGGGGGTAGCCTACTGCCCCTAGAGCTTACGGTACTACCTAGTTCATATATAATAGGGAAAAACAGCGATATATATATATAAGAAGTTTAACATCGGATAGTAGGAATATAAGGCAAGCGCGTAGTAGTATAGGGTATAGTTCCTAGAGCTAGGGAGGAGGGGTCTAGAGCTCTAGTTAGTATATAATAACTATATAGTAGATAAGACTATCCTAAAGAGCCTCCTAGCCTATCGGGGCCTAGCCTATACTATAATCCTAGTAGGAGACTTTAACCTCTAGAACCTAGTCTAGGACGAGTTCGGGCAATATAAAAGGAAGTCTAAGGAGCTCCTTGAGCTAGCTTATAAGTAGGACCTAAGCCTATAAACCCTATAGGGTATAGTTATAAGAACCCCTATAGGAGAGCAAAGGGGTAAGACGTTAACGATCGACTATATCTAGGCCTTAATAGACCTAATAATAACGTATTTAGGGAAGAAGATTAGAGGAGGGTCGGACTACTACCTATAGGTGCTCGAAGTGAAGCTTAATAGCCTATTCCTAAGGGGGAAGGCGCTAGAAGGGTAGAACTAGAAGAAAGTCTTAGAGAAGCTAATAAAGGTAGAGGTAGTATACTTGCTACTAAGGATATAGCTTAACGACGGAGGACCGGAGGGGCTAAAGGTAAGGATCAAGACGAGAAAGGGGCTAGAGGAGGTGTTCGAAGAGCTAGCTATAGAGCTAATAGCTATTGCCTACGCGATAGCCCCTAGGAGGAAGGAATCAAGGGGGAGGAGCTCCCTATAGTAGACAGGTAAGGTAAAGGAGGCGTCGAAGGTAGCGAAGGAGGTAGAGAGGGAGCTCTAGAGGACCTTTATATAGTTTTATAAGAAGAAGCTTAATAAAAAGCAAAAAGAGCTAGTAATAGAAATAGCAAAGGAAAAGAGGCGCTTCTAGAGGAAGACGATTAAGGAAGCTAGAGAGGAGACCCTATAGTAGCTTAAGCGATAGGTAAGGCTTAGGAGCTTCCTCCCCCCTAAGCCGCTAAAACTCCTAGCCCTAAAGGGCCTAGATAGTAGCCTAGATCTAATAATATACTAGAATAAGGCGGAAGCGCTTATAAAGAAGTTCTTCCTAAGCTTAGGGGTAGACCTTAGTAATATCTAGGACCTAGACTTTAAAGAGGAGTAGGAATAGGGGTTTAAGGTCTAGGAGCTTATAAGCTTCCTAGCGATAGAAGTAGTATAGGATAAAGCAAGCCTATAGAAGGCCCTAGGGGAGGATATACTCCTAATAGGATTCCTAAAGCCATATAGCTAACCGCTAAGCTAGATCCTTATAGCCCTAACTACAAGGTGCCTATAGCTAGCGTAGTTCCTAGCTACGTTTAAAAGAGCTAAAACAGTAGTCCGATAGAAGCTAGGAAGGATATCTAATATATACTATACCCTAGGAGGTTACTACCCTATTATACTATTCCTAACTATAGGGAAGGTAATTAAGGTAGTAGTAGCAAGAAGGACTATAGTAGCGGTAGAGGTCTATAGGCTACTCCCTACTAAGTAGATAGGTAACTAGGCAAGTAGATCGACCAAGCTAGTAGTCTAACTAGTTATAGCCTAGGTCTAGAAGGTATAGCGCTAAGGCGCCTTAGTATCTCTCCTATAACTAGATATTGCTAGAGCCTTTAATATAGTTAACTACGTTAGGCTACTAGCTACACTCTAGGAGCTTAGCTACCTAAAGTAGATAGTACTCTAGGAATAGGAATAGCTAATAGATAAGGTTATAATCCTCTACTTTAATAGGAAGGTAATAGATAATATTCTAGTTATAGCGAAGGTACCCTAAGGGTCCCCCCTATTACCTATCTTATTTATCTTATATATTATATTACTATATAAGGACCTAAGGAGAGAGTACCTATACCTTAGTATAGTAGGCTTCGCTAATAATACAAACCTACTAGTATTTAGAAAGTTAGCTAAGGTAAACGTCCGCTAACTCGAGCGAGCGTAGAGAACCTACCTAAAGTAGGCAGGAATATAGGGAATAGGGTTTATAGTATAAAAGTATAAACTAATCTAGGGGGAGTGGTGTAATTGGAGTATGTTGCACCTGGAAGCCGCAAGGCTGTCGGTTCGAATCCGGCCTCCCTTACCCTCTTTTCGGTTTTTTAGGATTGGTCCCCTGCAAATTCCAACGAGAGTTACACTAACCAAAGAAGGAAAACCCGAGGAATAGCCGTTGTCTCGGAGACTAGGATCTAGGCCCCTACGTTATACACCGATCGGCAAGAACCCTATATTGCTCGCCGTAGGATAAAAACAATCTAGCCGTGGTAGCTAGGGACCGGTAAACTACCTAGGGTAGAAGCTGAACTGCCTAATAAAATACTGCTAGGGGCCCCCCCTAGAAGAAACTAGACTTAAACGAAGAGCGGAAGAAGGAGGAGATTGTTAGCTACCCTAGAACTAATCACATCTAACAAAGGGGGCAGGTAGGGTTGGAGAAGGCTAGGGCATTACGTAGTATAAAGGAAATAGAAGCAGGGAGATTAAATCGAAGAGTGGAGGTTTTCATCTGGCCTAGCGAGGGTACGGTTTCCTGTACTAAACAAACTAGTAGAAGGACCGGCGCGCCGTAAGGCATATCGGTGTACGAATAAATAAATATAAACTAATCTACTTTAATAAGAACTAAAGGTAGTAGCTAGACCTAGCTAAGCTTACCCTCCTAGATAAAGGTAGGTATATAGATATCGAACTAGTTAAGTCCGCTAGGTTCCTTAGGGTCTAGCTAGACTAGAAGCTCTTGTAGTAAGCGCACTATAGCGTAGTTAAGAAGAAGCTCGCTACCTAGGAGTTTACGCTAACGAGGATTATAGTAAAGACGTAGGGTCCGAGCTTTATAAAGGCCTAGGAGGTATATACAAAGTGTATAAGGAGCGTAGTAGTATATAGAGTAGCAAGTTACTATATTCTAACTATAGTTAGTAAGGGGAGTAAGCTAAAGGGGATAGCTATAAAGCTAGCGAAGGACTAGAGTAGAGGCCTCTATATAGTAGTAGGAGGCTATAGAACTATACTAATTAGGTACCTAGAGATAGAGGCCTAGGTCATACCGGTAGACCTTTACCTAAACAAGCGGCTAGCTAACTTCGAAGCTAGAATATATAAACTACTCCTCTAGTTAGGGGAGGGACTAGGGCGCCCTTTAGTTATAGTAGCGAGTTTAATCTAGAAGGTATATACTAAGCTATTTAGGAGGTTCTAGAAAAGGAGTAGAAGGATATAAGGGAGGAAGCCTAGGCTAGGCCTATAAAGGCTAATAGTAGTTAAGAGAGTAGTAGCTATAGCAAACAAGTAGGCTAAGTAACAGTAGAAGATAGAGAAGCTAAAGAATAAGACCCTCGATATAGATAAAGTAGTAGAACTTACCTAGTAGGAGCGCGAGATAGTGGCCTAGGAAAGGTACACTACACTTGTAACAAGAGCAAGAAGACCTACGTACTACTTGGTAGATAAGGACCCCCCGATATAACTATTTATAGACCTTACCTTTAAGAGATATAAGGGTCTAAGTAAGGCTTAGAGCTCCTTGCTTGCCTAGGTACGTAGCAGGGATATTAGCCTTTAGGAACACCTAAATAGAGTAAACGTCCTAGAGATTACTATACTATACTATAAGTATAGTAAGGGTAAAGAAACGATCAAGTACCTAGTAGTATAGTATAAAGATCTACCGAAGTATAGAACCTAGGAAGAATTATAAATATAGTTATAACAGGATCTATAGCTTGTCTTATAGCGAGCTATATAGCTATATAAGAGCTTAGTAAAGGTAGTTATTAGCTAGTTAATAGATTTAGGGCGCCTAATAGAGTATAGTGTTGCTTATAGGCTATAACTAGAAGCTACAAAGGCTATAAAAGCAGCTAAGAGTAGCGGAGAGGGTATAGGAAGTGCCAAACTAAGCCGCTAAGGGTAATAGGGGCTATCTTTTATACGTAGTATAATGGATTCAAAGCGCTAAAGTAGAAGCGTAGGCAGGGGTTTTTACCCGGCCCCCTGTTCAGGGGGTATAGTTTCCTTTATATATAAACTAGTAGCAGGACTGGCGCGCTATAAGGTATATCGGAGTATAAATAAATATTAAATATAAACTAGTAGTAGGACTGTTACAGGCCTCGCTATGATATAGTTTATAGGCATAGTTACGTGTTGTAACGGTCGTATACAACAAGGTTGTACAATAGTACAACCTTCGTAGGAGCTCGCGAGGGCTAAAGGCTCTATATAGCAAGCTCTACCTAGTATAGAGCTACGCTCCTCTAGCTATAGGGTACTTAGCTAACTATATATTATTTATTCGTACTCCAATATACCTTACAGCGCGCCGGTCCTGCTACTGGTTTATATACAAAGGAAACCGTACCCCCTGAACAGGGGGCTGGGTGAAAACCCCTGCCTACGCTTCTGCTTTAGCGCTTTGAATCTATCGAACTACGTGTAAAAGGTAGCCCCTATCTCCCTTAGCGGCTCGATTCGGCACTTCCTATACCCTCTCCGCTACTCTTAGCCGCTTTTGCAGCTATCGCAGCTTCTAGTTACAGCCTACAAGCTACGCTATACTCTATTAGGCGCCCCGAATCTATTAACTAGCTAATAACTACCTTTACTAAGGTCTTATATAGCTATATAGCTCGTTATAAGACGAGCTATAGATCCTGTTATAACTATATTTGTAACTCTTCCTAGGTTCTATACTTTAGTGGATCTTTATACTATACTACTAGGTATTCGATCGTTTCTTTACCCTCGCTATACTTATAGTATAGCGTAGTAATCTCTAGGACGTTTACCCTATTTAGGTACTCCTAGAGGCTAATGTCCCTGCTACGCGCCTAGGCGAGTAGGGAGCTCTAAGCCTTGCTTAGACCCTCGTGTCTCTTAAGGGCAAGGTCTGTAAATAGTTATATCGGGGGGTCCTTGTCTGCCAAGCGGTATATAGGTCTTCTTGCTCTTGTTACAAGCGTAGCGCGCCTCTCCTAGGCCGCTATCTCGCGCTCCTACTAGGCAAGTTCCACTACTCTATCTATATCGAGGGTCTTGTTCTTCAGCTTCCCTATCTTCTACTTTTGCTTGGCCTACTTGTTTGCTATAGCTACTATAGTTAGTGTATAAAAAAAACGCCTAACGGCCCTATATAGCCGGGTTTAGCATCGGACAACACCTGGAACAACTATCTATTACTAACGCAAATGCTAACTAAAACTAGTAAAAAGTAGATAGTTCGAGGATTTGGAGAAAGACGAATATAATGATCTAGATTAAAAATCAGTATACTAGCCTCTAGTAATATAAATAGCTCCGAAGGCCCGGGAGGTGTACACGAAGTGCATAAGGAGCGCAGTAGCATACGGAGCGGCGAGCTACCACGTCCTAACTGCGGTCGGCAAGGGGAGCGAGCTAAAGGGGATAGCCGAGAAGCTGGCGAAGGACTAGAGCAGGGGCCTCCGCGTAGTAGCAGGAGGCTATAGAACTACGCCAATTAGGTGCCTAGAGACGGAGGCCTAGGTCCTACCGGTAGACCTCTACCTGAACAAGCGGCTAGCCGACTTCGAAGCTAGGATATACAAACCACTCCTCTAGTTAGGGGAGGGACTAGGGCGCCCCCTAGTTATAGTAGCAAGCTTAATCTAGAAGGCGTATACTAAGCTATTTAGAAGGTTCTAAAAAAGGAGCAGGAGGACGTAAGGGAGGAAGCCTAGGCTAGGCCTATAGGGGCTAATAGCAGTCGAGAGAGTAGTAGCTATAGCAAACGAGTAGGCTAAGTAAAAGTAGAAGATAGGGAAGCTAAAGAACAAGACCCTCGATACGGATAGAGTAGTAGAACTCGCCTAGTAGGAGCGCGAGATAGCGGCCCGGGAGAGGCGCGCTACGCTTATAACGAGAGTAAGAAGACCTATATACCGCTTGGCAGATAAGGACCCCCTAATATAACTATTTATAGACCTTACCCTTAAGAGATATAAGGGTCTAAGCAAGGCTTAGAGCTCCCTACTCGCCTAGGCGCGTAGCAGGGACATTAGCCTTTAGGAGTACCTAAATAGGGTAAACGTCCTAGAGATTACTACGCTATACTACAAGTGTAGCAAGGGTAAAGAAACGATCGAACACCTAGTAGTATAGTATAAAGATCTACCGAAGTATAGAACCTAGGAAGAGTTACAAATATAGTTACAATAGGATCTGTAGCTCGTCTTACAACAAGCTATATAGCCGTATAAGAGCTTAGTAAAGGTAGTTATTAGCTAGTTAATAGATTCGGGGCGCCTAACGGAGTATAGCGTAGCTTGTAGGCTGCAACTAGAAGCTACGATAGCCGCGAAAGCGGCTAAGAGCAGCGGAGAGGGTGCAGGAAGTGCCGAATCGAGCCGCTAAGGGAGACAGGGGCTACCTTTTACACGTAGTATAATAGATTCAAAGCGCTAAAGTAGAAGCGTAGGCAGGGGTTTTTACCTGGCCCTCTGTTCAGGGGGTATAGTTTCCTTTGTATATAAACTAGTAGCAGGACCGGCGCGCTATAAGGCATATCGGAGTACGAATAAATAAATAATAATATAAATAGCTCTAATATACCTAAGTAGTAAATTTACTAAGATATTTACTAACTACTAGTTTAATCCTAGCTATCTTAGTATTGCTATATTATATTGCTTTTTTAAGTGTTATTCTAACTTTAGAAGTTCTTTAAGCTCTAGATACTAATTAACTATTTCTCTATTAAGTACTCCTTATAGGAATTTAATTAGGTTAAAGTTAACGAATATAGTAACTATTCTAATTCTATAAATTATATCTCTTTAAAGTAATCTATTAATAACCAATATATATTATTTATTCGTACTCCGATATACCTTATAGCGCGCCGGTCCTGCTACTAGTTTATATATAAAGGAAACCATACCCCCTAAACAGGGGGCCAGGTGAAAACCCCTACCTACGCTTCTGCTTTAGCGCTTTGAATCTATCGAACTACGTGTAAAAGGTAGCCTCTGTCTCCTTTAGCGGCTCGATTCGGCACTTCCTACACCCTCTCCGCTACTCTTAGCTGCTTTTATAGCTATTGTAGCTTCTAGTTATAGCCTATAAGCTACACTATACTCCGTTAGGCGCCCCGAATCTATTAACTAGCTAATAACTACCTTTACTAAGCTCTTATATAGCTATATAGCTTGTTATAAGACAAGCTATAGATCCTGTTGTAACTATATTTGTAACTCTTCCTAGATTCTATACTTCGGTAGATCTTTATACTATACTACTAGGTGTTCGAACGTTTCTTTACCCTTACTATACTTGTAGTATAGTATAGTAATCTCTAGGACGTTTACCCTATTTAGGTACTCCTAGAGGCCGATATCCCTACTACGCGCCTAGGCGAGCAGGGAGCTCTAAGCCTTACTTAGACCCTCGTACCTCTTAAGGGCAAGGTCTATAAATAGTTATATCAGGGGGTCCTTGTCTGCCAAGCGGTATATAGGTCTTCTTGCTCTTGTTACAAGCGTAGCGCGCCTCTCCTAGGCCGCTATCTTGCGCTTCTACTAGGTAAGTTCTACTACTCTATCCGTATTAAGGGTCTTATTCTTTAGCTTTCTTATCTTCTACTTTTACTTAGCCTACTTGTTTACTATAGCTACTACTCTTTTAACTGCTATTAGCCCCTATAGGCCTAGCCTAGGTTTCCTCCCTTACGTCCTCCCGCTCCTCTTCTAGAACCTCCTAAATAGCTTAGTATACGCCTTCTAGATTAAGCTCGCTACTATAACTAGGGGGCGCCCTAGTCCCTCCCCTAACTAAAGGAGTAGTTTATATATCCTAGCTTCGAAGTTAGCTAGCCGCTTGTTTAGGTAGAGGTTTACTAGTAGGACCTAGGCCTCTATCTCTAGGTACCTAATTAGCGTAGTTCTATAGCCTCCTACTACTATACGGAGGCCCCTACTCTAGTCCTTCGCTAGCTTCTTAGCTATCCCCTTTAGCTCGCTCCTTTTACCAACTATAGTTAGGATATAGTAGCTCGCTACTCTATATACTACTACGCTCCTTATATACTTTGTATATACCTTCTAGGCCTTTGTAAGGCTTAGGCCCTATGTCTTCGCCGCGATCCTCGTTAGCGCGAACTCCTAGGTAGCGAGCTTCTTCTTAACTACGCTATAGTGCGCTTACTATAAGAGCTTCTAGTCTAGCTAGACCCTAAGGAACCTAGCGGACTTAACTAGTTTAATATCTATATACCCGCTTCTATCTAGGAGGGCGAGCTTAGCTAGGTCTAGCTACTACCTTCGGTTCTTATTAAAGTATATTAGTTTGTACTTCTATACTACGAACGCTATTCCCTACGTTCCTACCTACTTTAAGCAGGTTCCCTACGCTCGCTCGAGTTAGCGGATGTTTATCTTAGCTAACTTTCTAAATACTAGTAGGTTTATATTATCGGCGAAGCCCGCTATACTAAGGTGTAGGTACTCTCTCCTTAGGTCCTTATATAGTAATACAATATATAAGATGAACAGGATAGGTAATAGGGGGGACCCCTAGGGCACCCTCGCTATAACTAGGATATCGTCTATTACCTTCCTATCGAAGTAGAGGATTGTAACCCTATCTATTAGCTATTCTTATACCTAAAGTACTATCTACTTTAGGTAGCTAAGCTCCTAAAGCGTAGCTAGTAGTCTAATATAGTTAACTATATTAAAGGCTCCGGTAATATCTAGTTATAGGAGGGATACTAAGGCGCCTTAGCGCTATACCTCCTAGACCTAGGCTATAACTAGTTAGACCACTAGCTTGGTCGATCTACTCGCCTAGTTACCTATCTACTTAGTAGGGAGTAGCCTATAGACCTTCGCCGCTACTATAATCCTTCTTACTACTATTGCCTCGATTACCTTCCCTATAGTCGGGAGTAGCGCAATAGGGTAGTACCCTCCTAGGGTATAGTATATATTAGGTGTCTTTCCTAGCTTCTATAGGACTACCGTCTTAGCTCTCTTAAACGTAGCTAGGAACTATACTAGCTATAGGCACCTTGTAGTTAGGGCCGTAAGGATCTAGCTTAGTAGTTAGCTATACGCCTTTAGGAATCCTATTAGGAGTATATCCTCCCCTAGGGCCTTCTA
>MU853450.1:46586-56831 GCA_033297235.1 Trichocladium antarcticum | reverse complement strand
ACCTACGTAACCTAGCCTACCTGTCCTCTAAAACCCTCTTTAAGCACCGACTACTAATGTACCTACGTGACCTAGCCTACCTATCCTCTAAAACCCTCTTTGAGCACCGACCACTAATGTACCTATACAACCTAGCCTACTGTAAAAACCACTCCTATACACCTTAGATCATATACCCCTTCCTCTATAACTTCGTATATAGTAGGATACATTAATACTAGTGTCTCTAAACCCTATAGTATACTACGCCTTTCTAGCTAGCTCGCAGGCTTACTATTAGGGACGCCTAGTAGCGAAGTTCACCTACGTTATATAGTACAAGGTTGCTAAGATGAAGAAGGTCTTTAAGAAGTCCTATAGCGAAGTCCCTAAGATCACTGACATTATTGCTACCAAGCGACATTACAAGCGGGAGATTACCTACTCCTTCTACTACAACTTCAATCCCTGCTCCTATATAGCGATCCAGGGCACTCTGCTTATAGAGCAGAAGATTATATATACTATCTAGTATAACTAAGGATTAAAGTTATAGTAGAAGGAGTAGGTAATCTCCCGCTTGTAATGTCGCTTAGTAGCAATGATATTAGTGATCTTAGGGACTTCGCTATAGGACTTCTTAAAGACCTTCTTTATCTTAGTAACCTCGTACTATATAACGTAGGTGAACTTCGCTGCTAGGCGTCCCTAATAGTAAGCCTACGTGCTAGCTAGAAAGGCGTAGTATACTATAGGGTTTAGAGACACTGGTGTTAATGTAACCTACTATATGCTTGCGCTATAAGGTACTTGGATCCCTAGCTAACTAGCTATACTAAGAACTTGACCGTATCCTTACCCTCCCCCTAGTAGCAAATCGTAAAGGTAGGATCCTTTACCCGGGGACCTAGGACCGAACAGGACCCTTATAACGTAACCCGGAAGTACTATATGTTAAGGCTATAGCTAACTGCCCCTCCTTAAGCTAATTATCTACCTACGTTATTTGAGCTACCTGTCGATAGGAACGGTGGATCCTAACTGCCGTTTCTAAGAATAGCGTTTGCCCTGCTAGCCTAGCGTATATTCCCGTAACACTAACTACAAGGCGGTGCTATAATATAAAGACCTCTGGTATATCTATATATAAGAATTGAATGTACGGAAGATCTAGGATTACAACCATTGATGTAGATTAGGTACCTTGTTTATATTAATTGAGTCGCTAGTTAGTGGGAGCAGTGGACCCTGATAACCTTGTCTAAGAATAGCGCTTGGTCTATAGGCGCTAGTACCTGATCCTGTAACATCAAGACCTCGAGTATATCTTTATAGACAAAAACAAACGTAAGTCTAGGATTATACCTATAGGTGTAGATTAAATAGAGTCTTTAATATTGTACCTATAGGAGTAGTTTAAAGCCTGCTTTCTTAGGCCGCGAGCATGTTCCCTATATCTTTTCTTCTTAAATAGGACCTCTTAGAACTCTTTTAAACTAAACTATACTTTAACCTAATATCTTCTTCCTTTCTTGCCTAAAGTCTACTAACCAACTAGACGAACTAGTTATATTTTCTATACTAATTAGTGTAATCTTAGCTTGCAATTGAACTTTATCTTCTATACTAATTGGTGAAATCTCGTTTTGCTATTGAACTACCTAAAACTACTAGAAAGCTATGGCAGACCTAATCAGAGGTTGCGGCAGAGGTCGCCCTTGCGGTATAAGCCGTAGGGGATAGTCTAGCGTAAATGCTAGGCGGAATAACTGGGCTAAGAAAGAAAAGCCTACCTCCTAGGCCGACCCGAGGGGTCTTAACTTCGACAACCGCCTATTTTTCCCCGAAACGCGCACCGTTAACAAGCTTATCCGTCTTGTAAGCCCTCCCGTTAATTAGTAGGTTATAAGGGAGACCTCTACGCTATATCTAAAATAGAAGCAAGTTTTCGAGAGATCCTTTATAACTAAGATAAGAATCCTGCTCTATATAGGGTACTATAATATCGCTAAACTCCTGAACTTCCTAGGTCTTAAGTAGTAGAAGACTAAAACGGATAGAACCTGCTATAAGGTCGAGGTCCCTACGTTTATTACATAGGATGAAGATTGTACCCTAAAGGTTACCGAAGCTGCCGCCAAACGTCTGCCAGGCCAGACCTTAGTATATATCCTAGAGGTTAACAATTAGTTACAGGCTAGGGACTACATTAGCATCCTTAACTACAAGTGTTCTTAACGCCTTACCTAGTATACTAACTACAAGAGTAAGTAATTCCGAATTATACCTATAGGTATAGTTTAAATACTAAACCTATTAGTATAATCCTAATCTATTGTTATTCTACACTAATAGGTGTAATTGCAATTGCTAACTCGATTATAGTTGCCGATATGTTCGGGCTACTTACGTTCTTTAAGTTAGGGAATAACGCTACCTTTTCTAAATGGATAGGGGCTATAGTAGATAGATATAGCAATATATTCAATAGTATCCCTAAATTGTTCAATAACTATAGAGCAGGGCCCCTCTTTAGAGGCATTGCTAAGGCCCTAAGGCCTATCCCCGTTTATACTATCCGATAGGGTAACTTATAGGACCCTAGCGTAACTACTAAAGAAGAAAAGCAGATAGTCGCGGTTACACTAACTTTTATTACGGGTTTTCTCGCCTACCTTAAGAACGTTACTATAGGCCCCGACGGCACTAGGGAACCTAGGTATACCTAATACCCCCTTAGAACGCTATACACTTATAGCGGATACTACGTCGACAACTAGCTCCGCGCTATCGTCTATTTCCTCTTCTTCCTATATTACCACCGGGGTAAATCTCACCTAGATAGAGACTAAGGCCCCGATAATAAGATAGTAATAGTAGTTTACGTCTTCCGGGCGACGGATTTAACTTCCCTACTTCTAAAAGAAATATATAGGAGTATTCTATAGAACGTCTAGAGTCTATAGTCCCTTAAGCTATTAACTATAACGGAGTAGATAAAGCTTAGGTCTACTACTAACAAACTTACTATTTATAAGAATAGCGAGTTTGCTTCTAGGATATATAAGCGTATAGTTATTACGCTTAGTACAATAGTATATAACTCCCTTAAGTGTAAAAACCTTAGTAAGGAAAAGTTAGCTAGTAACTATACCGCTCCTACTAAGGAGATAGATATCCTGCCTATAGATAGTACTGTCCTATAAGCGGTATTAAACAGTTTCTATAAAAACGGCAGGGATAGAAAGCCGCGGTTTAAGCTACCTATCTTAACGAAACTTAATACTAATATCGTTGACGAGTTCCCGATGTTTTTTAGTAGCGATAAATCCTTCGCCGACTTTATAGCTACGGAGGAGCTAATAGTCTAGTAGCTCGCCGAATAGACCTAGGAACTAGGCGAGTCCTAGGAAGACGCTAAGGCCAGGGTTATATCGGATATAAAGCGTAGCTTTGCTATTAAGGACATCTTAACCAGGTTGTACCTATTTAGCAACGACCCTACTAAACCTAACCAGGTGCTGCTATAGGAGGGGCTTATGCTACTAGGGTAGGCTAAGTTGTATAAGCTAGTAGCGGAAGATCCCGATAACCAATTAGGTCTAACCTTTAAGCGCAACTATACCGCTTTAAAGAAGACCTACGCCTAGGCGTAGTAGGATCTAGGTGGAGATGCGGGCAAGTATACTCTCCCCTATTAACTTGTTAGTAAGTTAATTATTTAGGATTGCACCTATAGGTATAGTTTATTTGATAGTATTAAACTATACCTATAGGTATAATCCTAACTCTTGTTTATCTATACTAATTAGTACAATCCTGATCTATGTTCAATTGCTAACTGCTACTAGACGTATATATTATTAACTAGCTAGAAAACACCCCCTTGAAGTTATAGCTATATATAAATAAGGTTAGCACTAGCAAGACTTTTATATACTTCCTATCGATTATAATAGCTATTAAATAGCTAGAGAAGGAGCATGAATGTAGCAATAAGGTCTATACTAAGCCTACTCTTATCCTAATGCCTACGTTATTGCTTACCTAGATATTTAACAAGGTATATAAAAACTTCCCGTCTCTTAAGTTCAAGGTATTTTATAGCAATGCTAGGAACATTAGTACTAAGGATCCGAGATACGAAGCGACTATTACGACTTTGTAGCTCGATAACCTTATATACTAATAGTACAAGGAGCGCCGCAACCCCTAGACAGTAGCTAACGTAGTCCTGTTATCTTATATAACGATAGCGAGACGCTGTATAAAGACCGTATAGAATTCCTACAATACTTACTAGTATAATGGTCCTTAGTAGTTGGATGTTTTAGTACCGAGAAAAGATAATGACGAACCTATCACCGTTAGCTAAGATAATAACGGAGAGGGCGCTAGTATAGTAGCACTAGAAGATCAAGAAGATTCCGACTATAATATACCGTTAGATACGGACTCGGTCGCTTTAGAACGTAATAACTATAGTTTAGGGTAAGTCCTATCTATACTAAATTACACTAATAGGTATAGTTTATAATATTTAATAACTATACCTATTAGTATTATTTAAACTTTATACTAACTTTCTACTTAGGCTTGTTACTACTGCTAGTTAAGGTAAAGGACGCGCTATAGGTAAGGCGGGACCGATTAAGAAATATATAACCTACGTGCTTAGTCTCGCTAAAGAAATTCGGTTCCGCTTTAGAACCGTTATTACTAATAAAGCGTCTACCCTTTGAAACGTATACGGCCAGACCTAGAGATTAGTATACCTAATTCCTAAAAGGAACATCAGGTTTCTAATAGCTACGCTAGTATAAAACCGAATTACGGATTAGCTTATATATATAAGACTAGTATACTATACAAGCGATCTAGTGTTACTGTTTGTCTTGCTAGTAGATAGAGATTTTTCGGAGCTAATGTACCTATCTTTTTAGCCATTATATAAAGCAGGGTACTACAACCTAATAACTAAGTTTAGTAGTAACAAAGACTACTATATTGCTACTTTATAGTACTTCTATAAGACCCTTGGTTTCAAATGGTAGTTTCTAGTACCTACAGCGCAGGTTTGTATCGACAAGGGGCGTGAGCTTAGCGCTAGGACTACTAAGGTTATAAGATATAACTAGGTGTTTGTCCTTAACCAAGGTATAAATACCTAGCTTGTCCTGCCTAATAGATAGTCTGTCTACCTATAAGACGGCATCCCCCCTATAGAGATTATTAATATATAGTTAGTATACTATAAAGACTATAAAAAGGTTATTAACAAGACTAATAATATCCTAAGAAATATTATATTGACGCTCCTGGACAATGTAATATCCAACTAGCTAAACGAGATAGACCTCTTGGCGGATAATAAGCTAAAGGATAAGAACGTAGCCTTAAGCCTAGGTCTTGTCCGTACCCTTTAGTTCCTTACGTAGTCCCTGATATTATAGAATATAATGTATTAGGAAGACGAAATTACTGCTATATCTAACAAAGACTAGAACAAAATAGCAGAGCAAAAGAAGATAGCTAATTACGGGACAAGGCTTAGGAGCCTGCACTAGACATCGCGGCAGGCCTAGAAACGGTAGCTTAACTAGGAAGAGCAGGTAGCTAGCCTAGGTTCGGAACTAGTAGACCGTATTATCTACAAGTACATAGATAGTAGTCTATCCTAGTTATACACGACCCTTAACAACAACCCTTCCTATATTCCCCCCTCTAACCGCGTAGCTATAGTATATTTCGGCATTGCGGAATCGCCTCTCTTTGCCTTTATCCTTTATAAATACTTGTTAGAGAAAGAGGTAGGCAAGTAGGTGCTAGTTGTAATAAACTCTCCCTAGATGTAACAGTAAGTATTAGCCTAACTTTACTTGATATTGTTTGTATACTGCTAACTTACTATAGACTGCTAGTTACAGTCCTAAGAAAGGCTAGCTTTTCAGTCTCCTCTATTAGATCTAGTATAGGTTTGTATAAACGTAAGAACATAATAAAGGACTAGAATTCTACTAATAGTAAGGTCGATGTTCTAGTCCTTAACTCCTCTATATCTAGTATAGGACTTAACTACTATATAGAATGCTTGGTTAGTATTAGCCTATACTTTATATAGAACGTCTCTACTATCCTTTAATTCATTGGTCGACTAATGCGCATTAGGCAGAAGCAGGGAGTCAAGTAGTACCTACCTACTATCAATAGCACCATCGTAGAATAGGGTAAGGAACGGCGACTTCGCAAGGTAAGCTTATACTAGAATTGTACCTATTGGTGTAGTTTAAATATATAGAATTGTACCTATTAGTATAGTTTAAATATATTGAAACTACACTAATAGGTGTAATCCTAGACCCTATTTATTATTACACTAATTAGTGTATTATTAATATACTAACTATTATATAGTAGGCCTACGAAGTCGCAGCGTATATCCGTATTAACGATAATATAGAACCGAAGCTTCGCTAACTCTTTGCGTATAAGGCCGCGCGTATTACGTTTGCGTCGCCCTTTAATCGATTTACGTAGGTAGTTAAGCCTCCCTAGTTAGTAGCTAATTACTCTTTAGAACGCGCTAGACGCATCGGGCAGTTCTATACCCGCCTAGTCTATCTTATTATAACCAACCCGCTCGATATAGAGGAAGAGGGTATATAGGCAAAGTAGGAGTTATTAGTCCTCTATACTGATATTATCGGGTTAGCCTTCCTAGAAAAGCACTATACTAAGGAGACGGATAGTAAGGGTAAGGAGATCTACCGGCCTATTAATCTTAAGGAGGATATTACCTAGGAAATAGTGTTCGAGCTGTTCCTAGATATTAAGACTAACTTCTAGAGGCTAATAGCCGCCTATTGTACTATACCTATTAGTAAGCCGGAGAGGGACTATAAGGCTTTTGTCTAGAGGGGTAAGGATATAGACCCTAATCCCCTAATACCTAGGAAGACGCCTAGGAAGAAATTAGTAGAACGTCCTTCGTTTACTAAGGAGTAGACTAACGACAAGACTATTAAAGATAAGAAGTCTGCTTAGGTAGAGGACGGTCTTAGTGCCGTTAATACTAAGGCTAAAGCTAAGGCTAAAGCTAAGGACGAGACTAAAGGGGTTCCTGCTTTAGTTATAGACGGTGTCGGTAGTGTTAATGTAGGCCTAGAGGGTTAGGCCGATATTAATAAGGTTACTGCTTTGGAGGAGGGTAGCGCTAAGGTTAATACCGGCCCTAAGGAATAGGGTAACCTTAATACGGGTTCGGCTGCTTTAGGGGAGGATAGTAGTTCGGCTACTATAGAGGCCGGTAGTAGTAAGGTTAATACCGGCCCTAAGGACTAGGGTAACCTTAGTAAGGGTTTGGCTAGGGAGGAAGAGGACGATGCTAGTAAGGGTCCCTCGAATAGGTAATCTTCTACTAAGCGCAAGAGGGTTAGTAAGGAGAGCGATAATAAGGATTATATTCCCTCGCCCCAAAAGGGCAAGAAGGCTAAGCTGGCCCTACGTAAGAAGGCTACGCCTATAGCGAGTAGAGCCGAGCCTAAGAAGTCCTAAATGGACAAGGGTAGGTACGTATTGGTTTTCGGGAGGAATTATAGCTAGGTAGTAGATACTGTTAATAGAGTATATATATTGCTTCAACCCTGGGATTACACTAATTGGTGTTAATTTAAATGTTATACCTATAGGTATAATATAACTTGAAATGTTTAAGTTACGAAGGTACCTATATCTACGCGGGCAATCCGCCCTACTTACCCCTCCTTTTCGAATGTCCTATACTAAGTCTTGCTAGTGTATCTAAAGTGCCCTATAATCTAGTGTTCTAGGGTACCTATACCTACGCGGGGAATCTGCCCTACTTACCCCTCCTTTTCGAATGTCCTATACTAAGTCTTACCAGCGTATCTAAAGTACCTTGTAATCTAGTGTTCTAGGGTACCTATACCCGCGCGGGGAATCTGCCCTACTTACCCCTCCTCTTTAAATATCCTGTAACTTGTTTTACCAACATATCTGAAATGCCCTAAAATCTAGTGTTTTAGGGTACCTATATATTACTCGAATCGGGTTTGTTTTAAATTCCACACCTATAGGTGTAATATAACATTTAAACGCTTTTAACTATAGGTCTAAAAGTTTTAGCGTTATAGTATACCCGAGGCTATATTTTCTGGCGTGCAAAGGTAATATTTGCTGGTAAATTTAGAGTGCCCTAGACTCTAGTTTGTTAGGGCACCTATACGGCCTTAGTAGCAGTTAGAGTTACTAGACCCTAGTACGCTTCCCTGTCTATTATAACCTTGGTTAGGGCCTCCTCCTATAGGGTGATGTCCTGGTCAACTACTATATAGTCGCTGTTAGGATGGCGCTCGCCTGTGACGGTCTTGACTAGGATATAGTACGGGAGGCCGATCTTAGCCTTAGGGAGACCGCCGGCGTTAGAAGCAATAGCTAGGATGCCGCGTAGCTAGGCCTTAGTCACGACAATACCCTAGGCCTCCTCCTATAGGGTAATGTCCTAGTTAACTACTATATAGTTACTATTAGGATAGCGCTCGCCCGTGACGGTCTTAACCAGGATATAGTATAGGAGGCCGATCTTAGCTTTAGGGAGACCGCCGGCGTTAGAAGCAATAGCTAGGATACTACGTAGCTAGGCCTTAGTCACGACAATACCCTAGGCCTTAAGCTATAGCGAGGGGCCTTAGAGGACTCTTTAGAAGAACGTTCTATATTAATATACTATACCTATTGGTGAAATCCCAAGTCTTACTCTACTTCTATTTATAAGTTCGCCTATACGCCGTTATCTTACAATGCTATATCTATTGCTGCAATTCCAACCTAACCTGCCGTTTTACAATCTAGAGAACTACTTGTCTAACTCCTTATAGCTTATCCCCCGCTTAATCACCTTGTAATTCTTTAGGCCAGGTGTATTTCCAGCCTCTATAAGGGCCGCGAACTTTAAACCCTAATCCTTTACCTTGCCTATAGACTAATTAATAGAAAGGTTATAATTATCTAGTATCTAGTTGTTATAGGGGGGGATACTCTTGATCGCGCTAACTACATCCTGCACTAAGAATTTTCCTAGCTCCTGCCGCTACTAGACCGTCTTAAAAACAGCGTTCCTTAGGATTTCGCAAAGGAAGATCTATTAGAAAACACAAATCCTATCTAGCACGTTGCTAGTATCGTCTATTATAGCCTACTAGCGTCTAAGGACTATAAATTCATCTTCCTATAGCCTGTCGCCCTTAAGACGGGAGAGGGTTAACGAAAACTATATGATTCTCCTGATCAAACCCCTTGCTTTGTGGCTCTTAGTGAAGGAAAGCAAGGATATCTTACTGGGGTAGGGCAGAATCCACCGTGTAAGGAGAACAAGCGAATATAGTTAGGACAACTATGTTTCTGCTATAGCGTTACTAAAGGTGTTTGTAATTATGCTATAGATACGCTAAGTTATAACTTAGAAGTTATAGGCGGACTAACCTTAGCGCTTCTGCCTATCCTACTACTTAAATAGAAACTTAATAAGCTATGGTAGGTCTGGCCTTAGGATCCGGTTACTTAAAACGAAGTAAGGACTAGTAACAATTAAGTCGCTAGCGACTTGGTCGAAGAAGAGTAGCTTCATCGCGTCCTAGGTAAAGTTCGGTAGGTTATTAGCAGGATGGTTGCCTATAGCAGTCGGGATAATTTCTAGGTACTTGACGTTTTGCTTATAGACTTCCTACTAGATATTAAGATCGAATTGCCAGAGTATAAGATAGTAGAGGTAGTCTAGCTATACTAGCTACTTAGGCTCGTTCTATAGTAGGTTATACTCCTCGAACTATAACTACGCCTAGAAAAGTTGGAACTAGGCGTTACGGACTTCGCGGATAGCCTTCTACCGCCTCTATATATATAGTGTGACGGCCGAGTCTAGGACTTGGCCGCATCGTTTCTCAAGTATGTCGGCCGAGTCCAGGACTCGGCCAACACTCTATTTTAGGACATTTGCTTTAGTAGCCGAGTCCCTCTGTAAAAAAGGACGCTAGTCGCTTTAGTAGGCCGAGTCCCTCTATAATTCAATTACACTATTGACACGGTTCATTTTGGTACCCCTGTACTACACTCCTACTACGCCTATTTTGGATGCTCGCATCTAGACCCGCTAGGATGCGAGTATCTAAAATCCACCTACTATTTTGGATACTTGTATCTAGAACCCGACGATGTAGTACCCCCCCCCCCTTCGATTTTGGATGCTTG
>MU853450.1:31673-46089 GCA_033297235.1 Trichocladium antarcticum | reverse complement strand
CTTGTATCTAGAGCCTAAGCTAACGATGCTATATACAGACCCTAACGATATAGGACCTAGACCCTGTCTCTATTTTAGATACTTGCATCTAGAGCCTAAGCTAACGATACTATATATAGACCCTAACGATATAGGACCTAGACCCCGTCTCTATTTTAGATACTCGTATCTAGAGCCGGGCTGACGATGCTATATACAGACCCTAACGATATAGTACCTAGACCCCGACTCTATTTTAGATACTTGTATCTAGAGCCCCTCTTAATTAACTATATAACTACCCCCTCTATACCCTAAAAAAATTTCCGTTTGTAGATTTAGTTATTTGTACTAAGGCAAAATATTTTAGATACTTGTATCTAGAACTATAACATTTCTTAGGAGGATACTCGTATATAGACCTAACTTAGTTAAGGGTGCTTACATCTAGACCTCTGCTGACGATACTCGTATATAGACCCTGCCTCTATTTTGGATGCTTGTATCCAGACCCGACCTGACGATACTTATATCTAGAGCCTATTTCAATTAACAATGCTAGCCTACCCTATCTTTATTTTAGATGCTTGTATCTAGACCCTGTCTTAACTTACTATATAGCCCGCCTTTATTTTAGATACTTGCATCTAGACCTAAGGTAACGATGCTTGTATATAAACCTTGCCTCTATTTTAGATGCTTGTATCCAGACTCGAGGTAACGATGCTCGCATATAGACCCTGCCTCTATTTTAGATGCTTGTATCCTGACCCGACCTGACGATACTAGCATCTAGACCTAACCTAACTATACTAGTATCTAGACCTAAGGTAACGATACTCTTATTTAGACCTGAGCTAACGATGCTATATCCTAACCTAAGGTAACGATGCTAGTATATAGACCCAAGTAGACGATACTTATATATAGACCCCGACTTAATTTTAGATACTTGTATCTAGACCCTGTCTCAATTTACTATATATCTACCCTATTAGTACCCTCTAAAAATTTCTATATTATAGATTTGTTTATTTGCACTAAGTTAAAATATTTTAGATGCTCGTATCCTAGATCTACTATATTTCTAAGGAGGATACTCCTATCTATACCTATTACAATAACTCTATAGGCGTAGTAGAGTTTTAGTAGTTAGGGCCTATAATGTGAGTAGTATACTTAACCCTATGCCGACGTTGCCGATAGCGACACCTATATATAGGAGGTTCTTTAGCTAGAACTTAATAGTCGACTTAACCTTAGTGATCTTACTACTAAGGTCGTCGGCGTGCGAGACTAGGGTAGGGAGCTTAACCGTCGACTTGACCTTGGTGATCTTACTACTAAGGTCGTCGGCGTACGAGACCGGGGTAGGGACCTTGCTAGCTATAGATAGAAAGAAGAGTTAGCTACTACTATTAGGTACGTACATTCGAGGGATCTGCTTGATCAGGGTCTCGGAGGTAACGAAGGCTTCGTACTTACGGGCAAGCTTCTTATTCTTGTTAAGCTTCTTCAGATCGTTAGCGCTTATAGCATCGATACCGCCGTACTTCGTACGATTAATATCGAACTAGTTACTAAGAATATAGATGCTTATATTCAGGCGGGGAACAGTAGGTAGCTTAACGGTACTAGAGAAACGCTTGTTACGCTTAGGTTTATAGTTCTTAAGGCTTATCGATATCGAACTAGTTACTAAGAATGTAGATGCTTATATTCGGGCGGGGAACAGTAGGCAGCTTGACGGTACTAGAGAAACGCTTGTTACGCTAGGGGTTATAGTTCTTAAGGCTTATTAATATCGAACTGGTTACTAAGAATGCAGATGCTTATATTCGGGCAGGGAACAGTAGGTAGCTTGCTTCTCTAGAGCATCGCTTATTACGCTAGGGGTTATAGCTCTTAAGGCCGATCTTAAGGAAGTTACGCCTCTTAGTATTGTTACTATAGTCTCGGGCGAGGAACGGTTAGTAGCTTAACGGTACTAGAGAATCGTATATTACGCTAGGGGTTATAGCTCTTAAGGGCGATCTAGAGGAAGCTACGCCTCTTAGTGTTGTTGCTATAGTCTAGGACCTTAGCTACGTTCTAGTGTACACTAGCTACGAGAGGGTCAGTTTATAGTCACGCTAGGGTTATAGGCCTCTTGGTGTTGTTGCTATAGTCTAGGACCTTAGCTACGTTCTGGCGTACACTGGCTGCGAGAGGGCCAGTTTGGGATCACCTAGGGTTATAGTTCTTAAGGCTGATCTAGAGCCTTTGCGGGTATTAGCTATTGTCTTAGCCAGGGAATAGTTAGTAGCTTAACGATACTAGAGAAACCCTTGTTACGCTAGGGGTTATAGTTCTTAAGGACGGTCCCTAGGAACTTACACCTCTTAGTGTTGTTACTATAGTCAAGGACCTTAGCTACGTTCTAGCGTATACCGGCTACGAGAGGGCCAGTTTAGGATCACGCTAGGGTTATAGTTCTTAAGGCTAATCTGGAGCCTTTGCGGGTATTAGCTATTAACTCGGCTTAGGAACAGTTAGTAGCTTAACGGTGCTAGAGAAACCCTTGTTACACTAGGGGTTATAGTTCTTAAGGACGGTCCCTAGGAACTTACGCCTCTTAGTGTTGTTACTATAGTTAAGGATCTTAGCTACGTTCTAGCGTATACTAGCTACGAGAGGGTTAGTATAGGCATTGAGATTGCGTAGATAGAGGTTGTTATTACGTACCGACAGTAGCCTCAAATAACGATATTGCCGTCTTAATTAAGGGTGCTTATATCTAGACCGCTTAGGATACAAGCATCCAAAATCAACCCTCTATTTTAGATACGAGCATCTAGAACCTAATCTAGACCCCGCTTTAATTGACGATGCTAACCTACCCTGCCTTAATTAAGGGTGCCTATATCCCGACCTTAGGATATAAGCATCTAAAATCTTACCCTCTATTTTAGATACTTATATCTAGAACCCAATCTAGACCCTGCCTTAATACTAACCTACCTGGCCTCTATTTTAGATGCTCGTATCTAGAACCCGATCCAGACCCCGCCTTAATTTTAGATACTTGTATCCTCTAATATAATATATATATCTTATTATTAGCAAAGCAATCTAACCTAATACTAGCAACTAAATAACATCCTACTCTTTGTCTTAGCCCTCCTAACTGTCACCCCTCCTAAGCACTATACTATATCCTACCACCTATCTTAGCTATTACTCTTCCTCTAACAGACCTATCTTCTCTATAGTTAGCGCTAGTACCAAGCTTATATTAATAGCTTAGGTCCTGTCTACCAAGGTTACTAAGGCCCTTATCTATCTATATATAGCGCTTCCCTTCTAGCTAAACAGCTCCCCTGCCCTATCCTTATACGCCGCCTTAGCTAGGCCTCCTAGTTCCTTAATCGCCTCTACCTATATATTAAAATGCCTCGTTAATATATAACTAGTTAAGTCCTTAGGCCACTGTTTATAGGGGCATTGGCTATACGCTACCGAAGGTTCCTCCTAGGCTATAGGCACTAGGCACGTCCAATATACCCCTACGCCTAGCGACGGCTTAGTATACTTACTATCGTTAATCTTCTTAGCGAGGTCTTCCTCAGGGCCTATATCATTATATAATCGTAGGTAATAGGTCTTCTCCTACCGCCTTATTACGTAGTAGTAGATATAGATCTTGTCGCTTGACTTTTGGACGACGAAGTTATAGTACTTTTTCAATATAATGTAATTGTCGTTGGCCAAGCGGGGTTACCCTAGCCCCCTCGGCTCTTAGCTAACGCTTGCTAGTCGTTACACTAATAGTGTCAGTACGGCTATAGGTGCTTGTTAAGGCCCTGGCTATCGTTATACTAAGCCTACTATATCCCTACCTCTTTCCTAAGTCACTACTAGCGTTAGACTAGAGTTAAAGCCCCTAGCGCTCGGGACCTTTACCTTAGGCGTTAGACTAGAGTAGAAGCCCCTGGCGCTCGGGGCCTTTACCTTGGGCGTTAGACTAGAGTAGAAGCCCCTAGCGCTTGGGACCTTCACCTTAGGCGTTAGACTAGAGTAGAAGCCCCTGGCGCTTAGGGCCGTTACTACCCTCGATAAGGTTGCTATCGGTCTGGGCTTGCTGGTCAGCCTCTATAGTGTCGTTATACCTATAGTCCTATATATCGATGTTATTCTATCGCTTAGGGAGCTAGTAGCGGGGGGGGGTATCGAATTGTTAATAGTGTCCTTGCTAGGCGTATAAACGTTACATCTATTATCACCTAGCCTATAGGGGCTCCTCTTACTATTAAGGTAGTATATAATAGTGTCTTTCTAGCACGCTATACTATAGTAGGCCCTAAGCTCAGGCTCGATACCCTAGGAGGTTAGCAGCACCCTGGTTATAGGGCTACTATCCTACCCGGCACGCCTAAATATCTAGACCAGGTCCATCAGGCTCCTTAGGTTCTAGTATACTATAAGGACCACGTTCTTAAGGTCTAGGCCTAGACTAAGAGCATACGTAGCAACTATGATCCCGCTATCCCTAACCTAGGCCGTAAACATCTTAGCCCTCTGTCGAGTGCTACGGTCCTAGGTATAGTAGAACGGCCACCTATATATTACCGATAGTAACGTCCCGTTGTCAATAGTGTCTATATATACTAGGGCCTTTTGCTTATACGTAGTGTTTAGCTACCTATATAGCTCCTTTGTTATTGTATCTAGGTTAGAGGTTGCCCTCTACTCGAAGCGTATGTTACGCAGGGTCGTATCTACGCGTATTGTTTATATTAGCTCTAGGTCGAGCTTTATAATATCTATAAATTTGCGCTCTAGCGCTATAGGGAGGGTTCTAGTTATAAACAGTTATATACTACTTATTTTATCTATACTTGACTTTATTATATTGTACCCTTTAGCCCGGAAGCCCTTTAAAGCTAGTACCTCCTGTGCTTCGTCCAGTACGACCCTGTCGATCCGAAACTTTAACGTTTAGCAGTTAATAAAAAAGTCCTATCTATAGCTTAGTAGCCCCTTTAGCGTAACTAGCACTATACTATAAGAGCGCTTAGGCTTAGCCCCCTCCTATACCGTAGCCTTAATATTCTACTTATATAGCCTCCGTACTATATTATATAGCAGAGCTCTTAGTAGTTAGATTATTACTATTAGGCTATTAGGCTAGCTATACGCTAGGAGAGTATACGTAATCGTCTTACCCCCCCCTATACCTGCTACGTATAGCACTTCGCCCCCTATACCTAGGGTATCTAGCACCTGCTTCTAGTACTTACGGAGCTTAACGTCCGCCCGATAGTATATATCCCGTAGTATCCTATTTGTCACGGGTCTAGCCGTGACATATGGCCGTATGGCCATTGTGGAGCGGTTGTACGATGTAGGGCCTGTAGAGCCTGCAGTGTATGTGGAGCCCGCCGCAGGGCATATCCCTGGCGGGCTACACCCACTATCTTGAGTTCCTCGTACAACTATATCGAATATATACGTACCCTAACATTGGGCATTTACTACCTGTAATAGTTGGTTGTACCTTCTGTTCGTGTGCGCAGACCTTCGTCGATTGATTACGACGAATTTGCGTTGCGCGAACCAACCGAAATCACAATTCGACCGCCCCGAACCTAAGAAACCAACAAGATAGTCGGTCCCGAAACGATAAGATAGTCCGAAACCCGAACCTAAGAAACCGAACCCCCGAACCTAAGAAACCGAACCCCCGAACCTAAGAACCTAAACCTAAGAAACCCGAACAAAGAAGATAACGAGCACTATAGACGTTAACGTAAGCTCCGCGGCCTAGGTGCCTATTCCTATTAAGGATATACGTAGCGAGGCCGCTATAGCCCTAAAGGAAGAGGTATACCCGAAACTAAAGGGTTATTTCGAAGGATACTACAGGCTGTTTATAGGTAATAACCTCCTGCTTAAAGCGCTTAAGAGAGCTAGAAAGGACAATACGATAGAGAGGATAATAGTAAACCTTACTAAATATATCCTTAGGGGCGCGACCGAGGAAATCTAGAGATAGATAGTTAGGGCGAATAAAGTAAACGAGAAGGCTGTAGTACTATAAGCAGAGAATAACGTTTTGACGAGGCTGATCGAGTCCGGGAAGCTAGGTGGCGGCGGCGGCGCTAGGGAGGGCAGTATGCTATACGCCTCTGCGTTCTTAGGCTCCGAGCAGGACTTAGCGAAGCGAACTATACAATTTAGAATATAGAAGACGCTGATTACGGCGCGATAGGCCGTACGGCCGCTAGAATACGCGACTGAGAAAGCGAAGATCCTTTACGTAGCTTCGCTACTAGAGGGAATCGTAGCTATAGGAATTAGCAACTATATCGATACTATTATTGCGAATCTAGGCGATAAGTAAGCCTAGGTATAGATAACTACTAACGAGTTTATTAAGTTCCTTTCTAAGAAGTATATAACGATAGATCTAGTAGCTAACGTAGAGAATAAGCTATATAAGATAGCGTAGAAGGATAAGTATATAAAGTTTATAGACTTTATTATAGAGTTCTCGAACCTCTATGACCTAAGTAACTAGGATAACGCTACCTACGTACGCGCGCTAAGAGAGAAGCTTTCGAAGCCGATGTAGGACCTGATCCTACCGTAGATGAACCTCCTAGCCTAGGATAACTTCTAGGGATAGGTTACTATAGCCTAAGCCTAGGCTAATAACCTTAAAATAGAGGAACACTTAAAGAAGGCTAACGAGCTAAACCACTATAATAGCTACAATACTAAGAAGGAAGGTAAGGACCTAAACGCTATAGACGTTGACCGGGTAACTACTACCGAGGATAAGGCGACTATCTTACAACTCTCTAACTTAGAGAGGGAGTAGTATATAGCTATAGGTCTCTGTTTCTTCTATAGTATAAGGGGCTATATTACGGCGAAATATATAGAGAAAGGCAAGTAAGCCTAGAATAACCTAGGCGCTAGAGGTAGAGGGTAGCGGGGCGGCTGCGGTAACTACGGCGGATTCGGCAACAACGGCGGATTCGGCAATAACGGCGGATTCGGCAACAATGGCGGATTCGGTAACAACGGCGGATTCGGTAACAACAGCGGCCCGAACTAGAACAATAATAGCGGCCTGAACTAGAATAACAATAATAGCGGATTCGGAGGCGGCGGAGGCTGCGGCGGCGGCGGATACCTGTATCGACAGAACAATAACAACTAGAACTTTAGCAATAACAACCAGAACTTCGGCAATAATAGCGGAGGCGGCTACAGCGTGTACCGCGTACGATTTATAGACTAAGGCTACGTTCTAGGAGAAGTCGGTTACGATAATACTAAGTACTACGAACCTAAATAGAGTACGGAAGACCTAGAATAGTAACAATAGCACTAGGGAAATGCCTAGCCTCTACGCGAAGACGCGCGTAGGGGCACGGAGGCTATTACAGGGGAGGTAGTAGCGATTTAGTTATTAGCGCTATTGGTCAGACAGCTAATTCAATCCTATTATCCTCCTATATTATAATAAGTAAGCGTAAGATAGCGTATATAGCGCTTGTAGATTTAGGCTATATAGGTCTCGCCTTTATAGACTTTAGTTTCGCGGTATATAATAATATACTACTAAGTAGACTAGAAACAAGGAAGCTACTTTACTTGGCTGATAGTGTACTGAAGTTATAGATCGAATAGAGTATAGTGCTAGAACTAAAGATCGGCTAGTATAGGGAGAAGCTTCGGTTCTTTATTACTATACTAGCGAAAGATAATCCGATTATTCTAGGCCTCCTATAGCTAAGAAGATACGACCTAACAATCAACTAGGCGGACCTAAAGCTTACGTTTAGGGAGCGTTACTAAGAGCAACGTTACTTACTAGAATATACAACCGAGCTAACGGTACTGTAAGCGAAGCCTATAACTATAGAACCTACGACCGCGGAACCTACAACTGTAAAAAATATAGCGAAATACTAAGCATTAGTCGAGGAAGTCCCGGATAAGGGAGAACTAGAGGATAGGGAGTATAACCGGAGTCTAGAGAACCTACTAAAGAAGAGGAAGAGAAGGTTATCCCTATTGTAACGCTATTAGAGAGCGCTTAAGAACGGACCGTAGTAGACCTTATCTCTACTAGGATCGAGAGCGGTAGTTATTCCAAATAAGCTTATAAGAAGGCTATAACTAGCGAAGAAGGTGAACGGGCGTAGGTACCTATAGGCGCTGCTACTACTAAAACGACTCCCGAAGCTACTACCGCGTAACGAGGCGATTAATAAAAACAACATTAAGATACTAAACGCGCTAAACTTTATGCTTTTCTGCTACTAGAAGGGCGTAACGGTAATACGTATAACGGTCGACTAACTAGAACAAGCAATACTAAATAAGAAGAAGGATAAGGAGAGGGCTGCGCTTTACGCCCTACTAGACGACTTTTACAAGCGGATGTTAAACCGCGAAGGCTCGCTAGAGGACTATACTTCGGTACTCCTAGAACGGCACTATAAGTTCGTAAACGCCCTCTAGAGCGACGTAGAGACGATTTATAGGATTATAGAGGAGGACGCTTGGAAATTCTTCGAGAAGAGTAACAAACCCTAGCTAACGGTAGCGGATATCTTAAAACGCCTACTAGCGGAGTATCGCAATACGTTCGAGACTTTTCTTCCCTAGGAGGCGGATACGCTACTACCGTATAGATTATACAACTATAAAATCGAGCTAATACTAGGAAGTAAGCTACTGTTCTTAAGGAATAGACCGTTCTTACTAATAGAACTGCGCGTAGTTAAGCGCTAGCTAGATAACTACCTGACGAAAGGCTTTATCTAACTATTAAAATCAAGTATAGGAGCGCCTTTACTACTTGCCTAGAAGCTAGGAGGAGGAGTACGGATTTACGCTAACTTCCAAGGTCTGAACAACGTTTCGATAAAGAGTCAATATCTAATACCACTGATCAAGGAGACACTTGATTCTATCTACAAAGCGCGGATCTTTACGAAGCTGGATGTTATTGCGGCGTTCAATAGAGTCCGAGTAGCGGAAGGCTACGAATGGTTAATAGCGTTTGTAACACGATTTAGCCTCTACGAATCGCTAGTTACACCGTTTGGGCTATAGGGAGCGCCCGCTACGTTTTAGCACTATATTAACAACACGCTATACGATATGCTAGACGTATATACTATAGGTTACTTAGATAATATACTAATCTACTCTACGAATATAGCAGACTATATTAAACAGGTAAAGGAGGTGCTAAAGAGACTGCACTAGGCGGGCCTCTAGGTCGATATTAATAAGTACGAATTCTATACTATAAGAACGAAATACCTGGGCCTGATTATTATACCGGGCGGTATCGATATAGACAAAGAGAAGGTAGCGGCGATCGCATCTTAGGAGCCGCTAACGACGAGACAGCAGTTACAACGCTTCCTAGGCTTCGCGAACTTCTACCGGCGATTTATTAAGAACTTCTTAGGAGTAGCGAGGCTACTTTATAACTTAACGAAGAAAACAACGAGCTAGGAATAGAGTAGACTATACTAATCTGCTTTCGAACAACTAAAAATATACTTTTCGATAGTACTAGCGCTAAGGATCTACAACTAGGACAAGCCTGTAGTTGTCGAAACTAACGCTTTAGACTAGTTAGCAGGCGGAACGCTACTATAACAAGACGATAATAGTAACTAGTACCTAGTAGCCTACTTTAGCACGAAGTACTTAGTATAGGAATGTAATTACAATATCTATAATAAGGAGCTATTGGCGGTAATTAAGGTACTAGAGGAATAGCAACTAGAACTAGAGGGAGCAAACGGCCGGTTTAACATTATCACAGACTATAAGAACCTTTAGACCTTCGTAACGACAAAGCAACTGTCCCTAAGGCATATACGGTAGTCCGAATTCCTATCACGATTTAACTTCCGTATTATCTACTGGCCGGGATTAGTAAACGCGATGCTAGATACGCTAAGCCGCAAGCTAGAATATATACTATAGGGCGTAGAGGATAACCGACTCTAGAACTGTAAGAGGCTACTAATCGACCCCGACCGGTTCGATCCAGAGACATTTAAACTACTAAGACTGTATAACAAGGCGATTATAGTTAACTAGTTGGACCTGTTAAGGTATATCGACGATCTGCTAAACGAGATATATACGAGCTCGGATCTACTAAAGGCAACGCTTAAGGCGTTGGCAGACCCTAGAACCAGAGCGTAGCTAAAGGATATAAAAACGAAGCTCAAAGTGCTATACGCGGAGTGCTAAGCTATTGCGGGCAAGGCTTACTACTGTAGGAGGATGCTTATCGACCTAGATAATGACGAAATATAGCTATAGCTGATCTACCGAACTTACGTATTAGGACCTAGGGGCTACCCTAGAAGGACTAAGACTATTGATCTAATAAACTGGAAATACTAGTGGACTAGGATAACTAGTACAATCCGCGACTACTGTAACGCCTGCTTGCTATATAATAAGACGAAAACGCTAAGGGCGCTACCGACGGGCTTTTTAAAGCCGCTGCTAGTGCTACTTTCGCTATAGCGGGATATATTGGTGGATTATATTATACTATTTCCACTATATATAAGGAGAAACCGTACCTTTAACTATATCGTAGTAGTAGTGGACCGACTAACGAAGATACGCCACTTTATCCCAATAGAGACCTTAGAAGTAGATAAGTTAACGGACCACTTTGTAGAACAGGTCTATAGCCTATACAGCCTGCCTAAGACGATTATATTAGATAAAGGTATATAGTTCGTTTTAACGTTTTAGAGAATACTATCGTCGAGATTAGCGGTAACTCTAAAACTATTATCGGCGTTCTACCTATAGACGAACGGCTAGACTGAACGGATTAACGTAGAGTTAGAGTAGTATTTGCGCCTTTTCG
Organism: Trichocladium antarcticum; assembly: GCA_033297235.1. NCBI lineage: Eukaryota > Fungi > Ascomycota > Sordariomycetes > Sordariales > Chaetomiaceae > Trichocladium > Trichocladium antarcticum. The sequence continues at coordinate 35,195 of MU853450.1, read as the reverse complement.
TCAACTAGGTATAAGATGACTAGGCGGATTAGGTGCCGCTTATAGAGTTCGTAGGGAACAATACATCGTTAGAGACAACGGGAGTATCGCCCTTCTTTACGAACTACGGTTTCTACCTACGTATAGGCGTAGAACCGAGTAGACTATACCTACTAGAACTCTCGGAAGCTTAGAAGAGGGAGTTTTTCCGGGCGATAGAGATATCTATACGCTTTAAAGCAATGCTAGATATAGCGAAGGTACTAGCGAGGCAAGCGCAGGACCGTTATAAGATTAACGTAAACGCTAAACGTAGCGACGCCCCGGTCTATAGAATCGGCGATAAGGTAATGCTTAATATACGGTATTATAAGATAGGGCGCCCGACGAAGAAGCTCGAACTATGCTAGGAGGGACCATTCGAAGTTACTAAAGCGGCGTTATACGCAGTGACGCTACGCCTTCTAGCGAATATAAAGATATTCGATACGTTCTACGTATTACTGGTTCGGCTATAGCGGGGCGAGCAGGGAATCCTAGGGTAAGCTAACGCGTAGAGAGATGTAAGGGCGAACCGTAGTAGGGAAGTAAGGCGCTAAGACGACGGCGTCGAAGTGGTTAAATAGAGATTTGAGGAGATTCGAGACTTTAGGAAGGTAGAGAACGGGAGGTAGCAATACCTGGTTAAGTAGGAGGGCTACGCCTAGCCGACTTAGTAGCTAGCAACGGATCTACACGGCTACGATGATGCTATTTGGAAGTTCCACGATACTAATCCGAACAAGCTAGGGCCCCTAGCGTAGGTGCCGAGAAGGAACTGAAGCTACGATTCGAGCGTTCGAACCGTGGGCTTGATTTGAAGAGGAGGCTTGTTTTAAGGGAGGGTAGTGTCACGGGTCTAGCCGTGATATATGGCCGTATGGCCATTGTGGAGCGGTTGTGCGATGTGGGGCCTGTAGAGCCTGCAGCGTATGTGGAGCCCGCCGCAGGGCATATCCCCGGCGGGCCACACCTACCATCTTAAGTTCCTTGTACAACCACATCGAATATATACGTACCCCAACATTGGGCATTTACCACCTGTGATACTATTAGTCTACTAGTTAGGCCCCTCCGCCTAGCGAGCCTCTTGCTAGTCGCGGCTTATAGTGTCCTCGCTAATATCCTCGACGTCTAGGCTACGCTTTACTAATCTATTAGCGGCGCCTAGGTTCTAGAACCTCTACTACGTCGTAGAGTACCCTAGGAACATCTCAAAGTTATTGCCTAGGCCTAGCTCGCAGGTATAGGCGCGCTTCGCTATCTACGCTATATATCCTACTATAGCGTATATAGTATCGTCCGCTTTATCCTTAGCGTCGTTGTCGTCATTAGTTATAGTCGCTTCTAGGATAAACTTAGTCCTAAATACAATATAAATATACCGCTACGCCTAGACATTAATAGGCTACTTGATCACCGACGCGCTAATAAACTTAAGCGTCTCTATTAGGGCGTTATTAAGGAACTGCTTACCCCCCCCTACTAGGGGCCCCTTAGTAAAGAGGAACGAGTTAGCCTTACTACTAATATTGCCGCTACTGCTATTAATATCGAGAGCTAGTACAAATAGGACTACTATTGTTAGGTATATAACTATAATCCTTAACAGGCGTACTAGCAGTGATCGCTATATTATACGCTTGCTAACCTTAGCTATAGCCTTACCCCCGATCGTTCGGATAAGCACCTTACCCTGCCCTACAAACATATTACGGAGGGAGCCTTTGATTGTATTTTCCTACTATAGCCCGAGAATCTATAGTTAGTGTACTAGTTAGCCTAACGTTATATATACTGCCGCTAGTAGCTAGTCCAGGAAGTGTACCCGGGCGTCCTTGTACATTCGGCGGAGGTCCTTGTTAATAACGTTATTACAAATCCACTTCCGCCTCTAGTTATCGTCCGCTTCTAGCCGCTCCGCTAGTATACGCTTGTAGCTATCGACCTAGGCTACGTTCTTAGGGTCGCGTAGAAACGAGAATCCTAGATAGTAGTTGCTTCGGTTGTCCGATACTACCTTTAGTAGAGGGACTAGGATATCCTTAATATCTAGGCTAAGTAGTAGCTTCTTTAAGCCCTCTACTACCTAGTCCTACGTAGCTTCGATAAATGTCTTAACGTCTTGCTACGTAATCTTAAGGTCGCCTATTAAGAAGGTATCGCCCTTCTAGTCGCAATTCGCTAGTAGTTACGTCTTAGCCTAGATCCTAGCTACTACTCCCTTGTTAATAGCTACCTATATTAGAGGAGTATACGTATTGCGTCTAGGGTTTATAAGGAAGAGGCCCTCTATCCTAGTAGCTATAATATCTACTAGCGGTCGCGCGGTATCGCCTAGGTTGAAGTTAGTAATCTATAACCAGGTACCTAACATTAAGCAAACGGCTATATAACTACGCTCTAGATACAAGTATCTAAAATCTTGGACAAAACTAGTTACTTAGAGTAAATAGACGTAAGTATACTTAGTAGTAGCTACTACTCTAAGCAAAACCACGCTCTAGATACAAGTATCTAAAATCTATAAGAAAACCAGACGTTATAAACAATAATAGTAAATTTAGACGTATAGCTGTACTAGCAGCTAACTACTATAATAGCAACTAACTACGCTCTGGATACAAGCATCTAGAATCCTAGCTAGACTAAGTGCTCTCTGGATACAAGCATCCAGAATCCTAGCCAGATTTTAGATACTCGTATCCAGAACCGAGCCAGATTTTGGATGCTCGTATCCAGAACCGAGCCAGACTAAGTGCTCTCTATATACAAGTATCTAGAAGCCTAGCTACATTTTGGATACTTGTATCTAGAACCGAGCCAGACTGAGTGCTCTCTATATATAAGCATCTAGAAGCCTAGCTACATTTTAGATACTTGTATCCTCGCGTTAGGCAACTAGCAAAACAATATAACTAAGCTAAATCCAGATAGGGAAGCGAGCTCCCTAAGCTACTAAACAAAGTAACAAACAACCGCTATAGGGTATAGTTACATACTAAACTTGTCCTACTTTATAGCCTAGGTTCGCTAGTAGTCCTTTTATAGGTATATCCGTACAATGTATAGCGTAGCGCCAAGGGGGGTCAAGTAGCTAAAAGTTACTGCGTTTTTCTAGCTATTGCTATTATAGTCTAGGGCTATAATCGCTATCGCTAACGTAACCACGTTGCTAAAGTCGCTGCCCTTTAGCTCTACCCTTAGTAGACAATCTACTAGGGCAAGTATAGTATACTCTATATCCTTAGGGTCGGTGATTTCTATAGTTGTAGTTAAGGCCTTAAGTTATATAGGGGTAAGCTTGACCGGCGGCTCCTTAGTGATCTTGTTAGCGCCCTGTCCTCCGCTCTAGTAGATTACTACCCTTATTGTATATATAAGGATTAGCTTCTAGATCCGCGTATAGTTATCTAGGGCCCCCTTAGTTATAACCCTAAACTAGGGTAGCTTACCCTTGTCGTTAGGCCGCTAGTTTACTATAACCCTACTAGCTATATTATT
>MU853450.1:19229-31663 GCA_033297235.1 Trichocladium antarcticum | reverse complement strand
CTTCTAGCCGCTCCGCTAGTATACGCTTGTAGCTATCGACCTAGGCTACGTTCTTAGGGTCGCGTAGAAACGAGAATCCTAGATAGTAGTTGCTTCGGTTGTCCGATACTACCTTTAGTAGAGGGACTAGGATATCCTTAATATCTAGGCTAAGTAGTAGCTTCTTTAAGCCCTCTACTACCTAGTCCTACGTAGCTTCGATAAATGTCTTAACGTCTTGCTACGTAATCTTAAGGTCGCCTATTAAGAAGGTATCGCCCTTCTAGTCGCAATTCGCTAGTAGTTACGTCTTAGCCTAGATCCTAGCTACTACTCCCTTGTTAATAGCTACCTATATTAGAGGAGTATACGTATTGCGTCTAGGGTTTATAAGGAAGAGGCCCTCTATCCTAGTAGCTATAATATCTACTAGCGGTCGCGCGGTATCGCCTAGGTTGAAGTTAGTAATCTATAACCAGGTACCTAACATTAAGCAAACGGCTATATAACTACGCTCTAGATACAAGTATCTAAAATCTTGGACAAAACTAGTTACTTAGAGTAAATAGACGTAAGTATACTTAGTAGTAGCTACTACTCTAAGCAAAACCACGCTCTAGATACAAGTATCTAAAATCTATAAGAAAACCAGACGTTATAAACAATAATAGTAAATTTAGACGTATAGCTGTACTAGCAGCTAACTACTATAATAGCAACTAACTACGCTCTGGATACAAGCATCTAGAATCCTAGCTAGACTAAGTGCTCTCTGGATACAAGCATCCAGAATCCTAGCCAGATTTTAGATACTCGTATCCAGAACCGAGCCAGATTTTGGATGCTCGTATCCAGAACCGAGCCAGACTAAGTGCTCTCTATATACAAGTATCTAGAAGCCTAGCTACATTTTGGATACTTGTATCTAGAACCGAGCCAGACTGAGTGCTCTCTATATATAAGCATCTAGAAGCCTAGCTACATTTTAGATACTTGTATCCTCGCGTTAGGCAACTAGCAAAACAATATAACTAAGCTAAATCCAGATAGGGAAGCGAGCTCCCTAAGCTACTAAACAAAGTAACAAACAACCGCTATAGGGTATAGTTACATACTAAACTTGTCCTACTTTATAGCCTAGGTTCGCTAGTAGTCCTTTTATAGGTATATCCGTACAATGTATAGCGTAGCGCCAAGGGGGGTCAAGTAGCTAAAAGTTACTGCGTTTTTCTAGCTATTGCTATTATAGTCTAGGGCTATAATCGCTATCGCTAACGTAACCACGTTGCTAAAGTCGCTGCCCTTTAGCTCTACCCTTAGTAGACAATCTACTAGGGCAAGTATAGTATACTCTATATCCTTAGGGTCGGTGATTTCTATAGTTGTAGTTAAGGCCTTAAGTTATATAGGGGTAAGCTTGACCGGCGGCTCCTTAGTGATCTTGTTAGCGCCCTGTCCTCCGCTCTAGTAGATTACTACCCTTATTGTATATATAAGGATTAGCTTCTAGATCCGCGTATAGTTATCTAGGGCCCCCTTAGTTATAACCCTAAACTAGGGTAGCTTACCCTTGTCGTTAGGCCGCTAGTTTACTATAACCCTACTAGCTATATTATTGTCCGCGTCAAGGTAGGTAGCGCCTTAGTCGACTACGCTATAGAGCGCGGGTATTATCCGGTCTAGCTCCGCCTGTATATCTAGGTCCGACCTAGGCTCGTATATAAGCTATAGGAGCTCCCTAGTCTCGTAGCCCTATAGGTACTCCTTGAACCGGAGCTTAGTAAGGAAGTCGTTAGTCTCGGGGTCTCTAGTCGCCCGTATAGTAATATCGCGGTTAAGGGTTTACGCCTTGTCGAGACCCTATAGTAGCATCGCTATAACGCTTATATCCCCGCCTGTCGCTACCGCCGCCTATATCGGCCTAGCAAGGCCCTAAACCTTAAGATAGCAGTTGACCTTTTTAATAGTTACCTTCTAGACCTTAGTCGCTACTACCTAGTTATCCTTGCTTATAGCGTCTATACTTTGGTGATAGTTAGCCTAGTGTTCCTAGACCCTCTTCTTTTCTAGGCTAGCCAAGCTATACGCGGTATAGCCCTACCCCTCGCTAATCTCTCTAGCTATCCCTACTAGCAGCTCGATACCGTTCTGAAACTACATACTAATGTTAGCGATCCAGGTGTTAAACGATATATTAGTCGCTATAAGGGTGCTACTTGCTGATAGCTACGTAACTAGGGCCTCGACCTCGCTAGGTTCGGTGCTAAAACAGCGCCGGTCCTACACGTGCTTCTAGATATCGCGCGCTATATTTATAACTAGGTCCCGGTATAACTAGCAGAAGGTTATCGTTACGCCTTCTCTCTCGGCTATAAGGATAAACTTTATAGTGTCTATAGTAGGGTAGCCTATAGTCGATAGGGCTTAGGGTACGGTTGGTTTAAGGGTAGCCTTAGCAGGGGATTAGGGACCTAGTTGCTAAAAATAGTTAGCGCTATACCTTTTGCGACTATCTAGGATATAAGTATCTAAAATCGGCACTACAATCCTAAAGTGTAGGATACAAGCATCTAAAATCGGGCCTGTAACTATAGAGTGTAGGATGCAAGCATCCAAAATCGCCACTACAATTCTAGCAATCTTAGCCGCATTCGAGCAACCTCAATCGGCTACTTGCTACGCCATTCGAATCGGCGTAATATTCAAGGTTCTAAAAAGACATAGTTAGCTATACCTTTAATAATAGGTTTTAGTCGGTCGGAACACTATGTGTATATTGCTTAGTTAGAATATATCTATCATGTTAAAGCTGTTATTTAAGGTATATACTTATATTCTTGATATATATTATAGTAATTAGACTAGTGCTTGAAGAGTTAGTAATTAAGAATTAGTAGTGGGATAGAAGTTATAGTATAGGAGAAGGTAGGTGGGAGAAGGTAGGTAGGAGAAGGTAGGTAGGAGAAGGTAGGTAGGGGAAGGTAGGTGGAGAGAAAGTAGCAGGAGAGAAAGTAGGGTATTCGCGCCTTAGGGTTAGGAGCAACTGCAGTTTAATATTCCATCCTATACTTCCTATTTATAGCTAGTTAGATCAAGCTTACTATTGTTCTTAATAGGCTAGATAAGGAACAATAGTAAGAGAATTAGCTAGCTAGATCTTAATTAATCCGGCCTGGGCATATACCCTCGAATTCTTTTTCTCAACCTTTAAAATATCTTCTTTCCTCTTACTATAAACTATCTCGCTACCCTTCTTCTCTTGCTTCCTAATTTTAGGAGCTCGCAACCTACTATACTATTTTAGACCCTCGTATCCTAAGTATAGTAGCCGAACTCGCGCCTTTTCAGGCTTACCCCCCTATCTCCCTTGCGATTTTAGATGCTCGTATCTAAAAGCACTTCCTCTTTTACAGGCCTATTTTAGATACTTGTATCCTATAGCACTTCCTCTTTTACGGGCCTATTTTAGATACTTGTATCCTATAGCATCTCCCTCTTTTATAGGCCTATTTTAGATACTTGTATCCTATAGTATCTCCCTCTTTTACGGGCCTATTTTAGATACTTGTATCCTATAGCATCTTCCTAACCCTTTGGAGCAGCAGCCGGTATATCCTGCCCTTGCACTTATATTAATATCCTAATATAGCAGCTAATTAACTTAGAACCCTAAGATATAGCGAGGAACACTCGCTCTAAGCAGGCCGCCGCGCGTCTAACCTTAGAGTCTAGCGCCCTGTAGCCTAGCAGCTCCTCTAACCCCCCCCTAGAGCCTAGCGGCTCCTCTAACCCCGCCCCTAAGCCTAGCGGCTTAGTAACCCTAGCCAAGGCACCTAAGGCGAAGGCGCCAAAGAGGGTCGCCAAGCCCAAGGCCACAGCCAGTGCTAGCAAGGCCAAGACCCCGGCTACTATATCCAAGACCCTAGCTACTACGTCCGAGACCCCGGCCGCTAAAGCAAAGAGGCAGGCTTCTACTTCAAAGACCCCGGCTACTAAGACAAAGACCCTAGCTACCTCCTCGAAGACCCCCGTTGCCGCTACTAATACTAAGGCTACTATAAAGACTAAGGCTAGTACTAGCAAGACCTCTAAGGCCGTCGTTATAGATAATAACGACTTAGATTCGCTACTAACCTCCTATCTAGACGACTCGGACTTTTACGCCAAAGACGAGATCTCCAAGCCCCCCGCCTCCGCCGCTAAGACCTATAGTAAGGGTCCTAAGCGCCCTAAGCTTATTATCTTAGACAATAACATCAAGAAGGTACTACCTTACTCTTTACCTTTAGAGAAGATAGTATCTTCTAACCTTAACGAGATTCCCTCGCCTGTCTCTAAGGCTAAGTCCAGGCGCTAAAAGTCCAAGTCTAAGGTGCAGGACGTCCCTAAGCCTGCCGCCTAGCCCCCTACCGCCGCTACTAAGACTAAGGGCAAGCGTTGTAGGAGCTCTAAGGTTACTAGCTTTAACGATAATATCTTAGTTATACCTGAGACTATTTGGGGGTCGAAGCTAGGGTCTTCCGCCCTAGAAGATATCCCCTCCTCTAGTACTAAGACTAAGTCTAGGCGCTATAAGACTAAGTCTATAACTTAGGACGTCCTTAAGCTTAGTACCTAGGCCCTTGCCGCCCCTACTAAGACTAAGGGCAAGCGTCGTAGGAGCTCTAAGGTTACTAGCCTAGATAATAATGTCTTGGTTATACCTAAGACTATCTATAGGGACAAGTCTATATTGGGAGACCCTAACAAGGCCCCTACTACTAGTACTAAAACAAGGGGCAAGGTTCGTAAGAGCACTAAGCTCGTCGTCTCGGATAATAATATCTTGGTTATACTAGAGACAGTCTATAGCGATAAGTCTATATCTAGAGACCCTAACAAGGCCTTAGGGTCTAGTACTAAGACTAAGTCCAGGCCTTAGAACCCTAAGGACACGGCGAAGGAGGTCCCTAAGCCCGCCGCCAAGCCTCGGTCGCCGTCTAAGTACTATAGTCTCTCCGTCAAGGATCTCTCCATTGTCCCCTACATTAAGCTTAAGCACTATCCGGTCCCCCCTATCGAAATTAATAACCCTAAGCGCAAGCACCCTAAGAGCTAGTACTAGTTATACGATATAGATACCTTGTAGAACTAGATCAACCTCGCTAAGATACTTAACTTAGATAAGATCTCCTAGTAGGAGGACGACTAGTCCGCTAACTACAAGACTAAGCTATACCCTAACGCTAATAACACAACCAAGGCCTTCGTCTCTACAAAGGAGACCTTTGTATTATTAGGTATAGGGGGCCTTACTATTCTATAGGGTCTTAACCCTAAGGGCAGGGGTAATGTCACATACTAGTACAGCGTTCTTAGCTTTAAGACCCTAGCTACTATAAACATATAGCTTAATACCTAGTATAAGTTTATCCCTTTCTCTTTCCTCTAGATACAAGCATCTAAAATCGCACCCTCTAGCTAGATTTATAGGCGCTCTAGATACAAGCATCCAAAATCGCTCCCTCTGGCTGGATTTGTGGGCGCTCTGGATACGAGCATCCAAAATTACCCCCTATATTTTAGATGCTTGTATCTAGAGTGTAGTCTGGCTAGATTCGAGGCACGCTCTAGATACAAGCATCTAGAATTATAGCTATATTTTGGATACCTGTACCCTAGATCGTGCTTTTTTCCTCGATTTTTCTTGGAGATTTTGGATACTTATATCCAGAGCGTGGTCTAGCAGTGTGTTTTGGCCCGAGTCACTCGTAGATTTTGGATGCTTGTACCTAGAGCGTAGTCTAGCACGTAGATTTTAGATACTTATATCCTTAACCCTCTTGACGTTTGATTTTGCTAACCCTTGTTACTAGGTACCGACTTCTTTAGCCCCCTTAACCAGTAGATAGTTTTCAACACCTTATATACCTTCACTAACAACCTTAAAGCTATCTACCTTTTCCTTAAGGAGTCCTAGTCCGATCGTTATATAGCGAACCTATTAGACAAGATTTCCAAGGTTAACGAACCCTATACCTAGCTTATAAGGAACAGTAACATTAGCTAGACGTTAGATTGTACTAGCATCTACTATAATATAACGGTTCTCGCTAATATCCTTATGCTATTGCGCTTTATAACAACCGGCCTAAATACTAACGAGAAGCGGTTTAGCGCTAAGAACCTAGATAGCCAAGACGTAGCCTATCTTATCTACAGGTTTATAGCTAACGACTAGTTCTAGGGCGTCTATACCCTCCTTATCTTCCGCTACTAGCGCTCTGCTAGTAGCTTCTTAGATACTAACAAAGGCCTCTTTAAGAGCAAGGGTACCTTTAGCTATTAGGAAGCTAACCTAGCCGATTCTAACAATATACTAACCTTGGACAACCACTATAAGATCCCTAAAAATACCCTAGCCCTATATAGCATATAGGTTGCCGAGTTCGTCTATAGCCTGCCCGACCTAGAGTACGCGCGCCCGGATACTAACAACCTATATAAGGTACTAGAGCGTCGGTTAAATTCCTAGGTTATAGTCCTCTTAAAGACTAACCTCGCTATATCGCTTAGCTGGCACTATATAAAGGGCTCTTATAGGTCTAGCGGCGCCTAGGACGCTAAGGGTAGCAAGGCCGGGCCAAGGATAGGCGACCTAGCCGCAATGGACGAGCTTCTTTTACAGGCGCTACTTAAGAAGCTAAGTCCTAACTTCTTACGGCCTATAGTAGCTAAGGCCTATAAAGACGTTATTAAGTACTTTAGAGGCCTTACTAATAAGGCTGAAATTAAGGATTTCGTTGCTACTTAGGACGCCTTTATAACAGAGGTTACTACTCTAAAGCGCTAGCTAGGCGGTTTATATACTAACGGCGCCGTAACTACAGTCAATAACCTTATCCGTAATATAGCGGCTATTAATAGTATAGCCAGTTGCTACTAGAACCCTAACGTCGATATAATCGCTACCTACCGGGCCATTAGTATCCGGTTCGAGGAGCCTAGCGACATCGACTTTAATAACCTATATGTCCCTAGCACCGCTAAGCATTTTAAGCTTATACCTTACTAGCTAGCTAACGCCTACGCTATATTTACGTCGGAGTACTCCCTACTACTAACTACTATCCTTAGTAACGATGTCGGGCTTAGTAAGACGTCGACCTTCCTAACCCTAGCTGCTATAGGGTACTAGGAATGTCGACGGCGCTAGCGCAATAGCGAGGACTTTAAAGCCTAGCCTACCGTTATATTCGAGCCCGCCAACCTAGTTGCCTAAGTGTTTAGCGAAGTTACAGGCCTATAGGGCAAGTACTTCAAGGTCATTGTTATATAGGGCGATGCTAAGTCCTACGGTAGCAATGCTCGCCTAGGCGAGGCTACTATACTTAGGCAGGATCTACCTGCTCTAATAGAGAGGTAGAAGGGTGCTAAGGGCAATCCCAAGGTAAGTTTAACCCCTAGTATACAAGTATAGTCGGGTCTAGATACAAGTAGAATCGGGTCTAGATACAAGTATCCAAAATCGGTTGGCTTATCTAGGATATAAGTATCCAAAATCGGGTAGCTAGATCCACGATAGCTAGATTTTGGATACTTGTATCCTATAGCAAGGCCGGATTTTAGATACTTGTATCTAGAGGATGACTGATTTTGGATACGAGCATCCAGAGGATGGCCGATTTTGGATACTTATATCTAGAGGATAGCTGATTTTGGTTGCTCGTATCTAGAGGATAGCCGATTTTAGATACTTATATCCTAGAGCAAGGCTATAGTTGAGATCTTATACTAACTTACACTTAGAATACTAGGATCTTGGTCCTTACTAGCCTTACGACCTTTCGTACCCGATTCGTCACCTATACTACGGTTAGGTACTATATAGGTAGTATCGCCGCTCTCGAACCCTAGCGGGCTAATATCCTTAACTCTAACCCTAGCCACACCTTTATCCCCTAGATATAGGAGGAACTTAACTTGCTCAAGTTCAAGCGTACTAGCGGCAAGGTCAACATTAAGGCTACGCTTAGTAGGAAGATTACGTTAGCTTTAGCTAACGATTAAGATAACGACCTCGCTACTAAAAGGCGCAAGGCTATAAGTTACAAGCACTACCTCTACCGTAGGGCTAAACTCGAGAAGGCTAAGAAGAGCCTAGAGGTAGCTAAGGCTAAGGCTACGAACAAGGCTACCTAGGAAAAGTTCAAGGCTAAGAAGCGCGCCCTAGTGTTATCCGAGGCTAAGGATAATAGTACGGAGTATATAACTCTAGCTACTAAGAAACAAAAGGGTCCTAATAGCAAGGGCAAGGCCGTGTCCTTAGGTGGCTATAAGGGCAAAGGGAAGGCAGTAGAGGGTACCGAGGATAGCGACTATAACTTGGACGGCTCTAACGATGTTACAACACCTAAGAATCTCTATAACCAGGTCGACGCCAACTCCTCCGACGCCGAATTAGACTCCGAGCCTAGCTCTAGCAACGATATAGCTAACCTGTCCGAGAAGCTCCGCTAGTAGCTCGAGGAGTTAGGTAAGGCGCTGGCCGAATTAGATACCTATATTAGTATCCGCTAGCCTACTGACATATAGGAGACTATAAACTATATCCCCGAGTATATAAAGGAGGAGTTCTAGGCTAATATCCTTAAGAAGATCGAGCTATAGTAGACTTATATAATAGGTATCTTGTATAGTAAGGAGCGCGTCGATATTAAGTCCTTTATCTTAACCCTACCCTATAAGGGCTTCAAATAGGCACGTGTCTACGTTAACAAGGCGTAGTCGCTACGTAACCAGTTATTAAGCAATGCCTATATTATCCGCCTCCTTAAGAGCTTAGCGCTCTACCTAATAACAGCAACCCCCGCTCTTAACAAAATCGACGATGTCAAGTCGTTTGGCTCGCTAGCCTAGGTGTTCGGCAACCTTAACTTAAAGATCCCTAGTATCTACAAATAGCAGTATATTGCTAAGATATACTAGCCCTATAGCGAGTACGCCCCCCCCTAGTCCTTTACCCGTACTAGGCAGGAGGAGTCCGCGCTATATAAGAGGATTACTAAGTATCGGGATAAGTCCACCGATTAGTAGCTAGATAAGGCTATCTTCAAGGACCTGCGCTACACCTCCTTCAACCTACTACGCTTCTACAAGGAGATAGGCAAGCGCTTCTAGCTACTCTGCCCTAACGCCCTATTGCTCGTTAAGCTTAGGGACAAGGAGTATAGTATAACGAACGAGACCTTGGACCTTATCTACAAGGAGGTAATAAACTACCTCCTTATTAAGCAGTCGGCCTAGACGCCCCTCCTCCTCCCTACTAGCAAGACCAAGTACCCCAGGGAGTATATGCCTGGCCTACAGGTTAAGGTAGAGGAGCTTGGCTATACCGATAAGGTTATCGCCACTACCGTCGGCTAGACCGTTATAGAGCTCCTCCGGAGTCTCTATACTATCTAGAGCGCTAACGACTCTAACAAGTATATCGGCAACGACCCTACCTTAACGCCCGGCGACAGGGAGCAGAGCGGCGCTATTAATATAACTATTCTACAGGCGCTCTAGATAATTAGTATAGACTATAAGTCGTACTGGCTAATGTAACTAGACGACTATACGTCCCTAACGAAGGAGGAGGAGCTCCTCGAGAGTATTACCTAGGCTACCTGCCTAGGTAGTATTAAGGCGCGAGGCTAGCTTAACAATAAGGTTATAGCCGGTAGCGTCCCGAACCTTAGCGCCGAATATACCAAACACCTCCGTAACAAAGATATAGACAGGGGCCTAGTGTATATATTCGCCCTACTCTACAAGGACCTATCGGTCACGATCCTTAGCGACTAGAACGGTATAGCGTACTTCGTTATATACAAGTCGCCGCTACTATACTAGACCGTTATATATACGCTCTAGAACCGCCAGGAGGGCGAACGGACCCTAATCGTAGTTAATAACCTATAGATGTAACAGTAAGTTAACCCTAATCCTACTACTTAGGATACAAGCATCTAGAATCTAGGTATAGATATAGCCGGATTTTGGATACTTGTATCTAGAGCAATCCTACTACTTAGGATATAAGTATCTAGAATCTAGGTGCAGATGTAGCTAGATTTTAGATACTCGTATCCTATAGCAAGGCTAGATTTTGGATACTTGCTTCCTATAGCAAGGCTAGATTTTGGATACTCGCTTCCTAGTAGCGTTTAGAACCTAACTAACCGTTTATCCTTAGGGTCGTCCACGCTCTACTAGACAAGCTATCGTTTAACGTTACATCTATCCGGGTATTGTATACTAGTAACGAACGAGAAAAGATCGTTTAGATATTTAATAACCCTACAAGTAACCTAGACAGTCTTGTACTAAACATAAGCCTATCGTCTGTAGGGCTGAACCTATATAAGTGCTGCCGTCGCGGCCTTATACTCTAGTACCCCTAGAACTAGCTAACGGTCCTCTAGACTATAGGGCGCCTATTCTGTATTAGTGCTAACAAGGTGGTCGACTAGACTATCTTACACGTTACTAGTATAGTATATAACGTTATAGAGGACCGGATAAACCGGAAGTATTGCGAGCAGTTGCGGCTAGAAGCCTATATCCCCTTGTACATTAAGGGGCTCTATCTATAGCGGATAGTAGCCTACGAGATTATATAGCTAACCTTTGGTTAGCCGTTCAATCGGTATACGTGGGTCATAAACCTACCAAACTCTATCCAGGAGTATAGCTCCGGTATTAACTAGGTACTTGGGGCTATCTTCTCGGGCATTGTTTCTAAGATAACGAGTTTTAGGGATAATAGTTCTTAAGACGATATCGAGGATCTGCTTAGCTAGGTCAACGGGTATATCCCGACTATCGTTGCCTTTATAAGGCGGTTCCCCTCTAACCTATCGCTAGTAGAGTATAATCTAGAGAAACTACTATATAAGGTCGACGCCTATAACTATAATAAGAATAAGCTATTTAGGCGCTAGCCCTAGTGGTTTAACAAGGCTACTATTAACAAGTATAATTTCGACTAGACTGAGGGCGGCTATTTCGACCTCGATAGTATTATTACAAGCCTCGGCCCTAAGCTATAGGATGCCGCTACTAACAAGAACTAGCAGCGGGTTAACGAAGTACTAAGCAAGCTGCTTAACATCCGGCAGACCGACGCTGGCGCCCCTATATTTACGCCCTATAAGATCTAGCACATTATCGCTAAAGGTCTACAGCTCTACCCTAGGACGGACAACTTCAGGAACTTTATACTACGCAAGATCCTAGGTATCGCTAACTAGTAGGTCGACGCCCCTACCCTAGCCTAGAACGTAAGTACCGCCGCGTAGTTCCCTATAAATAACTCGGACGTTAAGCGGTTCCTATAGAGGGGGGGGGAGGTCTAGGAGTAGGGCCCGACCCGCTAGTAGGAACCTAAGTTGCCTACGCTATAACCCTGCTAGTAGGAACCTAAGTCGCCTACACTATAACCTCGCTATAAGGGCAAGCGCCTAGCTATAGTAGAGGATAGCGCTAGAGAGGCCGAGGAGTAGCCCCCCGGTATAGCTCCGGCTACCCGGGTACTATTCCTACCTAAGAAACGTAGGAGCTCTAGCGATATACCT
This sequence comes from Trichocladium antarcticum, assembly GCA_033297235.1. Taxonomy (NCBI): domain Eukaryota; kingdom Fungi; phylum Ascomycota; class Sordariomycetes; order Sordariales; family Chaetomiaceae; genus Trichocladium; species Trichocladium antarcticum. Next base: position 20,084 of record MU853450.1, on the reverse strand, counting down.
AAGAAGCAGGACGCTAGCGCCGCTCTAGTACCCTAGGGCTGGAAACACCGTAAGAAGGGCAAGAAGAGCAAGAGGCGCAAGGGCTTAGGCAGTGCTACTAATAGCGGTACTACAAGTAGCTCTAGTCCAAGCTTAGTAATTGCTAATAGCTAGGCCACTTACTATAGTGCAACTAGTAGCGTGGTTACTAGCTAGAATTCAAGCGCGGTTGCAAGTACAAGCGCTAGTTAGACTACCCCTATTTAGGGTATAGGGTATATAACTAAGGCTAGGTAGGTTAGTTCTATAGACCCTGATAAGGATCGGGGGTGTATCTAAGAGGTAGGTAGTATAGTATTAGCGATAGGATTTGCTTTTGCTTTTATAGTTTTAAGTTTTAGCCCTAGGGCCTAGGTATCTAGTAGTTAGATAGCCTTGTAGTAGAGATAGGTTTCGGATTGCTTTTATAGTTTTGAGATTTAGCCCTAGGGCCTAGGTATCTGGTAGTTAGACAGCCGCGTAGTAGAGATAGGTTTCGGTTTGCTTTAGTTTAGAGTTTAGCCCTAGGCCTACCGGCGGGTATCAGGCATTAAGTTTCACTAAGTAGAATAGGGCCTAGGGTTAGGTACTGCACTTTAGAAAACCTTCCTTTTATATTTTATCTGGTTTTATAGGTCTCTAGGCTACCTAGATCTAAAGTTAGTATAGTTATATCTATTTTAGTTAATTAGTTATAAAGTTTCAAAAGCTTATTGATCCTAGAGTTCTAAATCCTCCGCCAAGACTGGTAAGATCCTCCGCCCTATACTCTGTCCCCTAAAACCTTCTTTTAGTATAGCGGCGTAGCGCCCTATAACTCTATCCTTAAAAACCCCT
>MU853449.1:18166-86289 GCA_033297235.1 Trichocladium antarcticum | reverse complement strand
GGTGCATTGACCGCATTGGGAAAACTTGCTAAAATTTTGTTTCCGGTGAGTGTAAGCTCGAGACCCCCGTACACGGCTTGAAGTTCCCACGGCGCAATGAGCATGCGGCTGTCCGCCGTACAGGCGTACCCGCGGATGATGGGTTACAGTCCAGCCCACCAGACAGCATCTGTCTGGTTGGCTGGTTGGGGAGATTTCATTTGTTGGCGACAATTGTCTCGGGAACAAGCTGGAAATTCCAGAAGACAACCGAAAGAAGAACGTGGGTGGCAGGGTGAGACCTGGACCTCGCCGCCGATTGACTGGCAGCAGGGGTTCACCGCATCACTGTTTGCGCCATGGCCAGCAAACCGGCACCACGGCGCGACTCGGGCCGGATGCCTACTTGCCTGGTAATCCACAGCGACAAGCGGCAAGAAGATTGAAGAGACGCCGTCCCTACAGTAAAAGCAAACGAACCTCTTGTGTCACCGCCAACGCGGAGGAAGTACATACATGGTTTAGAACCAACGGAGGTGTCAAGTGTCTTGGCGGAGAGATTAAAGTTGACTTCTAACTCTAAGTTCCAGGCCAGTCTGGGGTTGGCTCGTTGGCAGGGAGGCAGGGAGGCAGGGAAGGAATCCGATAGGGGAAGGACCGCCCGGCCGGGTAAAATTAAGATTTTGGCTCATGGGTTCGGATTTTGGACAGACGGCAGGCGCTAACTCCAGGCTCCCCCGTCGATGGCGACTGGCCCAGACTGCACCGGGGAACCGGGGAACTTTGCTGTCCGGGCTCGGCCGACGGAGAGACTACTCCGAGAGAGAAGCTGGCGACGGAGCGGGAACAAAGACGGGCAGTCGCGCGCCGGCTTCATTGGTCGGAAACAGCGGCGGGATGATTCATCATGAGTCCAGCCACGGCGCACGTCATGTGGGCAGGGCGGCACAGCGCCAAACTGTCAAAGGGAGGAACGGCCGGGTCTGTTTGGAGCCGGTAGTCGGGCGAACATCAGGCCGCCCGTGGCTTCCATGTTTGCTCCCGGCAGGCGCGCCAAGGATTCGGGGTCTTGACCCGAGATCGGATTCTGACAGGCGCGTGTGCCATTGCATTGCGTCGGGGCAACCCGGCAGCAGCACTTGATGCTAGTTGGACCGGGGTGGTCTCGGCCTCCGGGGCGACTTGAGACGGCTGCGTGTTAGTCTTCTTTTAAACTCGCATCTGTGCGCGGCCGTCCGTCCATGCGTGCCGTGTTCCTCCGACAGTCAGACTAACCAACAGACTCGGTCCCTCGCAGCAACCCAACCTCTCTCCCTCAGGCATCGGGCTGTGCGACAGTGTGACTTGCAGTGACCACTCACTGACCAGCCGACATGGGTGCCAAACCCGCACCAAGCACCGCGAGCGCGTCCGACGACGGCAAGATATCTGCTGCCGGGGACCAGACAGACCTCGAGATTGGCTCGGCAAACCCCATCGACGAGACGGCGCAGCGCAATGAGACGGAGAAGGTCGAGTCGCTCGCGCGGCACGCAACGGCCACCTCCCAGCATGGCCAGGACGTCGAGAGGGTGCAGACCCGCGAGGATGGGGCGGCGTATCCGACGGGCGTCAACCTCGCCTTGATTGTCATGGCGCTCTGTCTGAGTGTCTTCGTCATGGCCTTGGGTAGCAACCCCGCGGCGGCGGCCGGCTTCCACATAGTCCTACGCTGACCGTCCCGCAGACAACTCGATCATTGCCACGGCCATCCCCAAGATCACGGACCAGTTCCACAGCCTGCCCGACGTCGGCTGGTACGGCAGCGGTATGCACCTGGGGACCCCGTCCCCGTCCCCGTTCCCCAGACACCCCCCACCCCACCTGGCAGGACCGGCACTGACACGCCGACGGCAGCTTACATGCTCACCACGGCCGCGCTCCAGCTCCTCTTCGGCCGCTTCTACACCTTCTTCAGCATCAAGTGGGTCTTCCTCGTGGCCATCCTCATCTTCGAGGTCGGCAGCCTCATCTGCGCGGTGGCGCAGAACAGCGTGACGCTGATCGTGGGCCGGGCGGTCGCGGGCGTGGGCGCGGCCGGCATCTTCTCGGGGGCCCTCACCATCCTCGCGTACTCGGTGCCGCTCAGCAAGCGGCCCATCTACACGGGGGCCATCGGGTCCATGTACGGGCTGGCGTCCATCTCGGGCCCGCTCATGGGCGGCGCCTTCACGGACCATGTGACGTGGCGGTGGTGCTTCTACATCAACCTCCCCGTCGGCGGCGCCACCATGGCCGCCATCGCCGTCTTCTTCCCGGACCCGCGGCGCCCGACGCGCAACGACGACACGTTCCGCCAGCGCCTGATGCGCTTCGACCCCCTCGGCACCGCCGTCTTCATGCCCGCCATCATCTGCCTGCTGCTGGCGCTGCAGTGGGGCGGCACGGTGCACGCGTGGGGCAGCTGGCGCGTCGTGGTGCTGTTTGTGCTGTTCGCCGTGCTGATCGCCGTCTTCGTGTTTGTGCAGTACCGCCAGCAGGACCTGGCCACGGTGCCGCCGCGCATCCTGCTGCAGCGCAGCGTCTGGTCGTCGGGCCTCTACATCATGGCCATCGGCGGGGCCTTCCTCGGCGCCGTCTACTACCTGCCGCTGTGGTTCCAGGCCGTCAAGGGCGCGTCCGCCATGAGGTCGGGCATCATGAACCTGCCCATGCTGGTCGCCGTCGTGCTCTTCTCCGTGGCCGCCGGCGCCGCCGTCACCGTCTGGGGCTACTACGCGCCCTTCATGGTCGTGTCGAGCGTGCTGGCCGCCGTCGGCTTCGGCCTGTTCGTCACCTTCCGCCCGGACACGGGCAGCGCCGCCTGGATCGGCTACCAGGTCCTCGTCGGCGCCGGCCTCGGCCTCGGCTTCCAGCAGCCGCTGATGGCGGTGCAGACGGTGCTGCCCATCGAGGACGTGCCCACGGGCACCTCGCTCGTCATCTTCCTGCAGACCCTCGGCGGCGCCCTGTTCATCGCCGCCGCCCAGAACGTCTTCACCAACCGCCTGCTGCACTACGTCGCCGCGTACGCGCCGTCCATCGGGGACCCCGCCCAGGTGCTCGCCGTCGGCGCCACCAGCGTCCACGACGCCTTCCAGCCGGACGTGCTGCCCGCCATCACCCTGGCCTTCAACGACGCGCTGGTCCAGACCTTTGTCATCTTTGCCGCGCTCGCCGCGCTCAGCATCCTGGGCGCGCTGGCCGTCGAGTGGCGCAGTGTCAAGGGGAAGCCGATGGAGATGCATGGGGTTTGATCGCTGCGTTGTTGTGGGCTGGTCAAGGTTTGTGTGTGACAAGATTAAGATACCCATCGCGTAATGTTGTTGTTTGGCTTGGTCCTGGCGGCGGATACGGGCTGTAATCATAGACAAACAAGGGGGGTGCTTGGAGTTGGCGCTGGAATGGAATACTGGGTCAGGGCTAGACTCGTCGGGGGCCGCTCGGGGGGTCAAAGAACGTTCCCTCGACATTCGCAGGTCGCGAGACTGGGAATCCTTGGTCCACCTCCCAATCAATCTCATCTCAAACACAATGTCACGTCGGTGAGGAAAATGCGATGACGCCTCCTGTGACAGCGTGCAATAGTGTTTGTTTGACTGCCCTCCCGCAGTCCACACATGTATATCCCCACGTGTATGCCCGCCTGTCCAGTCTATCCGTGCCCGCATAGCGATATTACTGTACGTCGTGGTACAAAAGTACTAACAACCGCTCGAGACCCGGATCCATCCAGAACCCCCGGACGCTCGGCCTATGCGAGCGAGCGGTGCTCACCTCGCCCGCAACCGGCGCAACGCCACCACGGGGATATGTACATGCATGCATACATACATACATATATATATATGTGCCTGCTCCTCTAAAAAAAGCCCAGACCCGCAACGCCGTCCCGCTGAAAAACAATCCTCCTGGACTAAGTGTTGCTGAGCCAAACATCCGGCAGAGGCGTCTATCCAAGGCACGTCCTGGCCGGACGGGGAAAAAAAGCACATCTTCCACCACCAGCTCGCCCGGTCGAGCCGTCCGCGCGCGCGTGTGTGCACAGTGTGTGTGTGTGTGCAGACGCCTGTTATATAGAGGGGGTTTGCCGCCGGCCTCTATTCCGCCGCCGTGCCGTTGACGACGGGGGCCACCTTGATGGGGCTGACCTTGAACGGCTGCACGGGCTCCTGCTTGAGAACGCTCTCCAGGCAGCCCGCGCTGGCGGCCACAAAGCCCAGGAACGGCCGCTGGCTTGCGTGTCAGCAAAACAAAACAAACACGTGGTCATGGGGGGGGGGGGCAGACTTACACTGGGGTTGACCACTTGCGACTGGTACTCGGCATGGAACTGCGTGCCTGTTCGACGTTAGGAATCCGGCGCACCATGTGGCGGTGCCGCAGATATACATACCGACAAAGAACGGGTGGTCCCGGAGCTCAAAGATCTCCATCCGCTCGCCCGTCTCATCCTTGCCGACGAAGTGCAGGCCGGCCGTCTCGAGAGTGTCGACGAGCTTGGGGTTGATCTCGTAGCGGTGGCGATGCCGCTCCTCAATGACGTCTACGTCGCCGTACAGCGAACGCGCCTTGGACCACTCGGTGCCCTGCTGGAAAAGGGTCTTGCGAAGGCCCAGACGCATCGTGCCGCCCAGGTTTTCCCGGTCGAGCTCGGGCATGTAGACGACCACGTGGTCCTTGGCCTGCGCGTCGAACTCCTCCGACGTGGCTCCGGCCAGGCCGCACACGTCCCGCGCGAACTGGATGGCGGCCACCTGGAAGCCAAGGCACACGCCGAGGAACGGGATCTCGTTCTCCCTGGCCCACCGGGTGACCAGCATCATGCCCTCGGTTCCGCGGTGGCCGAAGCCGCCGGGCACGATGATGCCCGAGGCCGTCGAGATCTCGTGCCACGCCTTGTGGTACTTGGCCTGGGCGGGCCCGCCCTTGGTCGTGGGTTCGAGATCCTCCGAGTCGACCCACATGAGCTTGAGCTTGCGGCGGATGCGCATGGCCGAATGCTCGAGCGCCTTAACGACGGAGGCATAGGCGTCCTGGCAGGTGATGTACTTCCCGACAAGCGCGATCTTGACCTCCTCCTGGAATGTGGGCGTGACGACCAGCTTCCACATCTCCCAGAGCGCATCGCCCTGGGCCAGCATTGCGGGCGAGATGTTGATCTTGTCGAGGCTGAGCTTGGCCCGGAGTTGGGGGATCAGCTTCTGCTCGCTGAGGAGAAGCGGGACTTGGTAGATGGTCGGCATGTCGCGCACGACAAGGATCTGCTCCGTCTCGACTTGGCAGTGAAGGGCCAGCTTCGCCAGCGTCGGCTCTGCGAGGGGCTTTTCGGACCGGCAAGCAACCTGCGGGGTTTGTTAACGTCGGGTTCGCCGAGACTAGCGCAGGCACTTACAATGTCCGGGATCAGGCCATAGCTGCGGACCGACTTGACGGCGTGCTGCGTGGGCTTGGTCTTTTGCTCTCCGTGGACGGTAGGCACATATGAGACGTGGATGCTCATGAAGTTGCCCGTGCCGGACTCGTGGCGCACTATTGGAGACGGTCAGTACATGCTGCTGGGGAAGCTTGCAAACGTCAACATACGCTGCGTCAGAGCCTCGATGAACGGCATCTATGCGAGTGTTAGTCATCTGGGACAGCGGTCGCAAAGGTGGTCGTCGATCAACATACGCTCTCGATGTCGCCGATGGTGCCGCTGTTGTGCATATCCAGTTAGCGACCGATGGCAGCGCCGGGCGCAGGCCCCCCAACCCTTATCACAGCCGCCAACATCAAACTTACCCCAGCTCAATGATGCAGACATCGGGCTCCTCGGCCGAGCCGTCCACGGGGATCTTGGACACCCTCCGGATCCAATCCTTGATCGAATCGGTGATGTGCGGCACGATCTGCACCGTCCGGCCGAGATAGTCGCCGCGGCGCTCCTTCTCGATGACGTTCAGGTAGACCTTGCCGGTGGTGATGTTGTGTTCGCCGGTGAGTCGGACCGAGAGGTAGCGTTCGTAGTTGCCGAGATCGAGATCGACTTCGGAGCCTATCGGGGTGTCAGACCGTGTGACCGCGCGGGGCATGGCATCCTCCTCGACGTACCGGAACACAGGACGAAGCATTCGCCGTGCTCGGCGGGGGCCATGAGGCCGGCATCGACCGACACGTAGGGATCGATCTTGATGCAGCTGACCCGGAGACCAAGGGTTTTGAGCAGCTGTAGCCAGTTCGGTTAGAGCCAGGCAGCGACCCGGAGATTGCACGCGCGCGGGGACTACGGACCAAGCCCGTGGACGAGGCAATGATGCCCTTGCCAACCCCTGCCGCCCGTTAGCCGCTGTGGAAAATTTGTGCTTTTGTTTTTTTTTTCTGCCGGGCGCGGCGCCAAAATACCTGAAATGACACCGCCGGTAACGAGAACGTAACGCATCTTGGATGGGTCTGTCGAATCGCAGTGTCGCCGAGGGAGGAATCGATTCGACAAGTGTTACTCGAGGTTACTGGTGGCGGTGTGAAAGGAGAAAAATTCGACGCGACGCGACGAGCAGGCAAAGCCAAAGTGTGCGGGGCAGGGGCTGCCTAAGGTGGGATGAGTCCACCAGCGGGTCCGCTCTCGCCCTGCGGTCAGCTGCCCCACCCTGATAGTGATACCGTTTCAGCGGGTTCGCCGCGGGATCGGTTGGGGATGGAGATGGAGATGGAGATGGCATGTGATGTGCATGGAAGAAGCTCTGGTCGTGACAGGGAGCAAGGGGAGGCATTTGCATCCATATGGGAGTTTCGGATATATATAGGACGTGGAGGTGTGCATTCTACATCAGGGACGCCTCTCGCCGCCGCCCGTCGCCCATGGCACGCCGCGTGATGAGAAATGGATGTACGGATAGAGTTGTCGAGGAATCAAGGCGGGCGCTAATGCAGTCAGAGGCAGCGAGCGGCAGAAAGGCGGGGTTGAATTGTACCGGGAAGGCGGTCAGCATATCTCGATAAGAACCCTGGTGCAATTGCTGTTCCTTGCTCGCCAAGTCTTCCAAGTCTTGCTCACCTCCACCCTCCGAGCCTCCCTTACACCTGCAGTTGCGCGCGCATCATCGGCTTCATTTTGTCCAGCTTGGCATCCTGTCTTTACGCTCTCCGTCTTCTCTCGCTCGACTTTAGCAACCGAATCTGCTGGCATCGTGAATCCCGTAGAAGGAATGGCAAATGAGTTGACGGCGTGACGTGTCTACAGTCTTCGCAAGAGCTTGAACTTGCAGGCGAAAAGGTTCAAGGTGATGGAGATGGTCTAACTGGCAGATCAACGCAACAACCGTGTTGGACCGGTTTGTGAGGATAAGGTCATGGTTGCGACGGAAGTTGCCTCTTTTGGCGATCCGTTGGTGCATACCTATCTATATGCATACCTATAAACTCGTCCCGCTAGCCATTTAGAGATCATGACCCACTTATTGCACAGAACGCCTTCCAGCTACCTCTATCGAGCTGGTCCACCTAAGCCTAATCCAGCCTGCAGGCGTGCAACTGCACGGTTTTAATAGGTTTACCCACCCAAATCTTTCAGCTTGAACCTTTCAACTTGCAAACCAACGGGCGGAAAACTTCAAGTCAGCGAGCACCGCGGCCTCTGGCTCGTCAACCATGGATTGCCCCTCGCCCACTAGCTCAGCCACCGCGGATCTCTCTTCCGCGTCCCCGGCCTCCTCACTAGTGGCTCTTGACGCGGATGCATTGGTCCAGCTGAACAGTTCCGACGCCAGAACACTGCTGGACTCGATTGACAGCCTCCGCGAACTCCAGGTTGGCGAGATTGTCAGTCTTCCGCAGATCATCGTGGTTGGCGACCAGTCGTCGGGGAAGAGCTCCGTCCTCGAGGCCATCTCGCGCGTCCGCTTTCCTGTCGATGGCGACCTGTGCACTCGCTTTGCCACGGAGCTTGTTCTCCGACGGGCAAGCCAGACGGCGGTCGACGTCAGGATCCAATTCGCCGACCACCATGCTTCCAGCACATCGGCCGCCAGCAGCGCCCCTCAGCAGCCCTTCCGGCGATCCGGCTTTGACAGGGATGATCTCCCCGCCATCATCACGGAGGCCAAGGAGCTGATGGGCATCAGCAACGGCGGCGCCAAGAAGTTCTCCAAGGACATCTTGCGCGTCGAGATTGCGGGCCCGGACATCTACCCGCTTACCCTCGTCGACCTCCCCGGGTTTTTCCACACGGCCACGGCCGATCAGAACCTGCAGGACAAACAGACTGTCGATCAGCTGGTCGAGGGCTACATGGCACAGCCAAAGAGCATCATTCTCGCCGTGGTTGCAGCAAACAACCAGCTGGCAAACCAGGTAGTCCTTCACGAGGCCAGCAGACATGACCCGAAGAGGGAGCGCACCATTGGCGTAATCACCAAGCCGGACCTGGCGGGTTCTGCCTCCACCAACGAACGAAAATACCTCGATCTTGTCAAGGGCCGGGAGAACATGCACAAACTTGCGCTCGGGTGGTATGTGTTGCGCAACAGGTCCGAGGAAGAGAGGGCGACGGAAGCCGACGAGAGAGACACCAACGAAGAGCACTTCTTCCAAACCGGTGCCTGGCGCGCCATAAGTCCTCCCAACCGTGGCGTCGAGAGCCTGCGGAAGCGGCTGAGCAAAGTGCTGCTTGACCACATCAGGACGAGCCTGCCCGATCTCATCCACGAGATCGAGGAAGGTCTGAGGGATCGGCAAGAACGGCTGGATCGGCTGGGGAGGTCGAGGAGCAACCCGGACGAACTGAGGTCCTACCTCCTCACCATCGCCGATGACTTCCAGCGGTTAGCACACGACGCCGTCGAGGGGCGGTACAACGACAAGTTCTTCGGAACCCTTGACCAACAGAACATCAAGCTGCGGGCGATTCTCCGAAACCTGAATAGCGCGTTTGATGCCACGTTATCAACAAAGGGGTCGCGTTGGAAGATTGAGTGGGACCGTGACAGCGCCGACTCTGATGACGAAGCCTCGGAGGGTAAGTTCCCTGACTATCTGCAATCGTTCATCGACCTGTACGAGGCTGCGGACCCTGAGCCCATCACGGAGTCGGATCTCAACTCCCACCTCCAGTCGGTAGCGTCTGCGAACCAGGGCAAGGAGTTCCCCGGGATGCCGAATGCAGAGCTCGTCCTTCAGCTTTTCCGCCGCCAGGCGGAGCGGTGGCAAGAGATTGCGCAGTCCCATCTCGACCTCACCCTCAAGTTCACCAAGGCATTTGTGGAGCAGGTGTTTAAGCACACCATTGGGCCCGATGAGGCGACCGCCCAGGCCATCCTGGTCAACTGCGTGGACCCCTTCTTTGACGACAAGAACGAGGCACTTCAGGCGAAGCTGCAGGAGCTCCTTCGTCCGTACACGTGTGGATATGGACTCCCGTCCGCAAAGGAGTTCCATGACAGGCTGTCCAGGAGGACCATTCAACGTCTGGCCGACCAGCTCACGGATCGCTTGGAGAAACAGCATCCTGCGCTGTTCCAAGCCAAGCTCGGACCCGGAGAGGGACTCAATCGCGCAAAAGTTCTGCAGGCTGTCCTGGGGTCAGAGGCCCCCGAGACTAGCGGATTCGGCACAGAGAAGATCATTGACATGATGGTGTCATACTACGAAGTAAGTCAAATGGTCCCCAACTGGCCAGCCAGAGCAGAGACGCGGCGGAAGATTGTGGGCAATTCTGATTCAACGCATCAGATGTCGCTCAGAACATTTATCGACAACGTGATCAACCTTGCTGTGGAGAGCTGTCTCGTGTGCGACGTCCCAACCATCTTGACCCCACGAAAGGTCGACGGGATGAGCGTGGATAGGCTGAAGGAGCTGGCGTCAGAGTCCGCGGAAGTAGAGGCAGAGAGGCAGATGCTCCGGGAAGAAACCGATGCCCTGCGCGAAGGGTTACGCAGGTGCCAGCAGCACAGACCCCGGGCGTCGACTGGTGGGTTGATGCCGCCAAATACAAGTCGGATCACGGCCAGATGCTAACATGCGCGGATCAGTACTTCCAGGAGGCTTTTTCGGAGGTCCTTCGGCTGCACCCAGCGTGCCGATCTCAAGTACAGAGCCCCGTAAACTGGCCACGAAAGAAATATGGCTAACATGACCAAGGGAACGCACCGCCGTTGCCATCGCCCACCCCTGAGAAACCAATCGCGCGACTATCTGCCCCAGTGAAGACTCCGAACCAAGGACCGACCAAACTCGGCACACTTCCCGCAGCTGCCGATCCGAACGCTGGGGGGTTTGCAAGCCTGGCCATTTCGAGTGGCAATGCTAACATTTTTGCGCCTACCCCGGGCAGCTCCCGTAACTTGTTCGGCGTGCCGACGCCATCTGCTCAAGTAGATAGCGCCGAGACGACTATCGATGGCGGATGGTCCGGGCGCTCAGCTGGATTCGGATCAACAACCCTTGCAAACAACAGCCCCTCCTTGTTCGGCCCCCCGAAGACGGGTGCCCAGGCCAAGCCGTTGTTTGGTGGGCTTGGGAGCAGCCCTCCTAATCAAACCTCTCCGCCAGCTACAAACCCCTTGGGTGCCCAGTCTAGGCCGTTGCCTTTTGGGTTTGGGGGCGCCCCTCCGCCAGCTACAAACCCCTTCGGTTCGAACGTCGCGCGCGCTAACAACAACAAGAGCGGAACGTCAGGGCTTTTTGGTGGGTGCAACCCTCCCTGACCGGATCAAGCACACGCGAAGCCCGAGCCCTCTGTCTGACAAACCCTGTGTAAGCAGACCTTTCCATCCGAGCAAATACAAAGTTGAAGTCTGTCGATCTAACGTATCCGAGGATCGGCGCAGTTCCTTTGCTGGTCGGGCCGACGGACTACGTTGCCTCGAAGGGAATTATTTCTCGTATAGGGAATGTGGAGATCAGCCCGGAATCGGTGGAGATGCACTGCCATATTTGCATGCAGGAAAGGTTTCAGGGGTTTTCGGTTGAAGAGCTGAGGCTGAAGTGGTTGGTTTCGCGGTTGGGGTGACGGTTCATAGGTGCCCCGGGGGACTTTTGCACGTCACAAAAAAATATGTATGGCTCATTCGATCTCTCCTGTTGCGTTTGATGCTTGAGTTCCACCCACTTGGTTTGGTGGTGGTAAATGGCAGGAAGCTGCACCGCGGGATGGAATTGTTAGTACCTCCAAGTCGCGGCAGTGCAGAAAGGCAGTCACAGTCGAGTCACAGTCTGACAGTGCTCTGCACCTTCCCCAAGTCCATTTCTCCCCAGCCATCCACGGCAGGCAAGTGCGTGCCTCGGAGCATTGCGTCGAAAACTTCCATGTCAAAATGTATTTTCTTTAAGAATAAATCTATATTACTCTCATTCTCAAACTTGAACGTGCTAATTTACCTACATACCACCAACCTTTTTCCAACAACCGCCCCTCATCCGCCTCCCCACCCACCCATCCTCATTCTTTCCCCCCTTGCAACTGATGCCTCTCCAACCCGGCCCCCTCCCCATGTCCATCCCCCTCACCACCACCACCACCACCACCACCAGCAAACTCATTCCCCACGGCCCACCCGTCCGGCCCGACATCCCGCCCCTCATACGCCGCCAGAATCAGCCGCTCGGCCGGGTTCCAGCGCCCCGTCAGCAGCTGCAGCCGCGTCTCCATCTTCTGGCCCACGCGGTGGATCCGGTAGTAGGCCTGCTGGTTCTCGCGCTTGGTCCAGGCGGGGCCCGTGATGGTCAGGTACCGTGCCCGCTGCAGGTTCAGGCCCGTGCCGGCGAGCGACAGCGGCGCGACGAGGATGTTGGGCGGCGCGTTGCCCGGGGTCAGGAAGGAGGAGAGGATGTCCTGGCGGGCGGAGGGCGGGTGGTGGCTGTGGAGGAGGACGGGCTTCATGGTGGCGGCGGCGGTGGTGGTGCTGGCGCCGAGGGGTCGGGGGTTGGGGTTGGTTTTGGGTTTGGCGGTGGTGGGTCGGTTGGCGCGGTGGAGGAGGTATGAGTGCAGGAGGACGGCCTCGGCTTCGAGGGGGGTGAGGATGCAGTACTTCTTGGCGTGCGAGTTCTCGCCGGGGATCTTGGACGTGTCGGAGAGCATGGCGGCGATGGTTTGGTTGATGGTCTCGAGCTTGGCCGAGTTGGCCGCCCACGCGGGGACGTGCGGGAAGTAGGCCGTTTTGGTCATGTCCCCCCCGGCCCGCGCCAGTTCCGACTGGATCTCGGACGGGGTGAAGGTGAAGGTCGCGGCCGAGGCGCCTGCGATGCCGGGGAAGGTGGAGGCAAGACGGAGCTTCAGGAGAAAGGCCTCGCCGGCTCTGGTGCGGATCAGGCGGTTGACGTCTTGGCCCGTTACGGCGGCTGCGGCCGCGGCTTGTTCGTGCGCGCGGTCAGCCAGGGCCTGGAGGCCGTCGCCGATGGCTGAAGAGGGCAGCCGGTGGTCGGTGATGTTGACCTTGAGCGGCCCAATGTCGGTCAGGTTCCGGCCCTGGAACTGCTCCGTTCCCAGTCGGCGGACCATCGTGTGCTTGAGGATGCGGTCCAGACGACGGCGGTAGTCGGCGATCTCGGCCGTGGGAACAGCCTCTCCCGCTGTCTGCATCCCGACGAGCCTCTCAAAAGTGCTGGTGAGGTCGTCAAAGGAGGCAAGCGTGGCCCCGTTCAAGGGGTGCGACTCGGCATGCCAGACATCCCTCTCCAGGAACGCGACGGCCGGGCGGATGTCGGCCGGCGTCTCGCCAAATGGAGTGCCCGACACAAAGTACGTCAGGGGCGCCGGTTGCTCCGAGTCGCTCGTGCACTTCTTCAGATGGAGAAGCCACGAGACCGGTCGACTGTCCTCGCCGTCCCTGGTAAAGGCATACTCGTGGAACTCGTCCATCAGGATCATGCCGGGCAAGAGACTGCTCTTCTTCTTGGGCGGGTCAGCCGAGTTCTTGACGGCGACTTCGGTATTGAACATACCATTCAGGCGCGCGATGTTCTCAGGCGCCACGACAATGATGTAGTCGCTCTGCCCGGTGCCCGCCTGACGATATTGGTAGATGGGTTCACCGTCTTCGCCCTGCGTTCCGCTAATTTCCGCGCGCAGGCTCTTGATATCGGCAGGAGTCAGCTTGTCCTCCTTGTCGACCCCGTCGGGGTAGGCCCTGATCTTGAGCTGCTTCACGTCCAGCTTCAGCTTGGCATCCCCGAGCATGGACGCACAGTTCCTCGACGGAGCAACCATGATATTCGGCCCCCCGGGGAGCCTATCCGCCAGCTCCCGCGTCAGCTCATTGTAGCAATAGCACCTGAACCCATACCGGTCGTCGAGCGGACACGCCCTCGCCGCCGACCCGGGCGCATTGTGCTGGGCCTTCCTGGCACCGCTGCCGACATCAGGGCCCCCCTTCGCGCTCTTCTTCCACGCCGCCTTGACCTCCGCCTTGCACCTCCGCAGCCCCCACGCCAGCGCCACGACGCCATACATCTCCTGCGTCTTCCCCAGCCCCTGCTCGTCGCACAGCAGGCCCCCCGACACATCGCGCAGCACCAGCCTCAGCAGATTCCACGTCCCTATCAGCTGGTAGTCAAACAGCCCCACGGACATGCCGGGGAGTTTCTTGAGGGGCACCCGCTTCCGGCTCCCGCCCGCCCTGGACGCGAGGATCTCGCGCTTGGTGTACTCGGCCCGGTCGATGCGGAAGAAGTCCAGGCAGGCCTGCCACACGGCGTCGGTGTTGCCCGTGTTGTAGCTGCCGAGCGCGGTGTCGATGAAGGAGAGGTCGGCGGCGCCGTAGTCGTCGTCGGCGGTGGAGTCGACAGCGTAGTCGGCCGAGCCGAGGTCGGTGATCTCGAGGAAGGTTGGCGGCGGGGTGGCGGGCTCTTTTTGCGGCGGGGTGGAGCTGTGTCGCTTGGTCAAGGTCTGGGAGCCGGCGGGGGCGGGGGCTGTCTTGCTGGGGATGCGGGTGGGCAGTTTGGTGGGGGTGCTGCCTTGTGCGGTTCGGGGGGTTGTGGTGGACCGGGATGAGGAGACGCGGCTGCTGGACTCAGGCCATTGGGTGCGAGTGGGCGTCGGGAGGGATGACGATGGCCGCGTTGTCTTGACTGGGAGGCCGCTAGCGAACGCTCTTACCTTTGCCGTTGGGATCCGTGACGTACTACGGGGACGCGACGGCTCCGGGTAGCGATCAGCGGCCCCTGGACTAGGGGTGCTTTGACGGGTTGCCCAGGCTCCCGGTGAATTAGAGGTCGGGCTACTGGTGGGGGAACTGTGAGGCTTGGACACGAACAAGTCAGTCTCCTCGGGGACCGACTCGGCGACTGACTGGTCATCGTCATAGCCACTGCTCTCGGGTCGTATGGTCTCGTAGCTGGTATGCTCCGCGTCGTCGTCACCATAGTATTCCATAATATCCGTCACTCGTCCCTGCTGGCTGATAGGCGACGGGCACTCGGGCGGCTCGAGGGGAGAGGCTTGGAAATCATCATCTCTGTCATCTCGGGTTGGAAAAGCTGGAGAAGACAGGTCTTCAAGAACCGGCGACAGGCGCCCGTGCGGCGAGACGGGGGGTTCGAAATCGGACAGCTCACCTGTGTCATCCTGAATAGGAGACGCCTGGAAAGCCGGCGGCGAGAGTTGCTCCCTGGCAGACGATGGGCTCTCGAGAGGCGAGATCGGGGCGCCGTCATTACCGTCTCGGAGGTCGTGGGCTGACGAAAGCGGCGAGACTGAAACACGCAGTTGTTGCTTGCGGGACGATGGGCTCTCGAGAGGCGAGATAGGGGCTCCGCCGCGGAGGTCTTGATTTGGAGAACGCGGCGAGACTGGAACAGCGGGTTGTTGCTTGTAGGACGCGGGACTCTTCAACGGCGAGACGGGGAGCTGATAGTCATCCCTGGCGGGTTGAACTGGAGAGACCGGAGACGGGAGGCGGTCCGGAGCCTGACGGACGTGCGCGTCCTGGAAGTCTGCCCACTGCGTCTGGTCCGAGGCTGGGAAAGTGTATATATCCTCTTGCTGGTCGTCGACCGCACGCGGGGTGGCCGGCGGGGAACGGCCTGGGGGCGTTGTCGGCGTCAGGGGGCGGCAGAATGAGGGAGAGAACTCGACCAGTGTCTCGGCCGGCTCCGCCCTGTAGTCATAGACGTAGTTCTCGGGGTACAGATGGCTGAGATGGCCCACGGGGTCGTACAGCGGCACCCGCAGGGTCCTGATGACGAAGCAGATGTCGCTGAACTCGGGCACGTGGATGTGCGTCTTGGCGATCTTGTTGAGTATCGCCTGCCAGTCAAACACGTCCGCCACATCGCTGCGGAGCCGGTTCTTCATGCCGAAGGGGCAGAAGATCACCACGTTCCACGCCCGGTCGTAGCCCAGACGGCGCGTGATCCAGTCCTCGAACTCGGTCCAGCTGTACTCGACGGGGGTGTACTCGGGGTATGTCGTCTTCCTCTTGCGCGCGCGCTCCTCGCGGATGTCGTCGGGCACAAAGTCGGTCAGCGCCCGGCGCCATTGCTGGTTGGTGTTCCAGTTGACGACGTTGACCATCAGCCTGGCGAGCTTGAGGAGGTTGGGCCGTTCGGCCGCCGTCTTGGCCATTCTGTATGTCTGGCTTGGGTCCGGGTCTGGGTCCGGGTCTGGGGGTCTTGGTTCGGGGTTCGGGAGTCAGGGGTCGGGGGTCTGGTTCAAGTCGGGCTGTTGGTTCTGTCGAGTCCGAGTCGAGTGGTGAGTGGTTGGCCGTCGATCGAGGTGCTGAAGCGTGATGAAGGTCAGGGAAACACGCAGTCGGTGCGTGCTGGTGTTTAATAGGGCCGAGTCCGACTGTGCAGACAAAGTGCGGCACGAGACGGCTGGCATAAAGAGATTGTTCAACCAACACAGCGGGCGGTCTGGATTGGCTATGTTGCGTGCACACAAAGGGGGCCGTGGTTGAGCTCCTGTGCGGGCGGCACGTACGGCTGCGAACAATGCCGCGGACCCCCAGGCCTGGCTGGAAAACAATGCAACGCATACACGATTGGGAATGACATGGGGTCGTCGATGGGTCCATCGTCTGCGCCCACAGCGGCACAGCCTGAGACAGCGGGCTTGAACTCTGGGCCCCTGGATCGTGGGATGTTGTGTATCTCGCCTGTAATTATTAGCCTCGCCCACTATCTCCGGCGTGCCCTCCTACTCCCGACCTGCCCACGCCTGAGCGCACATTACAGCGCCAGCAAGCACCCCAGAACGCCCGCCACCAACCCGCCTCCGCCCATCCCCGCCAGCCGCGCGCCCGCATTCGGGGTTTCAGTGGCCGCCGCGGTCCCCGACGAAGACGTACTCGGACGGGGGCTGGACCGCACCGAGCACGCCACAAAGCCGTTGCGCGTGGGCGCGTCCGTGTGCGTCATGGCGCCGACAAAGACACAGTCGCCCTGGTAGTTGGGGTCGACGACGATGCGGTCGGCGCCCGGGGCTCCTAGTCATGGTGTCAGCTCAGCTAGTTCCGGTTCCGGGATGGGGTTGCGCGGCTGCGAGGCAGCCATGCCCATATGGGACGGACGTACGGCCGGCGTAGACGCCGCTCTCGAGGACGGGGAATTCCTGGTAGGGGCCCGAGGTCGCGAACACGAGGCCCTCGCGGTTGTTGAAGCGATGCGGGTACTTGCTGGTCCCGAGCTGCTCGCCGGCCCTGTGCAGGCGGCAGCCCTCGGCGACGGCGGCGTCGATCTGGGCTTTAGTGTAGCTGTGGGTGCCGCACATGACGCTTCCGAGGGAGGCGGTGCCCTGTCGCCGGTCGAGTGCTGGTCCGGCGGCGTCGGCAGTCGCGAGCACGGCGTACAAGGCCAGGGCCAGGGTGGGGATGAGATGGACCATGGTGGCGGCGGGTGGTCGGGGGGGTGGTTGGTGAAACGGCACGGAAGGGGAAGGGGAAGGGGATGAAATTGTCACGACGTTAAAACAAAGACGCCAGCGATCTACCGCGCCAAGCGCCGAATCAACCGTGGCGTAATTACAGCCAAGACAACAGACCCACCGGATCCATCATCCAGCAATGAGGTCTCGCCGTTGCATGGCGCGGTTCCCCGCGGACAGTGGTGCAAGTTTCTTCAAGTTGAGGTTTGTGGGCTTGTTGGGGTTGCGTCCTTCGGCCGTAGCGACCCGGAAACCGAGTGGTACGGTAATACCTGCTCTTTCCCCTCGGACGGAAAGGCGTGTTGGCCGGAAGGTGTCAACAGCCCCACTGACGTCACCCCGAAACAGTCACAGACTCACAGCAGACAGGACCGATCCAGCGCCAGCATTCAACCCACCAACCCAGCAGCCATACCGTCGACAGATCCCTACTCCGTCGCCAGAACATCAAAATGGCCGACGCGGCCCCGCTCCTCTCGCCCCTCACCGAGCCCGGTGCAACGGACAAGGCCGTCCAATCAGCCGTCCAAGCCGTCACAGCCCAGGCCAAATCCTCAGCTGCCACCATCGGCGACTATCTCTGGGACACCTTCAACGCGGTCTTTGACGCCGCCGGCCGCACCCCGGCTGAGCAGCAAGGCAAGCTCGTCGGGTTTCTCGCCCAGCTTCGGCAGACCACCATCACAGACGCAGACGGCCAGCCGCTGAAGTACGAGGGCGGCGTGGTGTGGGCGGATCTGCCCTCGTTTGGCTGGGTCGCGCGGGACAGGTGGAATTTCGGTCAGTGAATCCATTTCTGCGGGACGGACGAGAAGCGGCTGGAGCTAACTGCAAATCCACAGACGTCCTCGATGCGTCGGCCGCGCGCGAGGACCGGGCCAAGTGGGAGAATTGGGCTGGCTTTCTCGCGCAGCTGACCGCCCAGGCCAACGCGGACGATCCGGGGGATCCGTTCGATTTCTCAACATTTGCGCTTTGGGCCATGAGGACCGCCTTTGAGGAGGAACATCCCACGGTGGCGAACGCCGCCTCTGTCTCTGCCACGGCTTTCAAGCACGCGGCCGTTTGGCTGCAGTATGGGGGCCCACGGCTCCGGAAGCTGTGTGCGGAAGAGCGGGCACTGGACGGGAACATGGGTGCGGCCAGGGGCAAATACGCGGATCGGGGGTGGAAGGGGTTCAACGAGGAGCGGTGGAAGGTGTGGAAGGACGAGCTCAGGGAAGCGCGGTCCAGAGGCGTGGCGGACGGGGCTGCTCTTGAGCTCATGGAGAAGCTGTAGGGAAGAAAGACAATTCTCCGTTTCCTCCAACCCTAACCCTGAGTCCGCAATTCGCACTAGAGCCCGAGCTACCCGGAAGTTCGGATGGCACGATGCAGGGTCAAAATCAGGGGCCGAGTGTAACGTCATCGATGATTCCCATTGACGGCGGACGAGTCTTGGTAACAACTCAGCTGATGCAGGAATGCAGGACAAGTCTGGGCAGCGGAAGCCGCACAGCCGCGAAACAGGGACACGGAGGAAGGCGCACCGAAGGATCGCCTCGGTGGGGTTCGGAACACGCCCCTTCTGCCCCTGGGCTCTTGGCGTGCCGGACTTGCACGAGGGGACAAGGGTCGGGGACCGGCTCTTGATTGGGGCGCCGCTCTGCCGCCAGCCCGCAATGGCAGCGACTGATCTCCGGCAGGGCCAATCTGCCAATCTCTCACCCCCGACTTTGGAACTACATCCGACTGCAGTCGCCCGCACCGCTTTCCAACGCTCCCGCATAGCAACTCCCGAAGGCTCCGGAGCCGTGCATGCAGTTGCGCGCAATTCCTGCCCCTCCGCCGTCCGCCCTCCGCCGTCCGCCCTCCGCGTCCTGGAAAGCCGCAACGCAAAACGGGCCAAACCGTCGCTGGTGGGCGTCCAATATGGTGCTGTCGCCGCGGCCGATCGGCGATCCCGTCACAGCTCCAGCCCCACCAACCGACCGTGGCCTCGGGCCCGTCAGCCGATACGCCAACGCCACCGCCGAGCGGTAACTGTGCGCCGACTCGGCAGCTCGCCGCCAGGCGTCCCTCCTCGTCTCCATGGACCGACGCAGCCGAAGCGAGTCTCCACCGACCAGCCACATGGCTCTCATCGCCACTGTCCACGACGTGACGGGGCTGGTTCTGGGCGACAGCGACGCCCATGTCTTTATCAAAGACGAACCACCGAGCCCGCCCGCTGGCGGCGATCGGCCGGTCCCCACCCCGCGAGCGCAGCCCCCCAAATTCGAACCCCCATCCACGCAACGACCGGCGGATCCACATACTGGGCGGCGGGCGAATAGCGCAACCCGACAACAAGCTGCGAGGTCCGGGAAACATGGCGGGAAGGCAGCGACAACATCGAAAGCCGGCCCGGGGAGGCCGCAGACCGCCGAGCAGTCCATCATACCGCGCCGGACCGAGGACTGGGAGCCTTGGAAGAGCATCCTACACGAGCTTTACATTACCCAAAACCGTATACTCCGCGACATCATTGGCATCATGGATACCAAACACAACCTCAAGGCCACGTAAGTCAAGCACCCCCCCCGCCAGGACCTCAACGGGCAGGACGTGGATCCTGAACAGTTGCCCGTGCCCAAGACCGAAAATGTATAAGAACCAGTTTGCGAGATGGGGCTTTTTCAAATACGCCGTCAAGCGGCGGCCGCGCACCCAGTCCGATTCCCCCCGGGGCCAGAGCTCGAGCTCGGACGACTCCAGCGGCGGAGAGCTCGTGCTGAGAAAGGACGCCCTGATGCACGAGAGCGACACGGCACGCAGTGTGCAGGCCGGCCTGACGGCGGTCCGGCGGTTCCTCCACGGCCACATCGACCAAGACTCGGGCAATCTCAGGGTCGAAGAAGTCGCCGGCTTCGCCGACCCCTGCTACCGCTATTTCAAAGTCGCCATGGACCTGTTCGACCTCGGGGAAAACATCGACGGCGGGCGCATCCTCCGCCTCGCCTTCCTCCAGATCGAGCGCAAGATGGCCAAACCCACCATGAAGTCCTTCTCGGACCTCTGCATCCTCGTCCCGCACCTCCTCCTCGAATCCGGGCGCCGCGACATCCTCGCGGCCTACCTCCGGTACGTCGCCCGCCTCGCCGCCGTCAAGTACGGCAAGCACCCGATCGCCGACCTCGCGGCCTCGTTCGCGGACATGGCCGACCGGCCCGAGGACATGATGCGCTACATCATGGCGCTCTCGCAGATCAACGCCGACACCATCGGCGCCCAGGCCGGCATGCTCGGCCGCACCGCGCAGTGGGCGCGCAACCAGTACCTGGCGTGCCAGCGGACCCGGGAGGCGGATCCGGCGCCCGCCAGCCCCCGTAGCCCCCGTAGCCCGCGCAACCCGCTGCTGCCGGGGGCGCGCGACCACGGGCGCGACCACCGGCACGACCATCACATGCTGCGGCTCGAGGCGCAGAGCGTGTACTGGGCGCAGAGGCTGGTGATGCCGGACCCGGAGGGCGACGACCTCGCGGCGCAGTGGCTGCACAAGCGGTTCGGGCCCGACTTTGGCGCGCGCTGCGAGGGCCACCTGGCGCGGCTGATGGGTCGCGTGCGCGCGGGCGCGGGCGCGTTCCCGCCCGTGTTTGCGCGCATGATGGAGTGCCTGTATGTCGGCTGGCTGGCCGACTACTACGAGGCGGTCGGCGCGTGGGACCGCGCGTTCCGGTGGGGCCGCCGCGGGCTGGCGCTGTCGTCGGACGAGCAGTATGCCCTCTGGTCGGTCCATCTCGAGGCGCTGATGCGGCGCCATGGCGCGCCGGCCGAGGCCGAGGAGCTGCGGCGGACGCGGCTGGCGCATGGGTGGCTGGAGAAGGTCCGCGCCGAGGTGGACCGGCTCGGGCTGGCGTGATGTTTGTTGGGTTTGTTTATGGAGTTGCGGCTTGGGGTTTTTTGTTTTGTTTTGGGATGCGGTTCTGTTCATGAGCCGTGGCAGGAGCGCATTGGCAGGCTTTTGGGTATCGTGCTGCCGGGGATCAGGCCACTGGGATCTGTGTTTGTTTTCGGTTGGACAGGCGGCTCTTCGTGCTGTATCGATATATACCATGTGGCGCGTATGTAATGGGTTCAAATGGACTTCCCCGGGCTGGGCAGCGTTCCAACGAACGGGCCATGTTCAGGTCCAGGAGATCGACTTGGTCCAAAAGCGCTCGAAGTCGATTGCTGTTGGGCCATGGTTATCTACGACTGTGTGGCCGCCGCCTGTTCATTTTGTTTGCTTCTCGACTGTCTCCCTTGCGCGATCATCCCTTGCCGCAGTGTTCCAAGACATTCAAATCGGGGCTGGTCAGGCATCCATCCCTGGATGGAGAACCCCGCAGCGGAGAGCGTGCGCGGGTGATGCACCACGTGGTTGTTGAAGCATTTGTCGTCCCATAATATCAGCAGAATGCCAGAAACTGCCAAGCGGACACAAGCCTCGACTCGTCCTGTCCACTGTGCCAAGGTGTGCGCCCGAGCTTGCACGGGCCGTGCCGCCGTAATACTGAACCCGGCTCTTTGTCTCCCAACGGACCCAAGTACGGATACAGAGCGTCCCTGCCCAAAACGGCCTGGATGCCCTCGCGTAATCAAGAAATTCGCAGCGCTTCCCCACTTCGCTCCCGTGCCCTGCCAAGGCAGAACGCAGGGCTTGGCGAACGCCAACCACCTGACGGGCCCAATTGCTTCCATTCTTATCCTTCCGTGTTCCGCTTTCCTCCACCACATGGCCGTTCCGCTCCTCCTCCCACCAACCGCCCCATCCCCATCGGCGCCATCCGCAGCGCCGCCATCCCCAGCGCCATCCCCAGCGCCATCCCCAGCGCCATCGGCCAGCGCACAGCAGTTGTCCGCTCATTACTATCGCCCGGCGGGCAAACTCCGTCGTCGCGCCGCGGCCGCTTTGTCGCCCCCCGTGCGCTCGTTGCTGTTGCTGCAGTCGAATCCACTCGCTGCCGCCGTGCCGCCGTGCCGGCCCCCGGAACCCTGCCTTTGATGTTGTTCCCCGACCCGGCTTCCCACGTCCCCACACCCGCGTTGTTGCCCCCGAGATGTCGCGACGGCCGCTTGGCCATGTCGCTCCCCAGCGCAAGTACCTCCTGGCGGCACTTGCGCTGATCCTCCTCCCGTGGCTCCCTCTCGCCGATGCTCAGCAGCAGCACCCGCGCCCGCCGGCACCCGGCTCCCAGCTCGGGTCGCCGCCCCAAGACGACCAGCATGTCGCGCCAAACCTCTCCGGCCCCGCCGTGACGGGCCGGAAGACAGTCGAGACCCCCCGCATCCACCAGCGCCGGAAGACGACCGTCATCGACGAGACGGACGACGCGGCCAACCCGCCGCCGCGGCGGCCCCTCCCCCTCCCCCTATCCAACAACAAGAATACTATCATTCCTGACGATGCGCGCGCCCACGCTTTGGCTCCGGACCTGTCCGTTCGAGCACCACCTCCATCAAAGTACAGAGGCCCCTCCCTCGGGGGGGCCGGACTCTCGCAGCAGGTTGCGCGGAGCCTGGAGGACTGGGAAGTGGAAGACTTTGTTCTTCTGGCGACCGTTGATGGAGACCTCTACGCCAGCGACCGCAAGACCGGCCAGGAGCGCTGGCACCTCAAGGCCGACCACCCCCTGGTCAAGACGCAGCATTTCCGGACCGGCCGCTCGGTCCTCGACGACGACTACAACCCCATCGATCACTACATCTGGGTCGTCGAGCCCACCCGCGACGGCGAGCTGTATCTGTGGAGGCCCAACGAGGACGGCGTCGGCCTGGCCAAGATGGCCTGGACCATGAAGAGACTGGTCGAAGAACTCCCCATGTACGAGGACAGGGCCAACGGCGTCGTCTACACGGGGGACAAGAGGACCACCATGGTCACGCTGGATGCCGCGACGGGGACCGTCATCAAGGAATTCGGCTCGACCGGCAGCTACGTCAACAAGGTCGAATCCTGCTTCAAGCCCAACGCCCTGGCAGACGGCGACGACGACGAGTGCAGCGATGTCCGCACCATCACCCTCGGCCGCACCGAGTACACGGTCGGCATCCACCGCGCCGACGGCAACCCGATCGCATCCCTCCAGTACTCGGAGTGGGGCCCCAACAACCAGGACAACGACCTCATCCAACAGAACCTCGTCACCAAGGACAGCCGTTACGTTACCGGCCAGCACGACGGCAAAGTCTACGGGTTCGACTACGGCCGCTTCAGCGAGGAGCGGCCCCTGTTCACCAAGACGCTCGCGTCCCCCGTCGCCCGCGTGTTTGACGTCCTCCACCGCTGGGAAACGGCCGCCGGCGTGGACCCGGAACTGATCGTGCTGCCCCAGCCCCCGCTCCCCGCCAGCGACGAAGACAGTCTGCGCCTCCGCAGCGAGAAGGTCTTCATCAACCAGACCGACGAAGGGAGCTGGTACGCCCTGTCGGGAAACCGGTTCCCCTTGATCCTCTCCGCGCCGGCGGCGGCCGTCCACAGCCTTGACTGGTGGACGATCAAGGACGCCTGGGAGCACCTGAACGAGGGCCAGAAGTCCCGGGTCCTGGTCGGAACCCACTGGCTCTCCGACTCGCGGGGCACGAGCGATCGAACCCAGCCAGCCCACCTGCTGCTGGATCCGCCCGACAAGGTCGACATGCCCAGCAGCGACGTCCCGTTGATGCCCCCGCCGCAGCCGGAGCCCAGTAGGATTTTCGAGACGGCCAAGAAGCTGCCGGCGCTCGCCGCGATCAAGGTCTTCGACCTTGTCAGCAATCCTGCCGCCATCATCCTCTTCCTCGTAGCCCTGTGGCTGCTCTACAAGGACAGGGTTCTGAGCGTCCGTCGGAAACCATGGGCCAATAAACTCGGCGTCCTGGCACCGCAAATCGAAGTCAACCCCACCGCCCCAACGCCGGCGATCCCTGCCGCGGCGGAACAGGCCGCCACGCCGGCAGTGACCGGAGAGCCCGCGGCAAAAGTAGCATCAGTCGGTGCGGTTCCCGTCCCCATCGACACAGCCGGAGAGCCGAGCCCAGCAGCGGAGCCCGCAAGTCGAGAAGCGTCCCCCGCTGTGGCCTTTGCTGACCCCCCCGAAACTGCCGCCAGAACGGAACTGGAAGGTGCGGATGCCGGCGACGCCGCCGCCGCCAAGAAGAAGAAGGGGCATCGGGGCCGGAGAGGAGGCGTCAAGCACCGGAAGGGCAACAAGGACAAGGGCGAGGGCTCTCAGTCGCGCGACGATGACCCCCCCCCAGAATCGGTCGAGGAGGTCGTCAACAAGGCCAAGACGCTTGTCCGCGAGCCCAAGCTGGAGCCGGATATCATCACCGTGTCCGGGGATGGCGACGAGGTCTCGGGCCACATCCTCAAGATGGGGAGTCTCGAGGTCAACGAGGCCGAGCAGCTGGGCACCGGCAGCAACGGCACGGTTGTTTTTGCCGGCCGGTGGGATGGCCGCGACGTCGCCGTGAAGCGCATGCTGGTGCAGTTCAACGAGATTGCCAGCCAGGAGACGCGGCTCTTGCGAGAGAGTGACGATCACCCCAACGGTAAGCCAGCTCGCCACCCAAACCCACAACGACCATGCATGCTGACGGTCGCAGTGATCCGCTACTATGCCCAGCAGGAGCGCGCCGCGTTCCTCTACATTGCGCTCGAGCTCTGCCAGGCCTCGCTTGCCGACATCGTGCAGAAGCCGCACTATTTCCGCGAGCTGGCGCACGCGGGCGAGCGCGACACGCCCGGTGTCCTGTACCAGATTGCCAACGGGCTGAGCCATCTGCACAGCCTGCGCATTGTGCACCGCGATCTCAAGCCGCAGAACATACTCGTCAACATGGGCAAGGACGGCCGCCCGCGTGTTCTGGTGTCGGACTTTGGGCTCTGCAAGAAGCTGGAGGGCGGACAGTCGTCGTTTGGCGCGACGACGGCCCACGCCGCGGGAACCACCGGCTGGCGCGCGCCCGAGCTGCTGATCGACGACGACTCCCCGCTCCCGGCGTCCATGACGCTCACGGACCCGGGCTCCAGCCTGCACAGCGCGTCGGGCACGGGGCCCGAGGGGGCCGCCGGCGCGCACAGCCGGCGCGTGACGCGCGCCATCGACATCTTCTCGCTCGGGCTCGTCTTCTTCTACGTGCTGTCGCGCGGCAACCACCCGTTCGACTGCGGCGACCGCTTCATGCGCGAGGTCAACATCCGCCAGGGCAACTACTCGCTGCAGCACCTCGACGTGCTCGGCGACTTTGCCTTTGAGGCCCGCGACCTCATCGCCAGCATGCTCAACGCCAACCCCAAGCTGCGGCCCACCGCCCGCGACGTCATGTCCCACCCCTTCTTCTGGCCCCACAAGAAGCGCCTGGCCTTTCTGTGCGACGTGTCGGACCACTTTGAGAAGGAGCCGCGCGAGCCCCCCTCCCCGGCCCTCGCCGAGCTCGAGCGCCACGGCCCGGACGTCGTCCGCGCCGACTTCCTCCGCCACCTGCCCCGCGAGTTTGTCGACAGCCTCGGCAAGCAGCGCAAGTACACGGGCTCGCGCATGCTCGACCTCTTGCGCGCGCTGCGCAACAAGCGGAACCACTACGAGGACCTGTCGGCGTCGCTCAAGCGCACCGTGGGTCCGCTGCCCGACGGCTATCTCGCCTTCTGGGCGACGCGGTTTCCGAATCTGCTGATTGTGTGCTGGAACGTCGTCTATGATCTCCGCTGGGAGTTGACGGATCGGTTCAGGGAGTACTATGAGCCGGCGCTGGCGGGGTAGCGTGCGAGGGGGGCGGCAGTTTGGTATTTCCGTCGTCTGTTTATGGATCGTTGGGCGTGTGTCTGTTCCCAAGGGTGTATGTATACTGTACCGCCGTATGGGCCGTGCTGCCGCGTGTTGGTGCGATGTCTTGGCTGGTGATGTCTGGATAAGCATGTGACTGATTTTAAGTCTTGGCTGGGTTGTCCTGGCACACATTGGTGTGACTCCAAGGTGTGACTCCAAGGAGAAGGGCATGTTGCCCTGCAACGGCGAGGGGCAGCCTATATACTGTGCAACAATACGATGGCTTGGTTTGATCTTCCCTGTCGAGCCTGTCTGCCGACATCCATGTCCCATCCCATCCATTCCATTCCCAAACCCCTCCTCCTATTCTATTCTAACCCCATCACCCCCAATGAACCAGAACCTGCTTCTTACTCTTCTTCTTCCCCCCCTGTCCCTGGCCCTGTCCCTGGCCCTGCCCACTCCCCCCTTCCCCCACCCCTCCCGCACCACCACCCCCCTCGCCCGCCCCCGCACCCTCACCCGCACCACCCCCCCACGAAAACCCCGTCTCGCGGCCCCCCGCAGGCCCAAACCCGAAATCCCGCCGCACCGCCCGCCCACCACCATACCCAAAGATGGTCGTCTGCGGGCGCGGCGCGGCCGGCAGCGCGGGGAACGCGTCCTCGCTGGGTTTCCTGCCGGGGCCGCCCCTGGGCGGGGGCGCCATCGTCGTCGTCGTCGTTGTCGTCGGCGGGGCGCTGGCGCTGGCGGTGCTGGGGCCGCCGATCCAGCGCGGCTGGTTGGGCTGCTGTTTCTGGGCGGGGCGGGCGCTCGGGAGGGAGGGGAAGGCGGTGGCGGAGACCGCGGCGCCTCTTCCTGAGGAGATTGTGGATGCGGCGGCGGGCCGGGAGGGGGTGGGTGTTGCTGCTGCTGTTGTTGTTGTTGTTGTTGTTGTTGTTGGGGTGCTGGTGCTGCTGGTGCTGGAAGAGCCGAGGGAGATGACGCTGCCGCGGCGGGTGCTGTTTTTGAGCTTGAGCACGCGCGTCGAGAGGCGGGATTGCTGGGCACCGGCCTGGGGCCGTTGCACGGCCGGGTTGGAGGTGGACGCGGCGGTGGCCCAGCCGGTTGTCGACGTGGTCGCGCCGTGCATCCCGCCGAGGCCCGGGAGGGAGGGGTAGTCTTCGTTGATGGCGCGCCAGTTCTGCCAGGCCTTGCGCAGGGCCTCGGCCTTTTGCTTGTCCTGGAAGAGGTCGGCCACCTCGCGGACGAGCGTGCCCAGCGCGTTGGCCGATGTTTCGGAGAAGAGGGCGAAGAAGGCGTCGATCAGCTGCTCGGGCTTCATGGAGCCTCTGTTGTAGGTCGAGATGTGTGAGCGGAAGGCCGCCATCTTGGTGGCGTCGGTGCCGAGGAGGTTGGCGGCCCGCTCGATGACGGCGCCGTGGCGCGTCAGGTTGGCGCGCTGCTCTTGTGACAGGGACGAGAGGTCCGAGACGCCGAGGTTTTCCATGGCGTCGATGA
This sequence comes from Trichocladium antarcticum, assembly GCA_033297235.1. Classification (NCBI taxonomy): domain Eukaryota; kingdom Fungi; phylum Ascomycota; class Sordariomycetes; order Sordariales; family Chaetomiaceae; genus Trichocladium; species Trichocladium antarcticum. Next base: position 59,202 of record MU853449.1, on the reverse strand, counting down.
TGGGCGGTCCGGCCTGCGCCCGTGGGGGCCCCTGAGCCGGCGGGGTGGGCCGAGGGCCGGGCGAGGCAGCGGGCTGGCTTCCACCCGTCTGCAGCGCCATCTGCCGCTGGAAGGCGAGCTGGTCGCGCCGCAGCGGCTGCGCAGAGCTGGCCGGCAGCGCCTCGGCGTTCGGGTCCGGACCGCGTCGCCGCTGCTGGTCCCTCCCACCGGGGCCTCTGCGCTCCTGCTCATATCTCTGGCGCAGGTCAAAGTTGGACAGGTCCACGGTGCGCGCGTCCCTCCCCTTGACGACCGAGCCCCCGTGCTCGCTGAGCTGGTGGGCCTTGAGATCCATCTCGGACTCGAACACGACAAACTTCTTCTCGAGACACTCGCGGTCCAGGCAGATGTGATGGTCCTTCTTGAAGTGCTCCTCGAGCTTGTTGTAGTCGAGGTAGTAGTGTGGCTGGCGCGAATCCCGCCGGTCGCAGATGAAACAGCGCTCGTGGCGGTCGCGGCAGTGCTCAAACAGCTTGTCGTTGTCGTAGAAGCGGGCGCCGCAGAAGCCGCACAGCGGATGGCCGCGGAAGCCCGTCTGGTCGCTGGCGCCGGGCACGTCGTCGCCGTTGCGCATGTGCTCGGTCAACTCCTTGTCGGTGAACATGTCGTGCTCGTGGGTAAAGACCTTCTTGTGCCGGGTGCACAGATCGCACATCTTCTTGCTGTGGGCGGCGCGCACATGGCGGTGCAGGTCGGGCCAGCCGAGGCCGGCAAAGTCGCACTCGGCACCGGGGCAGTTGTACTGGAGCAGGAGGACGGTGTCGCCCACGATGTCCTCGCCGGCATAGCGGATGCCGATGTGGTCGTCGGTGCTCGTGATCTGGGCGTCGGTGTAGTCGTCGAAGCGCTTGGCGCCGTCGTCGGTGAAGATGACAAAGGGCGAGGGTGCCTGCACACAAGTCAGCCAGCAGCTCAGCCAGACCCAGTCTACGCCGCCCACTCACCCGGCAGTGGGGGCAGTCCTTGTTCTTGTACAGGGCCCGCAGACGCAGGGCGCAGATGTGGCATGTGCTGTAGTTGCAGGGGGCGACGGCGAAGTGGCTGATGGGGTTGGCGCAGATGAAGCAGGCCTCGGCCTCGCCGTCGCCGTCGCCGCCGCCGTCGCCGTCCTGTGTCTCGGTCCTGGCTTTGAATTGGAGCGCCTTGGCGGCCTGGGATGGCTTTGGTTCTTCGGATGCTGGCTCGGCGGGGTGTTCTGTGCTCTGGGGGTCACGGTGATGGGCGCCTCCTCTCTGGCCCCCCCTGCCCCGGGACGCGTCTCCTCTTCCGCGTCCTCGTCCATGTCCACGTCCTCTGCCCCTGCCCCGGTGTCCGTCAGTCCGGGGCCCCGAGGGCGGCGCTGCACCACCGCCGGCTGCTGGTGGGCCAGTGCCAGTGGAAGCCATGCCGGTTCGTGTCGTGTCGTGTCGATTGCGGTGTCGATTGCGGTTCGTGGTAGGGTTGGGGTTGGTTGTTGGTGATTATCTGCAGGCCCGCGCGGATCAATCTGGGGTTGTCAGTTTTGGTGTTCGGCCATCAGTGTCCACGTGTCCAGACTCACCGACAAGGACGCACAAAAGACAGGCAACAATTCGTGCGGGAAGGTCCTGGATGCGCGTTTGCACCTCGACGTTGACCTAATGGTGGGGTCACTTCCTGGGGGCTCCAGATATTTATCAGCGGGCGGAATCTGCCAGACCCCACAGGGCATTGATTCGCAGTCGCACTGCCCGGGGTGGAGCCCCATGCTCAGCGGATCCAGCCGGCTATTTACAGGGCAGCTCACGCCGCGTGTGTCATAGGTTGCTAGCTTCTTCGCTCTTACATGTACATCAGCGGTGCTTAGTACGGTACTTTGCACCGACAGAGTTATCAGAGTTAGTACCAGAGTAGCACTGACATGCATAGGTAGACTTTTGCCGGCGGGCTGAATTGCATTTGGGCGGATCAAAAGCCAACGCCTCCGCTCCGCTCCAGGGGAGTGACTGGCTCCACGGCCCTCGCGCATGCACAAGCAACGCAACGCCGTCTGGTCCCATGACTTTTGCCCCAAGCCGCCGAGCCGTCCCAGACTCCCAAGGTCGAGCAAGAACTAAACAATACAAAATACCAGATGCTAGCACCGATCCATCGCTCCTCTTTCCCGGAGAGACGGGCCAAAACCATCTCCGCTGCCACGCGGGGGTTGCGTGCCCGGCCCATCCCCTCCCTGGCAATGGGAGTCCCGGTGTGTGTGTATGTGTAATGAATCTGGATAATTATGGTGAGAGTGGATGTCGATATAAAATGACGGCCAAGTGGAAAACGCAGCGCTCGAGACTGAGACTGCCAAAGCTGCGCAACGCCATTCGGGTCTGTCCAGGTTGGTGTAGCCTCGGTCACTGGCCCGCATGGCGCTGGGCCTCGCAACCTTCGCGCCGGCCGACAGCCCGTGAGACGGCCAATCCAGGGATATCGCGCGTGTGTGTGGGGGGGGGGGGAAACAAGTCAAACAACCAGACGCCTCCGCAGCCGCCGACCAAACCAAAGACGGGGGGAGGGGGGGCCCATCAGCGTCCCATGATACCGGAGCCAAGCGAAGTGTCCCAGACGCCGTGCACGCCCAACCCAGTGTGTGTGAAAACCAGCCGGTATCCAGAATCCGGCGCCTACTCTTCGATCGGGTAGAGCTGGCTCCCCAGCAGCTTGTTCATCGAGAACATGTTGATCCTGTCCTGCTTGAAGACGGCCTGCAGCTTGTCGTCGCAGAGGATCTGGCGCTTGTCGCTGGGGTCCTGGAGCTCGTGGCCCTTGATATAGTCCCAGAGCTTCTTGACCACTTGCGGACGCGAGAGCTGGTTCTGGTCAGCCAGCCCGGCACCGCGTGGGGTGGGGGTGGGAGACAAGGGGTGGGTGGGACGGATAAATAAATAAATAAATAAATAAATAAATAAATAAATAAATAAATAAATAAATAAATACGCACCTGGCTCTCGCCGCAGATCTCGGCCAGCGCATCGCTGAGGTTGAACGGCTTCTGGAAGCCGCCGCCGCCGCCGCCGGCCTTGCGCTTCGGCTTCGCGGCGCCCGCCTCGGAATCGTCGTCCGGGTTGCTGTCGTCGTCGGGCCGCACCCGCTTGGCGCTCTTCTTCCGGGCCGCCTTGGGCTTCGACTTGGGCTTGGCCGCGCCGGCGCCGCGCGTGACCCGCCCGCGCGACAGTCTGTTTTCCTGCGCCTGCAGCTCGGCGGCCAGGCGGGCGTCGGCGTCCTCGCTCGAGCTCTCGCGCTTCTGCTTCTTGGGCGCCGGGCCCAGCGAGACCCGGATCTCGCCGTCCGCGCCGGTATCGTCGGCGTCGTCCGACAGCGCGTGGCCGTTGACTTTGCGCTCGGGGGACGACGGCTCCGCCACGCCGCCCGAGGTTGGCGTGGGTATTGCCTGGGAGTCCTCGGCAGATATGGCATCGAAGCGGGCCTCGATCAGGTTTTTGATGGCATTCTGTCGGGTTGGCACGGGTGTTAGCATGAACGCTGGACACAGCCGGGAAAGAGTACGGATACGGACTTTCTGGTCGCTGAGATCCCTGTCAACGGCTTCCTCCAGGCCCTGCCGGATCTTTTTGCGCGTCACGGTCTGCAGATCGGCCGCGGCTAGGATGCCGTCGATGATGCGGGTGTACGCCTCCCGCTCATCGCCAGTCACTGCAGAACGTCAGCCGACTGCTGGGGAGATGCCGTGCCGGGTGACATACACGGGGCAGACATGTTGCCGAGACGGCAGGTCGCATCAATTGGAGCTGGGGTGTGTGGTGCGGTGTGTGTGGTGTGGTGTCGTGTGGTGTGGTGTGGTGTGGTGTGGTGTGCGTTTGGTGCCGCGCAGCTCTATCCAAGGCTGCGTGACGTGGTGGTGGGCGGCGACGCGACGAGAGAAACGGGAACCCGGGGGCTGGATAGACGCCGAAGCAAACGATCGGATGCGACGCTGGTCCAACGGCTCGGTGGGTGCGGAACAGTTGGGTTTGCAGGTCGCGGGGAGAACGCGAGAGAAGTGATCAGATGCCGCGGACTCGGCGATGGAAAGGCGAACGGGAGTCGGAAAGTGGAGCTGTTCGGCCGGCCGCTGCTGTGGGAGACCAGGCTGCTAGTTGGAAACCAGCCGACGAGAGATCCCGGCAGGAAGTCCAAAACGCAAACGGGACGCAATGCTGACTTTGGGCAAGGGCGAGACAGCACCGGGTCTGATGTGCGATGGAAGCCAGCTTCAGACCTCGCGGTGCAGCGCTTCCGGGCTCCAACCAGAACGGTGCAACCGTGCGACCGTGTGAGTTGGTGGTTTGCGCCAACAGCGAGGCGCGTGGCTCTCCGAATTGCAACGGCACTTGTGAGTGGCTGGCCCGCCCGTTCGGGGTCCATGGCGGGGTCGGATTGCAGAGCCAACCTCACCTCTACGGATACGGATACCGACCCTATCGGCAAGTCGCCTGGGGAGTGGAGCGAGAATCTGTATGTAAACTTTGTACAGTGTCATCCTCGCCTAGATTCCTCCCTGTTCATCGTGTCAAGTTCCATGCCCTCTTCCAACCCTTCAATCCTGTACCCAGTCGTCCCCCCCTCTCCATGTCCTAGTGCCTAGCGAACTATATCATGAAATACAGCCCTTAAACTGAGACCCCTGACAATGCATGACGCCGAAACAAACAGGCCACGGCCGCCAACTGTGTCAGAGCCTGTTGACATCACCCCCCCTTTGCAAGTCTCCGCCGTGAAACAAAACGCACATCACTTGCCATGATTGCCTTGCATGTATGCGCCAAGATGGCCGTCCCCAACGCGGAAATGGCCGTCAGCCGTGTATTGGGCCCGTCTATGGTACTCTACAGTCCCACACCGCACCGCCCTCAACACTTACTTGACTTAATTCCTCTCCCGCCTCCTGGGAGCCGCTCTTATTATGTTGTCCACGCGCAAAAGGAGCTGCGGCGCCGGTCAGAACGCACACGGCATGGCACGGATCGCAGGGCAGACTTACCTCGGCGGCCTCGCTGGCCGAGGACACCACCGCCTTCTTGAGCTTGTAGCTCTCAATCACCCCAAGCTCCCGCATGTCGGCGATCCCACCGCCCGGCGTGAACAGGTCCAGGCCGTACGTCGTCATGCCATCGTAGATCGCCTTGCGGAGGCGCGCCACAAGGTCGCCCGAGTCCAGGCCGGCATTGTCCGCGAGGATGGTCGGCAGCTGGCGCAGCGCGATGGCGAACGACGTCACGGCCATCTGCTTCTTGCCCTCGACGCGCGTGGCGGCGCCCTCGACCGCCTTGGCCATGACGCTCTCGGCGCACCCGCCGCCCAGCGTGGTGCGCGGCTCCTTGACCGTCTGCGACAGCACGGCGAGCGCGTCGTGCAGGCTCCGCTCGGCCTCGTCCAGCAGCTGCTCCGTCGCGCCGCGGAGCACAATGGTGCACGCCTTGCCGGCGGCGACACCGCCGAACCGGATCAGCGTGTCCTCGCCGACGATGACCTCCTCGATCACGTCGCAGTGGCCCAGCTTGACCTGCTCCGGGTGGTCGAACGTCGACGTGATCTCGCCGCCCGTGACGAGCGCCAGCCGCTCGATGCCGTCAAAGTCGGCGTGCTCGATCGACATGATGCCGGCGTCGGTGAAGAGCTGCTCCGGCCAGTTGTAGATGAGCTGCCGGTTGATGAAGCAGTTGATGCCGTGCGCCTTGATCTTCTCCACCTTGGCCTTCATCTTCTCCCGCTCCGCCTTCTCCAGCTCCGCCAGCTTGCTGGTGGACCCCACCTTGAGGCTGGCGCCAAAGATCTTGACCTTGTCCGTGTCCATCGACGTGTTGGCGACCAGGATCTTGGCCTTCTCGAGCCGCTTCGGCTGGTTGACGCCGATCTTCTTGTCCAGGATGAATCCCTCGTCGAGGTACGACTCGCTGAGCTTGCCGCCGGCCTTCTTGATGATCTGGATGTGGCTGAGATCCGACGAGCCCTTCAGCCGCAGGATCGCGCCGACGGCGAGCTTGGAGAAGTGGTCCCGGTCCTGCGCGAGCACCTTGGAGCTGAGCGTGGTCCGCGAGATGGCGAGCAGATCCTGCTTGAACAGCTCCGGGTCCTTGCTGTGGTCCACTGCCGACGCCTCCAGCGCCTTGAGCGCCGCCTGGCTGGCTATCCGGTAGCCCTCGATGATGGTCTGGGGGTGGATCTTCTTGTCGACGAGCTTCTCGGCCTCGCGCAGGAGCTCGGCCGCGAGCACGGCGACCGACGTGGTGCCGTCGCCGACCTCGTCATCTTGCACCTTGGAGATGTTGACGAGGACCTTGGCGGCCGCGTTGTCGAGCGCGATGGACTTGAGGATCGTCGCACCATCGTTCGTGACCATGATGTCGCCGGTGGACCTGCAAAACGCCGCGGTTAGCCCTGATGACCACGCAGCATATTCATTCGACTTCGACTCCGACTCCGTCTCAGCACATGGCGCGTACGCAGACTGCAGGATCTTGTCCATGCCCTTGGGCCCGAGCGTGCTCTTCACCAGGTCGCCGACGGCGATGGCACCGACGAAGGCCGCGAGGCGGGCATTCTCGCCCTTCTCCTCTGTGGTTCCCTCCTCGAAGATCTGGGTGGGGCTGAATGAAGACTGCAGTCGGATTAGCCGCCGTCGCAAAACACACGAAATACCGGGCTGCGGCCTGGAGCATACCATGACACTGGCCGGGTTGGGTATCTGGGGAAATTCAGCAGTGCGGGTTGCGTTGCGGTCCGCCAAAGCACTAGGGGAGGGGATGAGGAGGGGCAGCTCTGGACCAGGCGGGCACTTCGCCAAAAGCTGCCTCGTACTTTTTGCCCCATGCACTGGCAAAAATTCTGGGAGCTCCTCTCACCGCCTAGATTACAGTTGGCGCCAACTGAGACCGCTGTTTTGGCTTTCGCTTTCCAGTTTCCACAAGCGCGAAGCTGAACAGAACAAGAAATTTGTGCTGTGAATTTCAACTGTGCTTTCATTTATCTCCTCTTCAAATTATCCAGGCAGTCCCGACATTCCAGCTCCCCAGTCGCCGCTCCGTCACCCGCCGCCCGTCCAAGCAGGGATTTCTTCCACGCCCAGGCTTGTGTGGGGCATTTTTTTCCATTCCCCCAAGGCCGGCGCTGCTGAACCCCACCACGCACAAAATCTCAATTATCACGACGGCGAACCAGATCCAGTCCCGCGGCAGCCAACACCGTGACCGACGACGCATCCCGTTTTCGCCCCCGCCCGCACCACACAGACCTGCCCAGCATGGCGCCGTCATTCGATCATCTGCGCGATGAGGACCTCGATGAGGATGACTTCGACATGGATGAGGTCGACATTTCCGATCTCCGCGAAAAATACGAGGTCCAGCTCGATGAAGGCTACGACACCTTCGTCGTCATCGACGGCCTGCCGGTCGTCAATGAGGACCAAAAACCGAAGCTCGTCAAGTTCCTGCTGAAGAAGCTGGCCACCGTCGGCAAGACCCGCGAGGACATGATCTACATGCCCCTGGGCGACGATGGCATGTCGTTGAGGTAGGCAGCGGCCCGGCCCGGCTCCAACCCGCCGGCCCTCTTTCGGACGCGTGGACCCCTTCTGACGCCGTCGCTCTAGGTTCGCTTTTGTCGAGTATTCTTCGCCCGCCGAGGCCGCCGCCGCCGTGCGTCAGCTCGACCTCGTGGCCCTCGACAAGAAGCACACGCTGCGCGTCAACAAGCTCACCGATGTCGACCGGTACGGGAGGGAGGGCCGTGTCGAGGAGGAGTACACGCCGCCCAAGATCGACGAGTTCCAAGAGAAGGAGCATCTCCGGTCGTTCATGGCGGACCCGAGCGGGCGTGGCCGGGATCAGTTTGTCATGTTCCGCGGCGAGACAGTGGGCGTCTTCTGGAACAACGAGAAGGACCAGCCCGAGAACATTGTCGATCGGCAACAATGGACCGAGACATTCGTCCAGTGGTCGCCTTTCGGAACATACCTCACATCGGTGCATGCGCAGGGCGTGTTGCTCTGGGGCGGCCCGTCGTGGGCGCGCCTGAAGCGCTTCGCCCATCCCTTCGTCAACCTCGTCGCCTTCTCCCCCGGCGAGAAGTACATAGTCACCTGGTCGAACCGGCCAATCGCGATTCCCGATAGCGGCCATCCTGTCCTGTCGCTCGACGACGACGGCAAGAATTATATCATCTGGGACATCGAGACGTGCAAGCCGCTGCGGTCCTTCGCCCAGCTCGACACACCGGCCGGCCCCGTCGACGACGAGGGCGTCAAGAAGGCGCCCAAGGTCTCGTGGCCCGCGTTCAAGTGGTCCGCCGACGACAAGTACGTGGCCCGGCTAAACCCCGGCGCGTCCATCTCGATATATGAGCTTCCCAGGATGAACCTCATGGACAAGACGGCCGTCAAGATCGAGGGTGTCGTGGACTTTGAGTGGGCGCCGGCCACCCCCCGCAGGGACGGCGTCAAGACGTACGAGCAGCTCCTCTGCTTCTGGGCGCCCGAGGTCGGCAGCAACCCCGCGAGAGTCGGCCTGATGAGCGTTCCCTCCAAGCAGATTGTCCGGTCCTTGAATCTCTTCAGCGTCTCGGATGCCAAGCTGCACTGGCAATCCGATGCCTCGTATCTCTGCGTCAAGGTCGACCGGCACTCCAAGTCCAAGAAGTCGCAGGCGACAACGCTGGAGATCTTCCGCGTGAGGGAGAAGGGCGTTCCCATCGAGGTCGTCGACACCATCAAGGACACCGTCATCAACTTTGCGTGGGAGCCCAAGGGCGACCGGTTCGTCATCATCACCACGACCGAGGTGCCCGGCGCCGCCGTGGCGCCCAAGACGGCGGTGGCCTTCTTCTGCCCCGAAAAGGCCAAGGGCAACGCGATCGGCAACTTCAAGCACCTCCGGACGCTCGACAAGAAGAACAGCAACGGCATCTACTGGTCGCCCAAGGGCCGGTTCGTCTGCATCGCCACGGTCCACAACCAGCAGAGCTCGGATCTCGAGTTCTTCGACGTCGACTTTGAGGGCGAGAAGCCGGAAGGCGAGAAGGACATGACGGCGAACCTGCAGCTGATGAACATCGGCGAGCACTACGGCATGACCGATGTGGAGTGGGACCCGTCGGGTCGCTACATCGCGACCTGGGCGTCGGCCTGGAAGCACTCGGTGAGTTGTGCATGAAACGAGACGGAACTGTGGCTGACCCGGAGAAAACAGGCTGAGAACGGCTACCACCTCTACGACTTCCGCGGCGAGCCGCTCCGCGAAGAGGCGATCGAGAAGTTCAAGCAGTGGGCGTGGCGGCCGCGCCCGGCCACGCTTCTCTCCAAGGAGGAGCAGAAGCAGATCCGCAAGAACCTGCGCGACTACTCGCGCGTGTTCGAGGTGGAGGACGCCGAGCGCATCAGCAGCGCCGACGTGGCGGTCGTCGAGCACCGCCGCCGCCTGCTCGAGGAGTGGCACGCGTGGCGCGCGGCCATGGACGAGGAGCTGGCCGAGGAGCGCGCCGACCTCGGCCTGGTCGCGGACCCGGTCGCCGAGCTGCTCAAGGCCAAGCAGGCCGAGATCGCGCCGGACGGGGCCGAGGAGCAGGTCATCGAGGAGATCATGGAGGAGGTGCTCGAGGAGACGGAGGAGATTGTCAATTAGAAGTCGCGTCTTTGATCTGTTTCCGACAAGAAGAAGGAAATAGGCACCAACAGCAGCGGGTACCTCTTTTTTCTTTCCTTCTGTTCTTTTTTTCTTATTCTCTTCGGCATCGGCAGGGGAGAGATGAAGAAACGAAACCACAAAATATGCGTGGGGAGAAAAGGGCTGGGGCTGGTGTTTGTTTCAGGGGTAATGTAGACAAAGGCAGGGGCTACGTCGGGGTGGGGCGGGGTTCGCTCGAGCGTGTCATCCAGAGCTGGCACCGTGGTCGGGGGTTAGTTATGCGCAACAAGTTTTCATGGCTTGCTTTTGTCTATGTTGGTGGTGTGTGTCTGTCTGTCTTGTCTGTCTTGCTGCTCCGAGTTTACAAGTCCAACACAGAATGTTCTGATCAGCGGGAAGTGCCGGGAGCTGTTCGTCGACTTGGCCATTGCGGATCCTAGTTCGCCTACTGGGGTTTGTGATTGTGAGCCGTCGGGACAGGTGGCTGGGCCGGCCATGAGCGAGATGCTCCCGTTTGCTGTGCGCGATTGTCAGAACAATGGTGGAGGGAGCCGTCCGAGGGAGCCGGCAAGGAGACGCGTCGCAGCGTGTCTTCCCGTCGGATCGAAATGACGGGGGAACATCTGTTTGAAACCACACGGGCCCGCCGGCAGCGTGCTCTGGATGGCCCGGCCGGCCCGGAGACGGAGGCGGGTCCCAGGCTCGTGTACGCCCACGGTGGCATGGCATGGCATGGCATTGGGTGGCGTGCCTGCGTCCGGGAGCAGGACGAACGACAAGCCGAGTCCGCGTGCGACGCAGCGGCTTCCCGACGGATGGGGGAAAGGGCTGTTTGGTTGCGTGTTTTGGGATCTTCGTTTGCATGTCTGGACGTGGTGGCCAATGGTGCGGAGGGAGAGAAGGGGTGGGAGGGGGAGGGGCAGTTTCCCGCAAAAACGCGTCCCAGACTCCCATGCTTCGTGCTACAGTCGCGGGTCGAGGGGACGGCAGCGTGGAGCTCGACCGCGACGCATTCGAGCAGGAAGACGCCTATATAACCCTCGCCTCGTCAGCCATGGCCTCTGTCCTCGGCATGCGCAAGGACACGCAGCCAGGCCTCGGGCTCCCTCCTCCCAAGTCTCTCCACCGTCCATCCCCGGCGCACAGCGCGCCAGTCTTCATCCGAGCCGCACTCGGTGGGGATGCATGCGAATCTGGAACAGTGGTGCGAGCTCAAGCGCGAGGGAAAGGTACTGCGGGATCTGGTCGACGTGTTTGTCTCGTTCAGAAACCCCAGCGCCCACACCACCGACACCAGACAGCAGAACATCACTCCCCGTGCGCAGCCGGACGAGGCACGGCAGCGCCGACAAACCAGGGCGCTCGACCGCAAGCTCCGGCGGGCCCTGGCGGCCGAGAAAGCCGACGAGCAGAGGCGACGCCGTCTCGATGTTGGCAGGGCGATGGAACAGGTTGGTGGCGCGGCCGGGTCCAAGACAAGACACAACGACTGACGCGAAGACAGTTGCGGCCGCGTCTCGTCATGTTTCCGCCCGCTCCCGCGCGTCTCGCATGGCCTCCGCGCCCGGCGCAGGGGAGCGGGGCCGTGGGGCAAGGAGACCAAGGGCCGCCGTACCAGGGGCCACCAAACTCAACCTCGGTTTCCCCCGAGATCAAGGTCAAGATCGAGCCCGGCACCGCGCGCGGGGCGTACGTTACGGCACAGTTCCAGCCAGCTTCGGACCCGACACATGGCGCACTCCCGGTCCGGTCCCGTGCCGCCCAGGGACGTCGGGGTTCGCCGCGGGCGGCCGACAACATGTGCACCGAGGCGCATGCCGACGCTCTCCGGACCATACTGGGAACCGTGCAGCGGGTCCTCGTGCAGCAGCAGAACTTGGTTGTCTCGATGCGCGAGCAGCAGAGGGATCTGAACCGGGGCCTGACGGACGGCTTGGAGGAGCAGAAGAGGATGGTGAGTGGTGTGGCAGCTACCAGACGCACGCATGCGACGCCGGAGGGCCAGTGCACCAACTAACATGGCCATCAGCTGGAGGAATACACGCGCGTGGTGGAAACTCGCTTCTTCGTGACGGAGAGCATTGAGGATCGCAAGAGCACGTGCATGTCCGAGTACCGCCACGATGGGTTTGAGAGCGGCCCGGAAACCGAGGATCCCCGTGACCGGACATATATTCCGGACGAGGAGGAGGAGGAGGAGGAGGAAGAGGACAAGGAAGACGCTTGGGGTGTGGAGGACGGGAAAGGGGTGAAAGGGCCGAAAGTCGGGGTGGCCGACGATGTGGAAGCTGGAGACGAGCATGAAGCCGTCATCAAGCAGGAGGAGGGGCACGAAACAGGCATCAAGCAGGAAGGGGGTGAGCATGAAACCGTCGTCAAGCAGGAGAGGAACGACACCGGCATCAAGCGGGAAGAGGATGAGCATGAAGCCGACGTCAAGCAGGAGGAGGGGCACTCTCCCGGGGCATCGGTTTCGACTCCCGCCGGCCGGAAGAGGAAGGCGGGGGTGCAAAAGACGAGCCCGATTCCCGCCAAGAAACCGGCCGTCGAAAGCCCGGTACCAAATCCGTACCTGGGGAAAATCGCCAGGGAGCGTGCTCGAGAGCGCGTATGAGCAGCGCCAGCAGGTCCACGAGATCGGCAGCCGGGCGAACCCCTTGGTTTTGTATTGATTGGGCCGGGTTGGAAAGAAAATAATATATGTGCGGGGAACAAGACGGCTCGGCGCTGAGGTGTCGCTCATTGGTAATTAAAAGTGTCATTTTGCTCTTGCATAGATTCAGTGTCGCAGGCAGCCAAAACAGCAGCTGATGTTAGCATCACGCAAATCTGCGGATGCATTCGTTGTTCCGTCCGGGGCTGTTCGGAGGCTGCTCGGTTCTCGGGCCGGAGGCGAAGATGGATCGACGGGCTTTTCTCCGGCCGTGACGGGCCTGCGAGTCCGGTGGCACGGTGGGCAGGGGGTTGACACAAGGCTCAACAGAATTGGTCAGTGTCCCCCAACAAAATGCATCAGCCCCACTCCAGACGCCAAAACATACGCAAGCTGCAACCCCTGCATTTGCATTTTTGACCGACATCACGAATTTTCCCCTCTTCTTGTGCCAGTGTGCCATTGCAGTGTGCTGAGAATAGGTTGTCCTGGAAGTGTGAGCTGCCCCGCGGAGTTCCAGCCATTGCAAAGCTTTTAGCGCAAAATCGGCCTGGCCAGAGAGACGATATCTTGGTCGATGACGGTGAGACACTTCCCAACACAGGAAAAGTTTCAACGGCAACTTGTTTCCACAGCGTTTCCAGAACCCCGCCACCCCCCCGGTTTGAACGGTTCCGGTGACGGGGAGGGTTCCACTCGCAGTCCCGGCATTCCCTGTCCAACACTTGCAAAAGGAACAACGTCCCCTGAGTCAAATCGAGCTCCGCCTCCGTGCCATGACGGATAGAAGTCTCCTCCATGATCTCGCCAGGTCGCGCAGTGGCGATCTGTCGAATCTCGGGTGCCCTCCTGCCCTCATCGGTTGCCGTTGCGCACTTGGCTGCATCTATTCATCCCTATCGTCTCGTCATCTGGCGTTATCGCTGCCAGCACCGCTGCAGGAATGGGTCGGGGATGCTAGACGATCATGTACTGAGTACGGGGGAGGCCGATCTTCAATGGCTCGCCAGGCCCCCCGATGGCCTCGTCCGGTCTTTTTGGCCACCAATCAGTCAAGCCTCGGCAAGACAATTTCGCGCACTCAGCTGCGAAAGTTCAAGCCAGAGTCTCAGCCCTCTGCGCGTTGGCATGTGAGAGCACCACATCCCCACCCTCCATTTCACCCCTCCATCTCGTGCATCCATCCTTGGCGCCCTCTGGCCTCCGACTTGAAGCTGCCCCGGAACGGGGAGCTGCCCGTATGGTGAGCATGGTTCGCTCTCGCGGCCCGCAAGCTGGTCTAGCTCCAGCGGTTCCAGATGTCGCCTTCCACACGGCGAGAGGCGCTCGGATTCGGTTTTTGTGGGTGGCCAACCCCGAACATAGAGCTTGCCAATTCATGCGATTCCCAAATCCATGCAGGGTTTGGTGTCCTTGGCAGACGACGTTACAGAATATGGGTTTCCCATGTATGTATCTAGGCTTTCCGTTTTTTTGGCCTCACCTATCTTGCTGCTTGGGTTGATAATCTCCCCGCGGCGCTGTATCCTTCTGGTTTGTTGTTCTTGCTCGCCTCCGTCAGTGCTTGGAGCTTGGTCCTTGTTCGGAGCTGCCGCCGACTTTTCGCTGCCGCTTTCCAAGGTGTGGCGCCCGGTACCCGGTACGATGTACATGTACATACGCCCGCAGCTAGTCCCAACAAATCACGGATAATCGACCCACGGGACGGAGCGCCCGCCACGAAAATTTTGGACCCTGGACTGGCGGAAAGAGCTTCCACGTTTCCAGTTTCCCTTGTCCCTCCCTTGGCCCTCTGCTTTTGCCATCCATTTCCAACTTTGCCTGTCATTCGCGGTCGATCGAGGTTGCTCCTGACGGGTATGTAAGATCTGGGCTTCGCTCCATTTCCGCATCGACGAGCCCCCCCAGCGCTAACCCAGGCACTCAGACCTCGACGTTCTACTTCCCGCCGTGCCTCTTCTTTCCTGGGCCAATTGAACCCACCCAAGTTGAGCAACATGGCCGTCTCAACAGCCTCCAGCGCCCCGGCTTCCAACAAGCCGCTCCTGAGGAGGAACGTCACGTCCACCACGGCCGACTCGGAAGCGTCGAGCGCTGTCGTGTCGCCCAGGGATTCTCCCCGTCAGTCGCCCTCGTCCACGTCGCTGTCGTCGATGGCGTCCGACGATGGCCCGGCCCCCAAGAAGTATGGCAAACTGGTCGACACGTACGGCAATGAGTTCCAGGTCCCCGACTTCACCATCAAGGACATTCGCGATGCCATCCCCAAGCACTGCTACGAGCGCTCGTACGTCCGCAGCATGAGCTATGTCTTCCGCGACATGTTGTACATCGCGACCACCTTCTACATCTGGCACAACTTCGTGACGCCCGAGTACATCCCGTACAAGGCGCTGCGCGTCGTACTGTGGGGTCTCTACACCTTCCTCCAGGGCCTCTTCGGCACCGGTCTCTGGGTCCTTGCCCACGAGTGCGGCCACGGCGCCTTCTCGCCGTCGCAGACTTTCAACAACGTCGTCGGCTGGGTGCTGCACTCGTCGCTGCTGGTGCCGTACTTTAGCTGGCAGCTCAGCCACAGCAAGCATCACAAGGCCACGGGCAACATGGAGCGCGACATGGTCTTCCTCCCCCGTACGCGGGAGGCCCAGGCCACCCGCATGGGCAAGCTCGTTCACGAGCTTTCGGAGCTGACTGAGGAGACGCCCATCTACACGCTCATCCACCTGGTCGGCCAGCAGACGATCGGATGGTGGAACTACCTCCTCACCAACGTGACGGGCCACAACAACCACGAGCGGCAGAGGGAGGGCCGCGGCAAGGGCAAGCACAACGGGCGGGGCGGCGGCGTCAACCACTTTGATCCCCGCAGCCCGCTTTACGAGAACAGGGATGCAGCTTACATTCTGCTGAGCGACGTCGGTCTCGCCGTCGCCATCTCGGCCCTCGTCTATCTCAGCAAGACCTTTGGCCTGTCGAACATGTTCGTCTGGTACTTCCTGCCCTACATGTGGGTCAACCACTGGCTGGGTAAGTCGCCTTCTTCTCGAGCAGCGTTGCAGGAACAAGTACTGACAATGCGGCCCTCCAGTTGCCATCACGTACCTGCAGCACACCGATCCCACTCTGCCCCACTACACCGAGGAGGAGTGGAACTTTGTCCGCGGCGCGGCGGCCACGATTGACCGCGAGTTCGGCTTCATCGGCCGCCACCTCCTCCACGGCATCATCGAGACGCACGTTCTGCATCACTACGTGAGCACCATTCCCTTCTACAACGCCGACGAGGCCTCCGAGGCCATCATCCCCATCATGGGCCGCCACTACCGCTCCGACACGAGCGATGGCCCGGCTGGCTTCATCAAGGCCATGTGGAAGGCGGCACGGTGGTGCCAGTGGGTCGAGCCGACCGAGGGCGCCGAGGGCCCGGCCAAGGGTGTTTTGTTCTTCCGCAACCGCAACGGTCTGGGTACCGCGCCGGCCAAGATGAAGCCTGTCGCCTAGATGGGAGTCCCAAGTCGCGATACGCCGGGACGATTGGATGGGGACCCCAGGGGGGGCCCCGACTTCGTCCCCCCGCGCTAGCCTGCTCGCTGAATTGGCTGCCTCCGCTTATCATCGCTGTCCCGGCTCTGCGAGCTTGATTAGTAGTGGTTATGATAGGGGAGGGGATCCTAATGACGTTAAAAAGTATTCCTACAGTCAGTCGTCTTGCTTTGTTGGGTTGCAACTCGGGAACGGGAGTAGTTCGTGGTTATTCGGAGCGAGCGAGGTTCCGGGCGGTAGAGGATAGACTTTTGCACGTGATGAATTATACGACGAGTGTCTTGATCGGACTTTGGCAGAAGTGTGCAATGTGCCTGCCGGGGAGTGTTACTTGCTATGCTCTGCCGGCCATGCCAGCCGCCTTCCATGAACAGTGATGCGGGAAAGGCAGGGGATCACTTGTAGAAGTGCCGAGCAAACCCGGAAAGATGCAAGCATTGGGTTGGATGGGAAAGCTCTCGGGGAACAGATGGCCAGTTCATCTCGTGCTGGCTTTGGTCGAGGATGCTCGCAAGAACCGTCCACAGTTTGCTGGCAAATCATTCCAGATCGGGTTGACGATGAAGGTTCTTGTTCCATTGTCTACCTACATACCCCAAGCACAGACACCCGCCTGCCGAGCAGTAAAAGGCTGCTACCGTCGCCCGTATCATGCCCCAGTACTCTGTAGATCCATCATATGCTACCCGACCGGTGCGCCATCCTTCGCCCGTACAGTGCGGCAATATCATTTGCCCATCTCGTGCTCAGATGGCAACAGAACGACACGGACGGACCATCTCCGCGGTAGTCTGTCTGTATGTACATATGTATGTATGAACCACCGCCGTTGGCAGTTTGCCCGAGATGGCCCCCTCTACCCGCCATACCCGCCATACCCGCCATACCCCCCGTCGGTGTCGGTGTCGCCGGGCTCATCGGCCGCCGCGGGCGTCACGACCGCCATGCCCCCGCGGCACTTGAGCGTGCCGTTGTCGTTGGCGATGCCCTCGTCTGCAAGGCCGGTTAGGGTTAGTAGGCGGAGCACGGATGTAAGACAAGAAAAAAGAAAAAAAAGAAGAAAAAAGAGGGGGGGGGGGGGGGGGGGGGGGGGGGGGGGGGGGTTGTGACGTGCCTAGGTCGAGGGTCGTCAGGACCGCGCGCGGGAGGCCGGCCAGCGGGACGCAGTGGCAGGCGAGACGGTGGTTGTTGTGTTCCTGGGCGGCGGCGAGCATGGTGCAGTTGTGGCAGTAGTTGGTGAACTTGCCGCTGTTGCCGGTGAAGAGGGGGGGGGGGGGCGGTTAGGTTGGTTTTGGTTTTCTTGTCATTCGTTGGCAAGGATGAGAGAGGAAGAAGGGGGGGGGTTCTTACTAGACATCCCACTGGAGACGGCTGGACTGGGAGTCGATGCCGATGCACAGGGCCAGATCCAGCTTGTTCTGGAACGACATGCTGGTGCTGGTGCCGGTGCTGCCGTGGGGCCGGGTGGCGCAGGCGGCGTTGAGGATGTGGTTCCTGGTGAGGTTCACGCCGGTGCAGCTGAGCGAGAAGTTGCCCGCCGTGAGGGGGGCGGCCATGACCGACACGGAGGCCAGGACGGAGGCCAGCAGGGCGCAGAGGATGGAGGACCGCATTTTTGGTTTGTGGTTTGAAGGCTGGGTCGTGGGATCGGGTGGCGGAGTTGTGTTGTGCGCGCAGAATGCTGAAGCTGCTCAGAGCAAGTTTGAGGAAAGTCGGGTTTCAAGAGGCCGCTGAAGTGGTGAATTTTCTCAGTTTCCAGGATGGTCGGGGTGGTTCCTTCCTTCCTTCCTGCAACAGTCGTCGGAGAAACCCAACTACTGGCAGGTGAATTGACGGCCGTAATCCAGCGCCAGGTTCCCAAGGCTCTCGAACTTGGGCTGAAAGAAGAACGAACAGCTCTTCGTCCCATATCTCCAGCATCCAAGCCGATCGCAGTTGGTTGTGGATGTGGGCCGCAACGCACTGCAGAAAAAGTTTAAATTTCCGGCTTGTTCCATCCAGGCCCGGAGATCCAGCGCCCGAGATTGGCGGTGGCCCCTCCTCATTTCCACTCCCTGTCGCTGGGTTCGTCCAACTGTTGTCTTCACCCTTCTACCCGAATAGCATGGAGACTCTTCGTTGCAGTGTGCTCGACGGCATCCACGACAGATCATGTGCAGAATCCCATGGGCTAAGGCAGGTGGCAAGATCCGACCACAGTTGTTGACGCTGTTGGCTGTTGGCCCGTTATGCAGCCGCGACAGTAATTACATGTACACTCGTGTGTTGTTTTGTTTTCGACATTGGGGCCTGGCCACCAGGTCTCGGACAGCCAGCTGTGCAGAGTCCAGGCGGAATCGTCCGCAAATTGAGCCAAAATACCAAGGAAAAGACTGGTTGCCGGTGTTTACCTCCGCTGGACACGGCGCCCTGATATCATTGCCCTGTCACCTTGTGCCCTGTTTTGGCAGCTCAGTATCCAGTTCTTGGGGGCTGCAGTCGCGGCGGCTTTCGATAGGCCCAGCCCTGCAGCGATCCTCCACTCTGATTTCCTCCTGGCGCGCCCAGGCCCTCTCCCCCCTCTCGCTTGGGGGACGTTGCTGCGTTAGCTCCTTCGTCATTTTGCTGCCGCTCGACTGGTTTTTTCCCCCTTTCGTCTTCGTCTTTCGTCTTTCGTCCCAACTCTCGATCCCGCCCTTGCGCTTCCTGTAGGTCAATCATCATTCATTCGGTCGGCCATCCGGTCAGCCCAGTCACTCGTTCAAAACCCGACCTTTTTCTCGCCCTCTTCGCGCCCTCTTCGCGCCCTCTTCGCGCCCTCTACTGTACTCCGCGAAGACGCCTAATTCAGCAGCCGCACATTCGCTACTTTACCCCTTCACCGCAACCGCCCGACTTTCGTTCACCACCCCTGCAATACGCGCAGTAATCCCGCTTCGCGCCCACGAAGAAAAAACCACCAACTTCCCATCGTTCAATTGTATCCCTACAGTATTTACTTGACCACGCCGCTGCCCTTGTTTACGCAGGCCGTGTGTTTTGCGCGGTTTCTTGTTTCGCGATTTGGCGGCCAAGTCCCGCGACCTAGCGGCATTGTGAGACACGCGCTCCGGCATTCAGGGGTTTCCGCAGCAGCATCCCCGGCACCGCAGTCCTGGACGGTTTCCTGACGCCTCGACAACAGCTCCCGCGCAGCTCTTCGCCACTATAATCTCGGCCCAGAAACCACGCCTTCGCCGAGTGTCATGCCAAGATGATGATCTACGAGAGACCGCTTCACGATGCCACCCTCCCTGGTCCCGGTTCTCCGCCGGGAATGACGACTTCCAAATCCTCCAAATCCTCTTCGCTCCGCTCGCTTCAGTCCGACGACGGCAGCGTGCTCGCCGATGCGAGCCACTTCGAGGACATTGGCCTCGACGATGCGCGGGCCGATCCCCGGAGCCTGCCGAAGCAGCACCCCAACGACTCCGCGAACCCCTACAGCCAGTCCTTGTCCTCCGACGCGCGTCCCGTGACGAAACGGCCGGTGTCCGCCTCCGCTCCTCGCCTTCAGTACTCGCGAGACTCGTCGAAGAAGCACCCGAATCGCGATCCCTCACCATTGACCAAGTCGCGGCCGACCCTGCAGGGCCTGCAGGGCCTGCAGACCCGGATCCGGAGCACAAACGGGCGCGTCGCGAGCCTCGGCCTCCTGCCCGATCCAATTCCGATCCGTACCCTCGGTCGCTCCCAGACCTCGGTGAGCCGGCATCGGAGCCCTAGCCCCGGATTTTCCCTGTCGCCGCGAGATCCGCACATGCGACGGAGTAGTTGGCAGTCGAACAGGGAGCGGAAGACGGCGCTGGAACTGGAGCTCGAGTGCGACGAAGATGATGGAGACGACATTCCCGACGGCCTCTTCCTGGACAACGTCCCTATTTCCCCACGGCCTCCGTCGGAGCGGTCCCACAGCCGAGCTGGCTCCCAGGCGCCGTCTCCCGAGCGCGCACCCAAGGAACGGGTACGCAGCGTTGGGAACGGCACTCCGGCGATTGCTATGGCCCAGGGGTGCCTTCGGTCACCAACCTGGAAATCGGATTCCGCCCTGAGCTCCGGCGCGTCCAGTCGCGTGCCCAGCCCGGTCACCACGCGCGCCAAGAGCTGGACCTCTGCTTTGGCAGGGCTGAATGCCGAGGCCAAGGCACTGACGGAAAAGCTGGAGGAACACGCGGTCCAGATGGAACACAAAGCCCAGCGGTCCAGCACCGGCTCGATGCCGAACGCAAGGAGACACTCGGATACAGAGGCAAAGCCAAGAGTGAAATCCGCCCTCGCCGAGCTGCCTCCGCTGCGGCGCTCGAACATCATGATCGACCCCTTGCCGATCTCAAAGGAGAAGGAGGCCGTTCTGTCGCGCACCCGCCCGTCGTGGCTGCCGCCCAAGAACCCCGCCGAGGAGCGCCGCCACCTGAAGGAGTACCAGAAGATGATGGCGCAGAGCATCGAGGCGGAGCGCCGTCGCCAGGCCGCCAAGCGCGTCAAATCCGAGTGCCGTGATATCGCAGCAGACAGCATCATGCAGATATGGGAGAACGACATCCTGCCGCAGTGGAACACGGCGATCCGGGAACGCCGGACCAGGGACATGTGGTGGCGGGGAGTCGCGCCACGCAGCCGCGGCGCGGTGTGGACCCGCGCGATCGGCAATAGTCTCGGTCTCACCAAGACGTCGTTCGAGGCCGCGCTGAACCGCGCGAGCGAGGCCGAGACGAAGGCGAAATCAGGGCACGGGAGCGCCGAGGACATGCGTGTGACGTCGTGGTTCGCGGCCATCGGCGAGGACGTGCGGGAGCGCACATGGCCGGACCTGCGGATCTTCCAGCCGGGCGGCCCGCTCCACCAGAGCCTGGTCGACGTGCTGCGGGCGTATGCCATGTACCGGAGCGACATTGGATATGTGCCAGGCTGCAATGTGAGTTGGGCTCAGCCCTTCGAGGACGGACAGGACTAACGCCGTGTGCCCTTAGACAATCGCCGCGCTCTTGCTCCTCAACCTCCCGACCCCCACAGACGCCTTCGTCGCGCTCGCCAACGTGCTCAACCGCGCGCTGCCGCTCAGCTTCTACGCGGCGGACGCGGGCGCCAAGAACTCGGCCTACAACCTGCTCCTGCACACGCTGTCGCAGAAGTGCCCGGGCCTCCACGAGCACCTCAGCCACGTGCCCGACCACGACCCGGACCTCTACCTCAACGACGTCTTCGCCGGCCTGTTCACGCGCCACCTCGCGCTCGACGAGGCCACGCGCCTGTGGGACGTCTATGTGTTTGAGGGCGACGCCCTGCTGGTGCGCGCCGGCGTGGCGCTGCTCGCGCAGAAGGAGATGGCGCTGCTGGGCACCCGGTCGGTGGCCGACATCCGGGCGGCGCTGCGGACGGCGGGGGACAGCGGCAAGGCGCCCCGCGCCGTGGGCGAGAACGGCCAGGAGGAGCGGTGGATGCGCGCCGTCAGGGACGCAGGCAAGGCGTGAGCATCGCCATCGACACACGACAGAGGGGACGGCACAGGACGCGTCACGAACGGAACGGGTTATTTTTTTTCTTTGCGGCATAGACTACTGGGTGCCGTGTCCCATCTGTCCATCCCTGCTGCCGTTGCCGGGGACTGGATTGGATTTGGACTGGGTGGGATGGGATGGGTTACGATCTCTTGGCGCCGGGGTTCTTTTCGTTTTGGCGCTTCTTCTTCCGGTCGGATCTGATCGGCCGCGACCCGACATACTGTACCGGTTTTTATTGGCTATTGTGTATACTTAATATTCGACCCTGCCACCAGGCGTGGCTGTTGGGGGGGGGGGAGCGCAGCGACACTTGGCCGCATTGCAGCGGCAGCATGTCCATAGTTGTGGGGGTGTGTGTACATTATTGGCCGAGACGTAGCGCAGTTGCTGTGGTTGCCAGTCCAAATTCTGTACAGAATTCAGTGCATCTGTTGGAATTGGGACTCGCCTAGCACATGTCCCCTCTCTCACAAGCCCCATCCATGTTCTGACGCGGGCAAGGAGAGGTCGGGGGGGTGTATCCGCACATAGAACAAACATCCCATCCCCCCTTCACCCCCCTTAGCCCTCCCAAACAAGCTCCACCATCTCGTCCACATCTCCTGCCTGCCCCTCCCGCGGCACGCACGCGGTGCACATCACATAAACCTGGCCAGCCGGGCGCCGGTCCCCACGCGAGCCAGTGCGCAAATGCAAAGGTCTGGAGCGGATCCCTGCTGCGCGGCCGCGGGAGGTGGTGGCGACGCCGGACAGGAAGGGAAGGGAAGGGGGGAGCAGGACGTGGAGCGTCAGTGGCTCGACGCGGTTTGCGCAGTCGTTGGCTCCCTGGCCTAGGGATTGTGGAGGGAGGAGGGGGGGGGGTTGGTTGATGAGTGGGCCGGCGGTGTCCCGCGAGTCCCGGATTGCGACGTCTTGGCCACAATCAAATGGTCTCCTCAGACCCCAGATACGCAATGGGTGGATGGAGCAGACGAAGACGAAGACTGGGTGCGGTAGCGCGAACAGGGATACCATCTCCCCTGCTATCGCGAGTACGGGCGTCTCAGAAATAGTTGGCCAGGTCGATGTGGCCGTCGGTCTCGAGCAGGGGGAACAGATTGAGGGCGCCAAAGGTCTGCTCGGCATCGGCATCGGCATCCAGCGGTCCGCCGCCGATGAGCGAGAAGTCTGGCGTCGTGGGGAGCGTGTCGGTCAGGCCGAGAAAGGTCGGGTCGAAGTCGAAGCCGGCAAAGCGCGGCATCTGGCCGTCGTGATGTCCGGCGCGCAGCTTCTCTGGCCTGTCGCAGCCCCTGTGCGGCGATGAGGCCGCGCCGGGACTGGCGCGTGATGAGGTCCCGAAAAGACGCCGGTCGTCGTCGTCGTGGCGGACTTCGCGGGCCGCGCGGGGGACGAGCCCGAAGAGCTGGGCGGAGCTCTCGGTCCGCTGCTGGCGCTCGTGCATCTCCCGCTTCTCGAGGTACTCGAGCGCGGTGGCGAGGAGGGACTTGGCGATGAGCGCGTACTGCACGGCATGGGCGTCGGCCTGGGCGAAGTACTCGAGCGCGGCGATGGCGGCGCGACAGTACTTTTCGATGATGCGGCCGAAGCCGCCGAGCAGGCCCAGGCCCAGGACGAGCGACGAGGCGAAGAGCCATGAGCTGGGCGCGGGGGGTGGGTCAGCTTAGGGAGGGGGGGGGGGGATACCAGGACGTCGGGGGGCGTGTGTGCTGGGTGGGCACCACCTACACAATCACGGGGGCACGCCGTGTCATCAGGCCGCGCTGGATGAGGTCCTGCACCGGCTCGACCATCAGGATGGCGGCGTCGATGCAGGCGTCGGCCAGCTTGGACTTGCCGGTCATGCTGGCGCCGCTGGCGCTGGCGGCGGCAGCGGAGTATACGCCGTCGGACAGGCGGCGGTGCAGGTCGACCATGAGAAAGGGGCGGGACACGAGGATGACGGCGTAGTAGTAGGACGCGAGGATCTGGCACGCGCCGTTGGCCATGCCCGGCTGCTGCTGCGCCTCGGCCGAGGTGCCGTCGATGACGTCCTTGAGGCGCTGCAGCCAGCGCGTCGACCAGTCGCGCAGCTCGCGCGAGATGCCGTCGGTCAGGCGCGGGGAGATCTTGCGGCGCGAGTAGACCTCGACCACGACGGCCTCGATGACGAGGAAGATCTGGGCCGAGGCGTTCAGCAGGTCGAACCGCTCGCGGCCGGCGTCGTCGGGCGCGCGGTACGGCACGGTGCAGTCGACGTCGGACGTGGCGGGCGGGCGGCCCATGGACGTGCTGAGGAACAGGTCGACCACGCGCAGGCTCTTCCACAGCCGGTCGCGCTGGCGGTGGATGGCGGGCCCGAAGCGCGCATTGACGGCGGTGCGGTGGATGCCGATGGAGTAGGCGGCGCGGGCGGCGATGCCGAAGAAGAGGAAGGCGGCGTTGATCTGGCACGCGCCGAGCGAGTAGAAGCTGATGAGGATGAAGACCTGCACGCTGGCGACGCCGAGGTTGGCGCTGAGGCTGGCGAAGGCCAGCTGGCGGGCGTAGTCAAAGTACAGCTGCGCGGTGGCCTCGTCGGACTTCTGGCACCCGATGGCGAGGACGAGGTAGTTGACGGCCGACGCGACCTCGACGGCGCGGTCGCGCGGGGGGGCGCTGTCGGCCCACGCCGACACGTCGTGGGCGAGACGGCTGTTGTCGCTGTCGAACAGGTCGATCAGCCCCGCCGTCACGTCGAGGTAGGCCGCGACGGTCGGTCCGACGGGCACCTTGACGGCCGGGGGCGCGGCGCCGTGGTCGCCCGACGCGCACGACCGGGAGTAGACGTTCTCGAGGGCCGAGTAGCCGCCGGTCTCGGGCGCAAAGGCATGGGCGTCCACGCGGGCGGTGACCAGGCGGCGGACGGTCTGGAAGAAGGACAGCGGCGCGCAGTCGCCGATGAAGATGAGCTTGCCCTGGGCGTCGCACAGCAGCCGGGCGTCGCGCGGGACCTCGGTCTCCTCGTGCTCCTCGAGGGCGGCCAGGACGTGGTCGGGCGGGGGCGCTGCCGATACACCACTAGACGGAGTGGGCGCGGGGCCGGGGCCGGGGCCGGGGCCGGGGAGAGGGCCGGGGCCAGCGAGAGGGCCAGAGCCAGGCCCCGGGGCAAGACGATGCGACGGGCCGGCCCGCGGGGTGGCGTGCTGCGACGGCGGGCCGCGCTGGCTGTGTCGGGACGCAATGGACGCGGCCGACGACGACGGCGACGCCATCTCGATGTCCTGCGAGCGCAGCCTGGGACGGCGACGCGGCGCCGTGTACCGGCAGCTGTCGGGCTGTCGCCGTCGGACGCAGTATCCGCACGGCGACGCGCCGCTGCATTTGATCTTGCGCAGCTTGCAGATGTCGCACGCGTTCGCCACACGCATCCGGAGCGACCGCGTTTCCATTTGCCGTGGTCGATGGAGGTATGGATCCGAGATACATGCCAGGTTGAGGTTGCCAGTGAGGAACCCACCGCGGGACGGCGCGGGTTAACGCTCAGTGGCCCCGCCGCAGCTTGGGTGCCTGGTGACCACTGTGGCACTGACCACTCACTGTGACACGGCCCTGCACATCTTCTCTGCTCACCACTGAAAAAGTAGTGGAACAGATGCTTGTTTTTGGTAAAGGTGGGGAGGGGCCCCCGAAGGCCAGAATATAATTAATTATAGGCCAGTCGTGCCCCACAAAAGTGACGACAATCCCACTGGTTCGTAGTTCCTTCTGTCACCACTCAAAAGTCATTTCACCATCTCCGCGACCTCTTCTGTGCACCTGCCACCGAACCCACCCCACAACCGATGCAATGCGACGATGGTATTGGCAATGCTTATTCGTACAGACCGAGATACAGGCCGTGGCCACCCGCGCGGCGTCAATCCTCCTGCGGTGCCAAACAACTGGAACTGAAACCTAAAACCTAGAGAAAGAAACGAACAGCATCTTCCCTGCCGCGACAATGCGCCCGGGCATCAAATGAAAACAGAATCGATGGCTCCCGGGCTGGGCCCGTTAACCACTCACCAGTCCCATCGTGTCAAACAAGATCGCCCGGCTCCTGCCTGACGCTTTCATAATCCGGTGGACAGTCTCTCCCGAGTCCCCCAAACTGAACAAAGGAAACAGCAGAAACGAAAAGCAAAGACCAGATAAATTCAAGCAGCCCGAGGCCACGGGCAATATCCATCGCCTGGGCTCCCAGCTGCGGACCCAGGCAGGGAATCCGATGACCATTCCGAATCACCCCAACGTCTTGAACAGATCCCCCGCATACTGCACGCACAGCCCGCCAAACTGGGCCACCTCCTCCGCGCTCCGCGCCCGGTCCATATTCGCGACATGGATCCGCAGACACTGCTCCAGCGTCTTGCGGCTCTGCCGCAGACTGGCGCTCTGCTTGTCTCTCGCGGCAGCAGCCTGGGCCTCGTCCACCTTCGAACCGGCAGCAGCAGCGCCGTCCTCGCTCTCACCCTCGCCCTCACCCTGCCCCAGCCGCACCCGGCCCTGCGCCCGCACCGCGTCGCCCACCGCGCCGACGTCTGCCGCCACCCGGACCAGCGCGTTGAAGAGCATCTCGTGCCGGACGGCCGCGCGCCGCGACGCGCATTCGAGGCGCTGGTGCAGCGCGCCCATGTCGCTGCGCAGGGCCTGGATGTCGGCTGCGACGGCGGCGGGGTCGGTGGCGGGGTCGGTGGCGGGGTCGCTGCGCTGCTGCAGCGCGGCTGCGAGGGACTTGAGGTGCTTGTTGATGGACTTGAGGGTCTTGGTGCCGGCGGGGACGGCGGGGATGGGGTCGGCGTCGGCGTCGGCGTCGGCGTCGAGTTCGTTGGGCTGGATGTGCGGGGTGGTGGCGTTGGATGGGGGGGAGGATGCGGGCGCGAGAGACTTCTTCTTCTTCTTCTTCTCCTCCTCGGGGCTGGTCTTGGTCGGGCCGGCGGCCGGGGTGGTCTTCCGGCTGGCTTTCTTGGCTTGGTGGCCCACGCCGGCGCTGGGTGTGGCCGTGGTCGGCTCGGCAGCCGGGGTGGTCTTTCCGCTGCTTTTCTTGCCTTGATGGCGCAGGCCGGTGCTGGGTGTGGCCGTGCTCGGCTCGGCAGCCGGGGTGGTCTTTGCGCTGCTTTTCTTGCCTTGGTGTTTCAGGCCGTCGGTCTTGGACTCCCGCTCCGCCCGGGCTTTGGCCGTGTTGGCCGCAGTCTTGGGGCTGTTGTTGCGCTCTGCATGCTCCGCGCTCTCGTTGTTGTCCTTGACCTTGGCTTGCTGCCTCTCCGTCTTGGGCTCGCCGCTTGCCTCTGCCTTCAGCTTCTCGGCGGGTTTCAGCACATGGGCTCTATGAGCCGACCTGGGCGGAAACACGGGGGTTTCCTTTCTGACGGGGGTCTCGCGGCGACTCATAGGGCTGCTGACAGCAAGACTGCCATCAGAGCAAATCCAGTCATTCTCGGTGACGAAACTGTCTGAATCCTGGCCGGCCTTGCTACGGTTCTTCTTGCTGCGCTTGACGCGCTTGGCCCGCTTAGCAGCAGGCGACTCGTCGAGCGCGTCGGCGCTGCTGCGCTTGGTCGAGCCCGCAATCGGAGACGGGCCGTTGGCATGTCGAAGGGCCGTCATGATGCTGACTGCAGGAACGTGTTAGAATTCGGGACGAAAACAATCCGACGTTGGCTATCTTGAAGCCGTGCAACTTACCCGTGTTGAGACTGTTTCTCAGGAAGACGATCGAGAATGAAAAAGGTTCGCAACACTTCAAAACGCGATTGCGACTTCGACTACAGCAGGATTTGATGGCTTTGATGAGGGAGGGTGACAAAAAGAGAACTTTGTGGGTGGAAGAGAAGAACAGTAGTGACGGTGATGCGAGTTACTCTACCGCATTCTCATTCAGAGGATGCGAACAAGCGGTTGCAGTTTATTGATTTGCGGAACTGAATTTGGAGGAACGGGAACGGCGCCGAGTAGAAGAAACTTAATTCGCGTTTGCCGGGCAATAGGCTCAAGGCGCAGGCTTCTCTGGAAAAAACACCTTCTGCCGGGGACGGGAATCCTTGTAGAAACAAGATCGATTTCAATTTCTCAAGTGAGGTTCATTTTGTTGGTATTCACTATCAGCGCCTTGAATCTATCTATTGCAGGCTGGTCTTGTATCCCAGACTCTATCTGGCAAACACGGGATTGGCTATCAGGACCAAACAGAAACCCGTGTTGGCAGTCACATATTTTCCAGTTCAGGTGGAATAATGAAGTGATAGGAAACGAGCTCATCAGTAACAACACAACATCAAAGGGAAACCGCGCATTGTTCTGTTGCGAGAATCCATGGGTTTGCACTTGTCAAAAAGGCTTGTTTGACTGCCAAGAGGCAGGCGCATTGGCCAGTGGTTCCCGCCGATCCCAGTCCAGCAGCCCAGCAAGAATACAAAGGCGCTAACTAGACCTACTAGAAATAAGTCAGATCACGGGACCAAACAGTTGTAATTCCTATAGCTAAAGGAAACGTAAGTAGAAGACTAGTTAAAATTAAAGTCAGGGGGTATACTAAGGTAAAAGAGGGGAGAGTTCCTACTTCTAGGCTAAATACTACCCTCGGCCCTTTATTAGGCTTAGTAACTAGGATAAGGAGTCTACCTACTAGAACAGGTTACACGCAGCTCCCGGCTCCTAGCAACCCGGCCCACGCAGCCACACCTAGCTCCCGGCCACACCTAGCCCCCGGCAACACAGCCCACGCGGCCACACCACCCAGCTCCCGGCAACGCAGCCCACCCGGCCATACCCAGCTCCTAGCAACACAACCTACGCGGCCGTGCCAGGCTCCTAGCAACCTGGCTACACCTAGCTCCCAGCAACGTAGCCCATACGGCCCTGTAGGAAAATCCAGCGATAGAATTTTACAGTGGAAAAATTTGCAGTGGAAAAAAATACATACCTAATATCTCGAGCACCGTCGAAATGTCCAAATCGCACAAACCAAGCGAACAACGGCCTTAGCGGGTGCAGAACGCAGGGTGGAGCCAATCAGATGCGATGAGCATGGGAGGATCTGTGCTGCCAAGCCATGTTTTGTCGTCATTGACAACAGCAGACAGGGGTGCATGCGACAACAAAAACAAGCCCGCCGTCCGCCTTCGGACAAGACGCGAGACCTTTCTCGCGCTCACCTCGACAGATCACCCCACATTCGCATCTCGGCCACTGCATACAACCCTTCCTTGCAACCATGGAGCAGATTCGCCGCCGACGTCTCGAGCGGACGCAATACCGTATGTTGAAGACCCTGTGGCAGCATTTGGATTTTCACTCGCCCGACACGCTGGACGACGCTGCGCTCAATGACCTCGGTGTTGTGAGGGGGGCAGATCTCGACGTCGACAACCCGTCACCCTTGGATTTTGAGCCGCGGTTTTTTGCTCCCTGCCACGGCGAGATCAGTGGCCTGGAGGAAGAGCTTGAGACGTGGGGACCCCATTGGCGCCCGAGTCAGGACAAACCCGAGCGCCTCCGCGACGATGAGTGGATTCGGAACGCGGGCTATACCTACGCTGAGATGAGGCTGGAATGGTTCGATAATGTTTTTCTTGGCTTGGGCATGGAGTACGAGGGTGAAATACATCCCATGTACGCCGCTTCTTTGCCGCTGCCCCCCCCCAACCCTCGCGACTAACACCTGTGTCAAGCAACATCTACAAGGGAGTCAACCAGGAAGATATGAGCTTTGGGTCCCCGATAGGCGACTGCCGTGACAACGGGGGGCTGTACTTGACGGGATACTACAAGGTGCCGACAGCGGCCGACACACCCCATCTAGGAATCACAATGCTTAACCCGACCGTGGCCCCGGAAGGCAAGATGCTCGAGAGCGAGCTCAAGGCCGCCGTCGCCTGCCTATGGGAGCAGACCCGCTCGAAGCAATTCACCGACCACCACACCAAGCCGGTAAGACCTTCCCTCTCCCCCCCTTCGCCCTATCCAACTAACCACCACCGCGCACCCTACAGGTCATCGTCTTCACCTTCCAATCGGAAACCCACGCCCGTATCACCCAAGCCCATCTGGACTCCAATACAAACGAGATTATCGTCCGCCAGTCGCGCCAGTTCGAGCTGATTGGCGGCCCGCGCGAGCCGCCCGCCGACGCCTACTTGCTTATACGCTGGCTGCTAAATTCGCCCATAGGCGCGACCAAGTACGGTGACGAGCAGCTGCCCAGCGAGGGCGAGATCGCAAAGGGCGCGGAGACGGGCGGGGCTAAGATGCCTGTAGTGCCCAGGATTGTGGTCGTTAAGTCTGGGTAGTAGCCAGGGGCTGCGTTGATGGGCGGATCGGAGAGTTTTTGTTTGTGTGGGTTTTTTTTTTTTTTTTTTTTGGGTTGGGATAGGGACTCTCGGAGCGCTGGGTTTGTTTCTGTTATGGCATGGTTCAGTCGGCTCATTGTTCCTTCATCTCTATTCGAGGCTGCTGATGAGCGGTGGCTGTAGGTTGCTTGAGCACGGAATTTCCCTGTCCGCGGAGACCGTATTGAACGAAGCGCGGAAGGCATCAAGACCGTTCCCAATGGGATTATCTTCGATGATCTTTGACTACGGTTGGTCTACCATTGCAGATAGCGCGCTCTCGATGTGAAGCGGAAAAGAAGCAGAAAAGGCGCGTCCTGCATGCTCGCTGCTTTGGGCCAGCCACCCCGCCAGCGGTCATTTCGAGAGTGCGACCACATGCCTGTCGTTCCGCGGCCCACCCATGCGCGGCCCCGCAGCACAGCCCCGTCCTGTCAAGAGCCATCATCCCTGAAGCCCAGGCGAGGTATGTACCAAAGACATGGACTTTACAGCCTGCATCGTGTGGTTTTATGTAGCCGTGCCCCGCCCATCAAGCCCATCAAACCCACTCGCTGCACGCAGCAGCCCCTGACCAACACGAGCGTCAATGCAGGCACCGCAAAAGAAGGGACCCTCAGCCGTTGACAAAGATCTGATGAACCCGAGAATCCAGTAGCTCGGGTCTCGCGCCTTGGGCCGCTTTCTGCCATCTCCCCACAAGTGCCAACCGCGCGCCAACCGCTGTGCCGTCCGATCTGACCTATCTTCCCTCGACCGCCCCCGACGACTGACCTCGCCGACCGACCGACCCGATTCCGCGACGAAACTCGACGAAACTCGACGAAACTCGACGACCGCCCCGGACCCCCCAGCAGCCAATGTGCCGGCCATCATGGGACGAACAATAAAATCGATAGCCGCCGCGCTGCTGCTTGCCACGGCGGGCGTGATTGCGCAGTCGGACATGCTGCAGGTCGATCTTGACAATACTGGTGAGGCGCCCCGTCGTCGTCGTCGTCCCCGGGTCCGTCATGTCGTCCGGACGCGACCGACGAGACCACACTGCTTACCGCGGGACAACGGCAGATTCGATCAGGAAGGCCGCAAAGGTTGTTGCCACCAACCTCATGAACTACTACGACGGCGACCAGCCCGGCAGAACCCCCGGCATTCTCCCGGGCCCGCCGCCCGGTGGGCCCTACTACTGGTGGCAGGCGGGCGCCATGTGGGGCACGCTAATCGACTACTGGTTCTACACGGGCGATACGCAGTACAACGACGAGGCGCGCCGGTCGCTGATCTTCCAGGCTGAGGCGCCCAGCAACAGCTACATGCCGCGCAACTGGACCGCCTCGCTGGGCAACGACGACCAGGGCTTCTGGGGCATGGCCGCCATGCTCGCGGCCGAGACCAACTTCCAGAACCCGAGCGAGACGGAGCCGCAGTGGCTGGCGCTGGCCCAGGCCGTCTTCAACACCCAGGCGCGCCGCTGGGATCCGGCGACGTGCAACGGCGGCCTGCACTGGCAGATCCCGCCCACCAACGGCGGCTACAACTACAAGAACACCATCGCCCAGGCCACCTTTCTCAACATCGCCGCCCGCCTCGCGCGCTACACCAACAACGCGACCTTTGAGGAGTGGGTCGACAAGGCGTGGGACTGGACCGAGGGGGTCGGCTACATCACCAAAGACTACAACATTCTGGATGGCGCCCACGAGGAAGACAACTGCACCGACCTGAACGGTGTGCAGTTCTCTGCCAATGCCGCCGTCATCATCCACGGTGCAGCCATCATGTACAACCATGTGCGCCTTCCTCTCCCTCCCGTCCCTATTCTCTCCAGCACAGAGCTAACCCCTCGGCCAACAGACCAAGTCGGAAAAGTGGGAGACCCGCACGCGCGGCCTCCTCAACCGCACCATCGACCACTTCTTCCCCGAGGGCATCATGATCGAGCGCGCGTGCGAGCTCCAGGACCGCGTGCAGTGCAACGTCGACCAGCACTCGTTCAAGGGCTACATGCACCGGGCGCTGGCGACGGTGGCCGTGGTGGCGCCGTTCACGGCCGAGACGGTCGTCAAGACGCTGCGCTCGTCGGCCGCGGGCGCCGTGCAGTCGTGCAAGGCCGACGGCACGTGCGGCTTCCGCTGGAACACGGGCGCCTACGACGGCGACGTCGCCCGCGGGCCCGCCGGCCAGCAGATGAGCGCCCTCGCCGCCCTGTCGAGCCTGCTGCTGGCCCAGGACCATGTGCTCCGCGGCCCGCTGACGAACGCCACCGGCGGCACCAGCGTCGGCGACCCCAATGCCGGCGGCGACGTCAATGTGCTGCAGCCCATGAAGCCCATCACCACGGGCGACCGCGCGGGCGCCGGCATCGTGACGGTCGTCGTGCTCGCGTCGTTTGTCGGCAGCCTCGTGTGGATGGGCATGGGGTGGTCGGAGGGGGCCTAGGGGGCCTAGGGGGCCGCGTGGGGGGATTTCTTGGGGCTTAGGTGTAGTTTTCTTTTTGTTGTTTTTTTGTCGTGAAGCAAGCGGTGGCGTGTAGACTGGCTCATTAGCGATCGGGGTGTTGGGAGAGAGAGACTGTGGAGTGTTGGATAGCGCGCGGAGGAACGAGGGCGAGATGTAGTTAGGGCGATTCCGTCTGCACGGCGTTTGGGATTGTTATTTTAGCTCGTCGTTCAACCATGTCTGCGATACCAACGGGTCCCAAGGGTGAAGTCGATCGGAGCAGAGCATATCCTCCGAAACTCCAGTCATCAGCCTATCCCCTTCTCTTGTTCCTGTCCTGTTTTTTCTGTTCTTTTCTTGCTTTTGCATTAATATATTCAAGACACAGCCTTTAAACGTAACCAAGCGAGAAACTCCCGTGCGGGCAGGCTCGCTTGCCGCTTCAGGCCGCGCACGCCGGCTGCTAGGCATCTGCGGGGTGACACACCCATCGTGGTGTCTCCATCGATATCGATAGATTAGATAGCGGTCACGTAAGTACTCGGCTGCCTATCTCGGCGACCAAGGGCCCCGTCACCTTTACTAAAAACAGGCATCTTTGTTACTACGTTTTTATAGTGATCGAACGTAGGATTAGGTAACATTATCTTGCCTAAGGCTATTAGAATCGTCGTTTTCGGTCTTCTTATAAGGCCTTTAGTTTTGTCTGTTAGAAACGAGAGTTTTCCGTTGTCGCTATCGAGCGACATTATCGTCGCCGTTATCTACGGCGTTATCGTTAGCGCTTTCGTCGTTGTCTCGGGTGTTACTAGGTACGATAGGCGGCCGGGTGCTCTATATATCGTAACGACGCGATTAGAGTATGCCTCTAGCTTCTAGCTTAGGCGTTAGCCTAGTAGTATAGGATAGCGCGACGAACCGCGTAGATACGAACATCTACAAGCTAGAACTTTAAAAGATTTAGCTAATTTCAGACGTCCCTAAAGGGTAACGACACTACTATTAGACTTTACTAGATCGTTACGACAGGCGACCGGAGCGGCTAGATATTAATAGTCTATTAGGCTACGGTATATGCAAGATAGCTAGGCCCTAGGGTAGTAACGTAGATAGATAGCGGTATAATAGCCTATAATAGGCTTGCGATATATAGATATAGGTAGCAAT
This sequence comes from Trichocladium antarcticum, assembly GCA_033297235.1. Lineage (NCBI taxonomy): Eukaryota > Fungi > Ascomycota > Sordariomycetes > Sordariales > Chaetomiaceae > Trichocladium > Trichocladium antarcticum. The sequence goes on along the minus strand of MU853449.1, from coordinate 25,895 downwards.
ACGCTTAGACAATAAGCTTAAATCGATTTTTAAATTTCAAATATATATTAGCTAGGACTATTCGCCCTAATCTAGAAACTAAGTTCGCTAGATTGTAGGTTCCTTATAACATCGAAAGGACCTACCTTAAAAGGGGATATATCTAAGGTACTTTCCTTACTATTACCTTTTTGTCTTTCTATATTTATCGAGTCTATTGCCTTACTAGGAAGAGCAAAGCTCGCTATTATTCTATCCTTCTTGTCCTAGGCGCCTATTAGGGTATCGCTACCTACTCTATAGTAAGAACGTCCCCCCGACCTCGACTTAGGAGATAAGGATCTCTAACTAGATATAAAGAAGACTTCTAATAGTCTAGTAAGCGGAAAGTTATTAAATCGTTCCTCTACTTTTATCGACGAACCCCTCCTATCTATTCTAGAACCTATTGTTGTAACTAAACATTAGAGGCCCGTTATACCGTTAGAATAGCCGACGTTTTCTAGACGCTAGGGTAAGGTTAGTAACAATTATATTAACGAGATTAAGGTAAATGTCGATATATACAACGTAACTAGCGAAAAGGCTAAGAAGATAAGTAGGGTTAAATTTCGGATAGGTTTAACTAGTAATACTAAGAGCTAGTAGGATAATAAGTATATCGGCGACTAAAACTCCCTCTTAGAAATATATCGCGCCTTTCGCAAGAGGTTTCTAGCAACTATTGTATATTTAGCTACAGTTCTTTATAAAATCTCTATCTTCGGTCGAAAGAATAGTAAAACGCTCGATAGCTATATAAAGCAGGCCGAGACATTAAACCGGAAAGTTACTAAGCCCGACTATAAGATATTATTAGTAGCTCGATTTATTACGAATTTCGTTAACGGTAAGAAAGATACCTGGATCCGCAACTAGGTCTTAGATCGACTTTTATCTTAGGGAAAAATGTAAGTAGTAAATAGACAAGAGGTATTAGCTAACTTAACTACGTTTGCTAACGTATTTAATATAGTAACGGCCTATATATAGCTATTTAGAGAATAGTTTAATAATAGGTATACCTCTAACCTAGATAATATCGTCGCGGCCTAGAAGGGAACTTTCACTATAACCGACTTTATAGATAGGCTAACGGAAGTAGTTACTATATAAGTTTCTCGCAGGTAGCCCGGTTAGCTTTATAACTAGAATAACCTACGTCCGCTTCCCCCTTGTATAGGACCTAGCTAGGGAAGTTATCCCCTACCTAGACGGCCTAAGTTATAGTATAATTAGTATCTATCCTTCGACTTGAATTATTATTTAGGAGACTACCCGAAGAAGGATTCGATTAATCCTATAGTCTATAAGGCAAATGTTCGTAGACGTTTAGAGAATATAAACGACTTGTTTCGACGGTCGTAGCTAAGAACCGCGGCTAGTATTTAGGATATAGACCTAGACTATGAACATTCTTAGTAGAGTCTAGAAGACTACTAGGGAGATAATACGCGGGCTTATTTAGCGTATAAGACCGAGTTAATCAGGGTAATATATAATAGTTACGAAGAGATACGAGCAATAGAGAGAGTATAGCGGACTAAGGCCTAGACGTTAGTATACCTGTATATCCCTTGTTAGACCTAGTCTAGTAGCGGAGCTAGCCCGGCTATATATCCTAGGGTAGTAGACGTTACTAACAAGGAGGAAGTCTAGGATAGCTACTTAGATATATTAGATACCTTGCCCCTAGTTATAGATTCGATATACTAGATCCCTCCGTTGTAACTATCGACATTAACTCCGGAATCCTAAGGTTAGCTAATTCCTCTTTAGCCTATTCCCTTCCCGATAGTTACTACTACTACTACTCTAACGCCGAAAGTAAGAGAGACACCGGCCCCTTAGACCGTAACGTTTACTAAGGACGTTAAGGTAATGGACGCCCTAGTTATAGACAGAACCTGTAACGGTCGTATACAACAAGGTTACACAACAGTGCAACCTTCGTAGGAGCTCGCGAGGGCTGAAGGCTCTACGCGGCGAGCTCCACCTAGTGTGGAGCCACGCTCCTCTAGCTACAGGGTACTTAGCCAACCATATAGTATAGCATATAACATAGTATATAACACAGGCTATGCCTATAACACTACCCTCCCTCTCTAAACAAGCCCCCTATACAAAAATAGCCCCCTATCCCGGGTACTCGCATCCGGAGTTAGAGTCACCTTAGCGCCTACCCTAGCGCTGCGCCTTCCTTCTCCGCGTCTACGATAGCGGGCCTAGAAGCTCGGGGTACGTATCGTAGAACTCCTAGATAGCGTTATCATAGCTACGTAGATCCGTTGTAGGTTGCTAAGTCGGGTTATTGTAACCTTCCTACTTGACTTGGTACTACTAGCGACCGTTCGCTACCTTGCCGAACCCTACGATCCTCTCGAACCTCTACTCTACTATGTCTTCGCCTTCGTTAGTCCGTGTAACTATATACCTGTAGTTAGCGCTTACATTGTCGTTAACCCTCTCTTAGCTAGCTAGCCCCTACCCTAGGTAGCGCCTTACTCTCGAGACGTAGAACGTAGGGAAGATCGTTATATTCGCTAGGAGCTTTAGAGTTACCGCGTATAATAAGGCCTTTGTAACCTCGAACAGGCCCTCCTACTGTAGCGCGAGCTTTACGGTCAGCCTACTAGTCTTATAGTTCTATATATCGAGCATCGCCCTATTACTAACGCGGTACTATAGCGTATCCTCCCTATAGCGGTTTACGTTCTGTTCGTAGTAGTCCTGTAACTACTTTGCTAGCGCCGTAACCTTCCTAAGGATCGCCCTAAAGCGGTCCGCGAGCTTAGATACCTAGAAAAACTCCCGCTTTTACTACTCCGAGATATTCAGTAGGTATAGCTTCGACGGCTCTACGCCTATCCTAGGGTTAAAGCTGTAATTCGCGAAGAACGGTAACACGCCCGTTGTCTCGGAGACTATATTGTTCCCTATAAACTCCGCTAGGGGGAGCTAGTTAACCTAGTTATCCTACGCCTAGTCGATATATAGCTATAGGTACTACTCTAGTTCTATATTAATCCGCTCTATCTAGCTGTTTGTCTAGGGGTAGAACGCTAATAAGGGTTTTAGGGTAATCGCAAGGCGCGCCGATAGCGCCCTCTAGAACCTTGAAACGAACTACGTACCTCTATCCGATACAATCGTCTCTAGTACGCTATAGAGCGAGTACACGCGCTTAATGAACCAGTTAGCTAGCTCGTCAGCCTCTAGTATCGCCGTTGTAATAAAGTAGCGTATCTTCGTAAGCTAGTTAACTACTACTACTATATACCTAAACTCCTACCCTCTCTGTTTATATAGCGGGAGCGGCGTAATATAGTCTACCGATATATCTTACTACGGCGCTAATAGTAGTAGGAGTAGCTTAAAGAACCCTATAGGCTTCGAGCGGGGGTTCTTCGTCTTAAAGTATAGCGTATAGGCTCCTACGAACGTCCTTACTAATACGCTTATCCCTAGCTACTAGTAGACCCTATTTATTAGGTCGAGCGTCTTTGTCCTCCCTAGGTGCTTGCTAGGCCCTAACGCGTATATCTAGTAGATAAGCTATAAATAGAGCTCTATATTGCCCGGGTCGATTATTAGCCTACTACAGTAGAATGCCCTGCCTAAGACTAACTTATACTTAGCGAACGGCACTCTTAGCTCCTGCTTGATCTTACTTAGCTAGGCGCGTACCTCCCGGTCGCTAAGCGCCTCTACTACGTCTACTATAAACGGCGAGGTTATATAGCTCTCTATAATAAGGTCGTTAGTGTAGTGCGAAACGTTAAGGCTAAAGAGCTCTAGTGTCTCGCCTAGTAGCTTAGCATTGTATTTACTACTAAAGGTCTCTAGGTCGAACTTGCTCGGGTCGATTAGGGGGCGCCGCCTATTCTATAGCCTATTATCTTTAACGTCTTTTAGTATAAACTCTAGCTTCCTACTAAGCGTATCGGGGCGGCCGTTTGCTATACCTAGGCGGTAGATAATCTGGAAGTCAAAGCGTAATAAGAACTCCGACTAGCGTATATAGCGTAGCGATAGCTGCTTCGTTATACCGAAGGTCTATAGGTTCTTATAATCTATAATGATATCGAACCTCTTAGCCGTACCTTCGAGCTTAGGGCGCTATTCCTCGAGCGCTTTAACGATCGCGAGGAGCTCCTTGTTATAGATATTATAGTTATACTCGGCTACGGTATACTTCGCTAAGAAGTAAGCAACTAGATATAACTTGCTATTATCCCCCTTCTATAGTAGCGCTCTACCTACTAACTAGTCTAACGTATTAACTTCTACTACCGCTCGCTTCTCCTAGTTATATATCTGTAGTGCCGGTGCTATAATAAAGTATACCTTTAGGCGCTAGAAAGCCGCCTTATACTACTCGGACTACTCCTAGTCTACTATCTTCTTCGTAAGCTTATATAGCGGCTATGTATAGCTTGAAAAACCTCGTATAAATCGGCGGTAGAAGTTCGCGAACCCTAAGAACCGCTAGAGGTACCTTCTTGTCTCTAGAGCCTCCTAATTACATACCGCTTCGACCTTGTCTAGGTCTATCTTAATACCCCTAGGTGTAATAATAAGCCCTAGGTACTTCGTCCGCTTCGTGTAGAATTCGTACTTGTCGATATCTACCTATAGGCCTACGTCGATTATACGCTTTAGTACCTCCCTAACTTGCTTAATATACTCCTCGAGCGTACTAGAGTAGACTAGGATGTCGTCTAGGTACGCCGTTACGTAGTTATCTAGAGCGTCATAGAGGATGTTATTTATATAATACTAGAAGGTAGCGGGCGCGCCCTATAGGCCGAACGGCGTAACTAACGTCTTATATAGGCCGAATCTTATAATGAACGCTATAAGCTACTTGCAGCCTGGCGCTACGCGCACTTGGTTAAACGCTACGATTACATTAAGCTTCGTAAAGATCTTCGCCTTATAGATAAAGTCTAGGGTCTCCTGGATTAGTAGGATAGGGTACTAGCTCTTTAGCGTTACGTTGTTAATACTATAGTAGTCGACGTAGATCCTAATACCTCTACCTAGCTTCTAGGCTATAAGGATAGGCGATAAGGCGCTCGAGCGTAAGGGCTAGATAAACCCCTTCGCAAGGTTATTGTCGAGCTAGCGCTTTAGTACGTATAGCTTTATCGGCAATATCGGGCGATTCCTTAAGTATAGGACTATACTCCCTAGGAGTAGCTCGATCCTATAGTTATACGTACGGTAGGGGGGTAAGATATCGGCGTCCTATAGGACGAAGGCGGCTACTAGGTCTTAGTATTCCTTCGGTAGGCGCGCCTTAATCTCGTCTAGAGTAGGCGCTAGTCTATCCGCCTTGTTAAAGAACTTCTTAGAATCTTCCTCTATAATCTTATTAAGCTTCTTGTCCCCTTTGGCAAGCGCGTCGATAAAGCTATAGAACCTTGCTAGGAGCATCGACTTCGTATACTCTAGTATACTCTCTTAACTTAGCAGGTCCTTAAAAAACTACTTAGGTAGAACTAGTATACGGTCTCTCTTCTTAGCCTCTACCGCTCTCTCTAGCTTACCTATCGTAGTCCGTATAACTACTATACCCTTCTATTAGTATACCGCTAGGAAGCTCGCTCCGTTCAGGATCTTCGCGTTATCCTAGCGGATCTTCCCCTGTACTTAACTAAGCAAGGGCGGGGCGTAGGGGGGGGAATAGGGTCTAGGGGGTAGTCTCTTAGCGCTAGCTACTACCTTTACTAGCCTTAGCGATATAGGGGGTGGCGCTTCGACCGGTACGCCTATCGCTCCTAGCGGTACGAGCGTCCCCTGCGGGTTAGCCTACGCGCCTCCCTAGGACGCGGATCTCTGCCGTCTACAGGCCCGTCTCCGCCTGTCGGACTACCTGGCTCTCTTGTAGTTAGAGAGCTTGCTTGTAGCGATAGCGACCTTGTCGTCGTTACTAGAGGTACTGTAGTCGTTGTCTTCGGGTATATCCTCTACCGTTATATAGTACCGCTCGCTATTCCTAGGGGGTAGGGGTACCTCTAGCTAGCCTACCTGCTAAGCGACCTGGCTCCCGATATACTCTAGTAGGTACCTCCTACGGTAGTGCTCTATAAATTCAAGCTATAGGGTCTCCTAGTCGATCCGTAGGTTATACTTCCGTAGCTACGGGAGGCCTAAGATTACTAGGGTCTCCTTTACGAGCGTTGTAACGAAGCATACTAGGGTCTCCTAGTAGTCGCTAACGACTAGCGTAAGCGCCGCTAAGTGCTCGATCTAGCACGAGAACCCTCTATCGGCTAGAAATAGCGGCCGCTATACCGCTAGCTTCTCTAGTAGTAGCCTATTCGTAACTATAAAGCTAAAATCCACGAACGCCAGACCTATATAACCCGAGTCTACAAGTGCTATATACTTTATATTGTACCTACTAACCGCTAGGTATAATAATAAGAGAATAGATTTAGCGCTACTACCTACGGTACTAATAACTAAACTATCTCCCTATCCCTCCTATGGCTAGTAGTACCCCTCCCGTAAGCGATAGTTTATAGAAGCTCCTTGTTTCCCTAGTTATTATATAAGAAGCCGAAGCTAGGGGGTTGCTCTACTATAGACTAGTAAGCGCTATACTCCTCCTACTTATCTACCTCTCTAACGACAAAACTGCTCTAGTTAGGGGTGTCTGTAAAGCGTATAGCGAGCCCGCCTCGACCCCTCTAATAGGCCCTAGCGCGGCCGCTTGCGCCGCTGCGAGCTAGAAGGCCCCTAGAGGGAGCTTGCCTAAAGCCTAGGAACCTACCTTAGCTATAGCTTTATTACGTAGGCTGCTGCTATCCCTAGGTAGGCTACTACTATCCTTGCGCGTTGCTACCGAAACCTCTACTAAAACTAGATCCTCTACTACCTTAGGCGCCTTTACGCTATAACTACCCGGCGCTACGGGCGTTACCGCGGTCCCCTTAGCCTCCGCGGCCTGCTCGGTACGCCCTTACGATATAGTTGGCCCCGCTGTACTTATAGTACAAGCTACTCGCTCTACGCTATTCCTTCTCCTAGGGGGTAAGCGCCGCGAGCGTTACCGTATCGATCTCTATCGCGTTAGGGTATCTACCTCCGCCGTTGTTATTGCTACTGCCCCTGGTTCCGCTACTCCTGGTTCCGCCGCGTAGCTTCCGCCTAAAGTCCTCTCCCTCTAGGTTAGTCGCGAGCTAGCCGGCTAGTATAGCCTAGAGCTTAAAGTTGTTAGCTAGTAGGAGCACTGCCTACGTAACTATAGCGCTTGAAAGGCGGGGGGAGATCTTGAGCCGGAGTATCTAGACCTTCGTTGCGTTGTCGACGCTAGCGGTGTCGGCTAGGGTAGTGAATTTAGTAAGGAAGTTGTTAAACGCTACGAACTTGTTCTTCTACGCTAGTAGTTCTAGCTTGTTACTTGCTATAGTAACTACGTTATATATTATATACTAGGTACGGAGGGTCTTTAGGAGGTCGGACCCGGTCTTCTACGGCTATACTGCTACGCTATATAGGTTCTCCTTAACCTGCTCGAGCTTCGCTACGACTGCCTAGCGCGCGCTGCCGCCTAGTATAGCCTTTACGTATAGGATCTTAGTGTACTTGTCTAGGAACTCCCGCGGGCGTGTTCGCTAGTGGCTACGTACCTTGTCCTCCTAGTCTTCGAAGAGTAGGGTACGCTTAATAGTATCCTTCTCTTCTCTAGTAAACGGATTAG
>MU853449.1:5715-17511 GCA_033297235.1 Trichocladium antarcticum | reverse complement strand
GTGTAGAGCCACGCTCCTCTAGCTACAGGGTGCTCAGCCAACCACATAGCATGGCACATGACATGGCACATGACACAGGCTGTGCCTGTGACAGAACCCCTAAGTAGCCGATTCTAGATATATAGGAGTTATTAAAACTATTAGTAGACGAGATCTTAGAGAAGCTTCGAGAAATTAAAGGCTATTAGACATAGCTAGTGCAGATACTATCTACGACGTAGGAACTAGATCCAATATCTATTAGGGCTCTAGACAAGGAGGATCCTACGCTAGAACCGTCCGGACGCCTAGCTTAAGCCTACTATATTATCGGCTTAAAGAAATATAGTATTCCCCTATTTAATATAGGAACGGTATTAGCCTAGACAAAGGTTAACATTAGTATACTCTAGCTATTAGATGTAGCGCCCTACGTAAGAACCGAATTCTCTAAGCTCATTAGGACAGAAGACTATAGCAACTATAAGAAGACTAGACAAGAAGCCTAGTCGATAGACGCAACTAGTATAGGTATTGTAGATAAGGGTTTGTCCTACAACAACGTCGGCTCGATCTCGGTAGGATGGATCTAAGGGTACGTAGGAGGTGTCTTATACTTAGATATTATACTCGATAACGGCGCGACGATAGAATATATTTCTCCGGCGTTTTACAATAAACTAGGATTAGAGAAGAAGATATTGAGATTCCTATATACGGTTCTATTAGCCAACGACACGATAGACGTGATCAGCTAGTACGTGAAGGTGGACGTAGTAGTTAGAGGGATTCTAACCAAGGTAACGGCATTTGTACTAGGATAAGGAAAGGTAAACTTGGTGTTATCGTAGTTATAGTATTTTAGAGTAAAGGCAGTCTAGGATTAGGACAAGCAGGTAATTACAGTATAGGGTATTAAGGGAGAAATAAGGGATGTTCCGTTTAGAATCGTAAAGGAAGTACGGGAGCCCCTAAAAGAGATAGCCTAAGATCGGAGGGTCGCGGATGTTAGGACAGGGGAGAAGGGCCTAAATAGAGTACTAGGTAGAATAGAGATAGTATAGAAGATAAGGGGGATTATAGGATAGGAGGAGTGCAATAGGAAGAGGGTATAGATAGTATAGAGGAAGAGAGATAGTAGGAGGCATTAGATATCGAGGCGATATAACTATTACTATCGACACTATCGACACTATCTCTATTATTACTACAATAGACTATAACATCGATTATAAGGAAAGGGAAGGTAGACGAAGGGGCTAGAGAGATCAAGTACGTTACCTAAGATAGCGGATATAGTTAGAGTAGAATAAAAACCTATTATTAGTACTTGCGAGAAATGTAGTATATACCCCTAAACACTAACATTTTAACCTCCTACGCTCTATTATTAATATAAAGGCGGTTAGCCTAACGCTCCGCGGCGACTCGGCACGAATACCGGACTATAATAGGGGTATCTAGAGTAGCTAATAGATTGTAGCACGTAAGAACAACGACCCTAATTACAACAACCTTACTACTAGACTAAGTTATAATCTCGAAACAATATACGATTACCTAAAGGTATAACATTAAGACGGGAAACCGCCTGTAGGCGGAGGCACGTTAACAGATGAAATGTAAGATCCCGAAGAAGCTGCCAAAAGACCCTCTAGAGGATAACGATAGCTAGCTAAAATTCTATAATAACGGCCGATACGATTGTAGTAGGAATTCAGCTTTATAAAGGGGTTTACCTAAATTTCGAAATTTCTACTAAAGTCCGGACACGCCCTCCGAAGATATACGATATAACGAGGCCCGTTAGCTAGACGGTAACGACAGGGAGACGAACCGACGCGATAGCGGACATCTAAGGACAGGGAGCGAGACAGATACTATCCTAGTAAAAGACCTTAGTAACATCTATCGATTACGATTCTAAGACAAGGTACGTAGATAGAAGGCGGATATACTATAGATACATTAGTACGAGCAAATCCTAGCAAAGACGTATTTTTAGTAGGGAAATCGAAATTTATAGGGTAACCCCTTTCAAATCTAACGAGCCCCCTAGAACCGTAGTTTAATAACCTAAGACTAAAGGACGATCGACTCGTAGTAGGAAATATCTAAAATTATAATAGGACCGGTCGCGGATATAGAAGAGAAGAGAGACCTAGTTAAACGCGTATATTATATATAGAGAGACTGTTTCGCATTGTTACTCAAAGACTTGCCTCTAACGGACTTAGTAGATTACGCGATTATCCTAAAGCTAGACGTAAAGCTAGTGATAAGACGTTAGGTAAGATATTCGTCGGCTTAGCAGGAGTTCGCCTCTAACGTGTTTTGTAAGATAGAAGAAGCGGGTATTATTACTAAGGGCGAAGGACTATAGGTAGTATATACAATGTTCGTTCCTAAAGCTACTAACTAGCTAAAGAGAAAGATTTAGTTAGAACGGACGCGTTACTAAGATCGCTAAGTATAGAGGGTCGTATATAACTATCGACCGGTTAATATAGCTACCTAGAAATTAATATATCTAACTTACAATATAGACTCTGACTTGTTCGACTTAGGGGTAGGTCGACCGGGTATATACTTACAGTTAGATACTAGCAACGGCTATTAGGCTGTCCCGATAAGAGAAGGGTATAAAATCCTAATATGTTTCATCGCCCTAAACAGCATGTTTTGTTACTATTATATAGCCTAGGGTTTATTAGGGTCGCCTATAATATATACCTAGATAGGAGACATTGTATTCAGGGCGTTGCTAGAAAGACTAGGTCTAAGTTTCAACCCGGTATATACTTTATATAGACACCAGGGAGAGCGACGTCGAGAATAGCATTCGGAAGATTAGCTAAGGGGATAGTTACTACCTTAGTTAATAGGGAAACTAGTGCTCGGACCGGATTAGGGAAGCCTAGTTATATCGTAGGATAGGGAGATTCTACTATCTAAGCTATCGATTTTAGGATATAACCTAGACACTAGCGATTGTATATCTATCTTCGTTAACGACTATAATATATATAGTTATAACTTCTAGACCTATCTGGACTTCCTATATAGGAAATATTTTCCTTAGGTAGCATTTGGACCGATTCCGTTAGCTCCTTAGAAGTTAAAATTCTTTATAGCCGAACTAGAATCAATTAGCTTTTATCTAGGAGGCGGCAAAATCATAGTAGGTATAAAGCATCGAGCAAAGTTCGACCGATAGATAAAAGAATAGGCGATAGATCCTCCGTAGATATAGGAAGAGGTCTAATAACTAACATTCTTAACTCCGTTCTTCAGGAAGTATATTCCCGGCCGCGCCGACTTAGTACGAGTATTAAAGACGGCTTTCTTTAAGGAAGTTGGAACCTAGACTAGAAAGGGTAAGAAGTTAGTTATTATAGAATAGAAAGCTTAGGAATGCTAACAATAAGGACTAGAATATAACAAGGTAATCCGAATCATTTACTAATTAGTTTATAAGTATATAGTCTATAGAACGGACTTCGATAAACTAATCTATCTAGCTTACGACGCGAGCGTAATAGGGTTAGGGGTAGTGATATTTTAATTAAGGGGAGATATAACGGAAGAATATAACGAGAAGCAACACTTTAAGGACATCAAGGTTAATATATTTATATCGTTCAGTTTATTAGACTCTAAAGCGCGCTACTCGATTCTAGAAAAGGAGATGTTCGCTATTATAAGGGCTCTAAGGGAAGCGGTATAGATCTTAGAAAAATCCCTATTTCTAATATATATCTATATAGACTATTTGTCGGTAGTACAGACAATAGCTAATATAGGCAAGGTCTATAGTAAGGTTAGCCAATAGATTAATAAGATTATAGTCTTTAATACTATCTTCTACTACCGACCGAACACTAACAAAGTTATCGGAATCGCAGACAGGATATTACGGCTCTAGGGAAATCTCTAGGATACGCCTGACCGAGATCTAGGAGGTAATAACATAGAGCTTCGTTCACTATACCTAATGCCCTTGGTATAGGGAGGATCGGCACGCCTTACTCGAGAGACCTAAGAGGTAATAGACTCTATCCTTTAATAGTACACAATAGAAGACAATTAGTATAGGGACATTATCCTATAGATATATAGAGAAGACAACGAGATCTAGCATCTACTACTAGCACGACGGTATTAGGTAAAGCAACGGGCTTTAGGATTTCGGATCGATAATATAATACTATTTAAGATTAAGAACGACGAAAGTCTTACTAGATATATCAAGCCAGAGGAGATACCGGCGGTAGTAAAGTAGGCTTATAACGGCTATATTTACTTTTTAGAAACGGTCACTTTATATACCCTTCGAGGTCGATTCTAGTAGCCGACTCAGGGAGCTAATGTCTATTACTAGCAATTAATATACTTAACGTATTAGAAGGTAGGACCGCGGCTAGCTATAGGTATCCCTTAATATATTACGATCTTCTAACCGATAGCATTATTCGGACTGGACTTTATAGGTCCAATTAACCTTCCTAGACAAAGTAGCGTAAAGTATATCCTAGTAGGGGTAGACTACTTTGCCTGGTTTGCTTTTGCGAAGGCCTTGACCGAAGCTAACGTATACTTAGTAGGACAGACTATAGCGTTCTCTTAGGCCCCTATTATAGGATAGCCGCAATAGATATACTTAGACAATAGCAGTTATTTTAAGAACTTTGTATTAGAACAGATGTTCGCTTAGCACGGTACCTAGATATTATTCGGCCTAGTGTCTAATCTATCGAGTACCAGACTAGTAGAACGGAACGTCTAGTTAATTAAGGCTTAGTTAATAAAATAGGCGACTTTATATAACCCGGCGGATCTAAGTTTATAGCCGAATACCCTCCTAGAGATATTAATCGATACTAATTCCTAGTACAACTTAGGATTAGGAACGTCCCTAGCCCAAGGCTTTTTAGGATTCGATCCTATATATAGCCAGGTACCTAGCGATCTAGTATAGACGGCCGATCCTTAGATATTTAGAGATAGGGACGCGACAAGGGTAGTAGAGTTAGCGGTAATAGGGTATATAGACACTAGGGACAAGGTACAGGAGGGTATCTCTAAAGCCCGCGTCTATAAGGCATCTTACTATCCTAACGAACCTCCCGTACGCCGGTTTAACAAAGGCTAGTAGGTCTAGGAACTCTAGAACAAGAGCGGCGACGACTATTCTAAGTTTAACCCCTAATAGGTAGGCCCCTAGCGCATTATAGGAGAAGTAACGCTATAGACCTACCTAGTTAAGCATATAGTAAAGCCCGGTCTAATCTAGAAGATCTACGTTAACTATTTAAAGCTATATTAGGGGATTCGGGATAGAGATCACGTCCCTCCTAGGAGGGAGGCAGATAGTAGATCGACGGGGACCTAGATGGCCGAGTTAGAGCGGGACAGAGGGGGAGGATCAGTAGACGGTATAGGAAAGGGGCTTAGGCTAGAGCCCTAAGTGGAGGTGTATACCTCGTAGCCGGACAACTAGTAGAATAAGGTTATACTGGGATTATAGGCGGTTTAGGATAGATTATATTAGGGAGGGGAGTTTTTCACACTTAGCTAATAGGGTCATTAGCCGTTCAAAAACTAGGGGGTCCTGACACACCTATCATGGTGTCTCCATCGATATCGATAGATTAGATAGCGGTCACGTGAGTGCTCGGCTGCCTATCTCGGCGACCGAGGGCCCCGTCACCTTTACCAAAAACAGGCATCTTTGTTACTACGTTTTCAGGGGACAAATCCTGCGGCCAAACCCCTCAACCGTTCCTGCCATCGCCATCGACGACGTGTTCAGCGCAGCATCACCGTTCATGCCGCAATGGGCTCTAAATCTCCCGAAGACCAGATTCCGGGGGGCAATGGTATTATATGTAGCTCTGCTGAGAATTGAGATGGAGGCTGACTCGCAGCAGGCGGACCACTCTCTGCTCACCAGTGCTCCTCGGGCGGGGAGCCGCGCGGCGCCCATGTTGCCCGCGACGGAGACGGCCAGCTTGGAGACAAAGACGGCGACGGCGACGACGACGGCGACGACGACGATGAGACTCCCTCCGTAATTCCGACAGCCGACCACGGCAAGAAGAAGAACAAGCGAAAGCCGAAGAAGAAGAAGACGAAGAATGCGGCTGCCCCCCAGCAATCCTCGCCTCCGCGCGTGCTCCTGGCCGAGCTCTTTCCATCCGGCGAGTATCCAACCGGCGAGTGCGTCGGCCATCCCGACGACGTCAACACCGCGCGCACCACGGCCGCCGAGCTGCGTCTCACCGGCCGCCATCACCTCGCAGACCCGGCCGTGCTGAACGACTACCGGAAAGCCGCCGAGATCCATCGCCAGGTGCGGCACTGGGTCCAGGCCACGGTCACGCCCGGCGACACGCTCCTCGACATCGCCAACGGAATCGAGGACGGCGTGCGCGCGCTCCTGGGCAACCCCGGGATCGCGCCGGGCGACGCGCGCCGGTCCGGGATGGGCTTCCCGACCGGCCTCTGCCGCAACCACGAGGTCGCGCACTACACGCCCAGCCCGGCCCAGAAGGCCGTCGTGCTGCAGCGTCAGGACGTGATGAAGGTCGACTTTGGCGTGCACATCAACGGCTGGATTGTCGACAGCGCGTTTACCATGGCCTTCGACCCGACGTACGACAACCTCCTGGCGGCGGTGAAGGATGCAACGAACACGGGCATCAAGGTACGGGCCCCGGCCACGCCACATAGCGTACCACACTGCCAGCAGGGCGCTGACGGGTCTGCAGACGGCGGGGATCGACGTCCGCATCTGCGACGTGAGCGCCGCCATCCACGAGGTCATGGAGAGCTACGAGGTCGAGATCGGCGGCACGGTGTACCCCGTGAAGCCGGTGCGCAACCTCTGCGCGCACGACATCAAGCAGTACCGCATCCACGGCGGCAAGTCGATCCCGGCCGTCCGGAACGCGGACCAGACCAAGATGGAGGAGGGGGAGATCTTCGCCATCGAGACGTTTGGGTCGACGGGCCGCGGCAGGACCCACGACGACGTCGGCGTCTACGGCTACGGACTGCCGTACCATGCGCCGACGCAGGTAAACCTGCCGTTGGCATCGGCCAACCGCCTCTACAAGACGATCCGGGAGCAGTTTGGCAGTCTTGTTTTCTGCCGGCGCTATCTCGACCGTCTTGGCATCGATCGGTACCTGGCCGGGGTGAGTTCTTCCGTAGTCGTCCATGGACGGGAAACGGGCTGACCGGCGGACAGCTGAACTGTCTGGTCGCGAACGGCGTCCTGGAGGCGTACGAGCCGCTCGCAGACATCAAGGGATCGTACTCGGCGCAGTTTGAGCATGTAAGTCTGCTGCCTTGCACCGTGTTGCAAGAAATCAAGAGCTAATGACTTGTCCAGACCATCTTGCTCCGAGAAAACACAAAGGAGATCTTGAGCCGGGGAAGTGACTACTGATCAGATATTGATGTTTGGGCGAGAGAGATGACAAAACGGCGAGTCTCAACACAGCTGCAGGCGGTCTCAACACCGCCTGGGAAGGAGAATGATTCAACATGGTCGCACGGCTTCAACAGCGTGCGTTTTCATTCACCACATTCGTTCCACAGTCTGGTTCAGGTTGTTTTCTTATTTGACATAGCTGAGAGTGAAATACACGAGCTCCACAGCCCTGTTTCCAACACCCATTCTCGAGCCATCAATGAAATCAGGTCCAAGACGGTACGCTGTCGAGGTCAGACTGTATGGGTTAGGGTTGCACTGCCAGGGGCCCTGCGGCAGGGTTATGCAGCGCCTGCAGATCCCGCCTTGGCACCGCGCAGACAGGGGGTGCCCCGCCCCCAATGACTTCACGCTCGAGAATTGTTGACCGAGCCAATCCCGTCATCTTTCCTCGCAACAACCAAACACCAATGAGACCAACAACATACCAGCTCCTGCTGCTCTGCAGCTCCCTGTGGCACCACGGCGCAGCACTCTCAGTCCCAGATGGCCAGCAACAACCCCTCGTCCATCCCTCCGTGCCCCCCAATCGCAACGATGCCGACGACGCCCACGACGCCCACGACGCCCACGACCCCCCCTCGTACCGCGCAGAGCTTCTCAATCTCCACAAGCAGCTCGTCGACGTGCCCTCCATCAGCGGCAGCGAAGGCCCCGTCGCCGCCCTGCTCGACCAGATACTAAGGAGCCACGGCTACACGGTCAAGCTGCAGTGCCTCGCCCAACAACCCCAAGACGGCCAGCCGCCGCGGTGCAACGTCGTCGCGTGGCCGGGCCCCAACACCAACGGCAGCCTCGACAACCACGTCCTCGTCACCTCACACATCGACGTCGTGCCGCCCTACATCCCCTACCGCCTCAACGGCACCGCCGTCGGCCACATCGACATGCGCGCCATCACCCCGGACACGCGCATCACAGGCCGCGGCACCGTCGACGCCAAAGCCAGCGTCGCGGCCCAAATCATCGCCGTCAACGACCTCATCCGCACCACCACCACCCCACCACCCGCCCCCCCCCATCGCCCTCCTCTTCGTCGTCGGCGAAGAGACCTCCGGCGAGGGCATGAAGTCCTTCTCCACCTCCCTCTCCAACACCACCACCAACCCCCGCCCCCGCCTCCGCGCCGCCATCTTCGGCGAGCCCACCGACAACCGGCTCGCGTGCGGCCACAAGGGCATCGCGACCGTGACGCTGCGCGCAGCCGGCCGCGCCGGCCACTCGGGGTATCCGGCGCGCGGCGTGTCGGCGACGGCACTGCTGGTGCGTGCGCTGGGCCGGATCCTGGACGCCGACCTGGGCCGCAGCGCGCGCTTTGGCAATACCACGGTCAATGTCGGGTGGGTGGGGGGCGGGGTGGCGGCGAATGTGATTGCCGCGCAGGCGAGCGCGCGCGCGGCGATCCGGGTCGCGGTGGGGGATGTGCGGACCGGGGCGGGGATGGTGGAGGGCCGGCTGAGGGAGGTTTTGGCTGGGGTGGAGGTTGGGGAGGGGGGCTTGGAGCTGGTCATGGAGGCGGGGTATGGGCCGGTCGAGTGCAAGTGTGATGTGGATGGTGAGTCGCGGTGTATGGGGGTGGTGGTTGCGTGGGGAGTGAAAGGCTAACGTAACGTTGTGCGCTAGGGTTCGACACGATGGTGGCGAATTACGGGACTGATGTGCCGAATCTCGAGGGCGACCATGTCAGTTATCTGTACGGGCCGGGGTCGATTCTCGTGGCGCATGGGGATGACGAGGGCTTGCGGGTGCGGGATCTGGAGGACGCGGTCGAGGGGTACAAGAAGCTGATCAAGCATGCCCTCGAGGGCTGAGCGTGGCTGGGATATTATCCCGCACTGCTTGGTGTCGTGCATAACTGGGCGGGCAGGTAGATACCAATTTGACATTTTGCCGCGCTGCTCTGGCGCCATCACCCGCGCTCGACAGCACGCAGCCACCCGGGCTCCCTCCCCCTCATCGCCACCCCCAGCGCCACGGCCCCGCTCACCAACCCCGCCCCGCGCCCGCGGTCCCGCCGCACCAGCGCCGCCCTCGCCTTCTCAATAACCCGCACCGTCCCCACCGGCACCGCCAGCGCCGCGTCAACCGCATGCAGCCCGGCCTCCCCCATCACCGCCAGCGCCGTCAGCCCAAAGCACCCGTGGTACACGTCGGGCGGCCCGCCGGGGTATTTGCTGAACCCGCCGATGCGGTGCGCCATCCGGTCGAGCAGGAACCGGCGCGCCGCCGGCCAGTCGACGAGCTGCGGCGCGCCGAGGCCGATGAGCGACGCCCCGACCCACCACGTGTAGCACGTGTCGGCCACCTTGTTGGCGCGCCCGTTGCAGGCGACGTGCCGGCGGGCGGCGGGCGGGGCGAGGGCTCCCGGGTGGACGGGGAGGAGGAAGTTGATGGGGTCGTCGTTGTCGTCGTCGTCGTTGTCGTCGTCTGGTGAGGATGGGGCGTCGCGGGCGGCGAGCGGGGAGTCCGGGTCGAGGTAGGTGAATTGTCGTGACGTGAGCCAGTGGAGCAGACCGGGGAGGTTGCGGATCCCGGAGCGGAGGGTTGTGCTGTGGTGGGAGGGGGTGGTGGTGGTGGTTTCGAGGGGCCGGTCGAGGAGAGAGAGGGCGCTGATGGCGCAGTACGCGTAGCCGGCTGGCGGGTGTCAGTGGAGACGGGGGAGGGGAATGGGTGGCTGCTGACCATGGGGCTCTTCCTGCGAGCTGCCTGCAAAGCCGCCGTCATAAGTCTGGATGGCAATCAGTACCACCCGACACAGCCACGGCGGCACAACTCACCTGCGTCATCAGGATATACCGCGCCAGCGCGTCGGTATCAAAATCCTCGACCCACCCCACCTGCCCCTCTTCCAGATCCCCCCGCAACATCCACCGTACCGACGCGGCAATATAGCAGTACCGCATGTCGTTGCCGCCCCCGATAAACCAGCCACGCCCCGGCAGCCGTTTCAGCACCTCGCCAAAACTGCCGTCCGCGCGCTGCAGCCGCCGCAGCCACCGCAGCAGCTGCACCCGGTCCACCCCGCGGAACGCCCCCGCCCCGTCGCCCTCGTCCGCCAGCAGCGCGAGCAGGTGCAGCGCAAACACCGTGGCCGGCAGGTTGGCCAGCCCGGGGCCCTCCACGTCCTGCGCCGCGCCCGTCTCGGGCTCCCACGGCTCGTAGCCCTGCAGCGGGAAGACGAGCGACGACGACGCGGCGAAGCCCCCGCCGGGGTGCTGGTGCGAGAGGACCCATTGCCGCAGTCTCGGGCGGTCTGCGGCGGGGATCAGTGGTTTTGTCTGAGGGGGGTCGGCGTCGCCGGCTGGCGGCGGCGTGAGGATCGCGATGGAGTTGATGATGAAGTACGCGAGCGCCACGCGGTTGCCTTCGTTGGAGAGGTAGTGGTTTGGCAGCGGGTGCTGCAGGCACATTTTCCAGTACTTGAGGTGGCGCGCAATGTCGAGCGCTGGCTCCGTGTCTGCCATTGTCGGCGGCGGGCGTGGCGGGGCTGTTTTTGTGCTGTGTTTGATCTGTGTAAGCCCCGTATTGCGGTCTGAAATGGTTCAACGTGGGAGCCGTGGACTGCTTTCAGAAGCGCCCAGTTCCAGGCTGCCCGTCAGTGGCCGCAGCTCATGGAAGCAGCAATCCCCCCCCGCCATCACCACCCTGGTCGTTGCTTCCCAATCGAGAGCTGCATCAGCGGAGCAAGGACGAGCTCCAGCCACAACACCCTGGGATTTATGCATGAATTGTGGCTGCGAACAGTGGGCCGGGATGCCAGGGAAACACGACAGCCAATCAGCTGTGGTTTTTTATCGCCCAGCCGTCGCCGATAAGGCATGTGAACTTGTACATACCTCCTTCTCCGTCTTGGACTCTTGTGGACTGGCCATTCTTCGTCCAAGCCAAGCCGCCGTGTCCTACCGCGGAGTCTCACACAACGAGGGAGGCCATCCCGCCCGTGACACTTGACGCCGTATTGCGTTCTCTCGCTCTCTCTACCAGTCCCTCGACGTTCCGGCAGCGCCAAGCAGAATACACAAATCCCCGACGGATTCCTGCAGCAGCTACCCGCGCCGCTCCTCCCCCTTCCTCTTCAGGCTTGCCAACGAGCCAGCCCAACACCAGAACAACAACCACCCGCCACCCCCCATCCGCAACCATGGCGCTCATATCCGCCAAAACCATCATCACCTCGCTCTCCCTGTTCCACCTCACGCTCGCCTTCCTCTTCTTCACCAACCCCAACTCCGTAGCCGACCAATCCATCGTCTACCTCCTCGGCGAGTCCATGGGCCTGGTACGTCTCCCCTCCCTTCCTTCCTCCCTTCCCACCCTCT